>CM059274.1:4351408-4376408 GCA_030347295.1 Setipinna tenuifilis
AAACAGACAGAAATGAAAGAATGCGAGACCTTGGGTTTTCTTTCTCCATGGTCAACCCGCCGCTCATTTCTATCGAAACAGTTGCAGCCCACATTTACCTCCCTTTAAAAAATAATTGCATGCTGTTAGTTAACTTATTATTAAATAGTGCTCGATTTCTGGGGGTCCAGCTGTCATTGTGATGGCAAAAGGGAACAAAACAGAACAACAGCGTGAAAACAAAAACAACACGATGGAAAGAGAATGAGAGAAACAGAGAGAGAGGGAGAGAGGGGAAGAAATGGGGACAGAGGAAAGATCAAACAGCAAGTCATCGTGAAGAAAACCAAACGAGTTTTGCTAATGGTCTCAGTCTGCCTCCGACACCTCCCACTGTGCAAGACCTTTGGTGAATATTGAAGGATGCTAATGTCAGTCTGCCTTCAAAAAGTCATTCTCCTTTTTTATCGACCCGTGTAAAGAAAAACAATTTTTTTGTGTGTGTCAGGCTGGGAAGAGCAAGCCGTAATGAAGCAGGAACGACAAATTAGGAGTGAAATTGAATAAATAGATTACATAAAGCAGAGAGGAGAGAGGGAGTCAAGGGAAAAATTATTCACTACAATGCTGCCTGCGTCTATCACTTTTTTGTGAGGACATTACAGAACAATTGCAATAGTGAGGGGTTCCAAACATTGAGTTTGTAATGACGAACAAACTTTTTTTTTCTTTTTCTTTTTTTTTTTGAAAATAGGTGGTGGGAGTTCAATATCAAACACAGATGACAAAGCAAGCCTCGCTGTTTTACAAATTCAATATTGCCTAGCAACTAGCAAGTGGAGCTGGCCCTGAGAGGGGTGGAGAGGAGAGAGTGGTCGCTATTGTTAATATTTCCATTGTAGCGACGGAGGTTATCCCCCGTAGGTGAGCGGGGGGAGACAGGGGTCCATGTGAAGCTCTAATGGAGAACCGTGGATGGAGAGAGAGAGAGAGAGAGATAGAAAAAAGAGAGAAATAAGCAGCACAAGGGAATAAGCTCCCCTCATACTGGATTCTGTCAGGGCTTCACTAATTACAGAGAAATCATTTACGCCCGGCAAAGCCAAACATCTGCTCCTGAGCCCCCCACCTACCCTGCCCCCCCCATCCCCTCCTCATTCAGCTGCTTCTGTTCTCACCTGGAAGTCATCACAATCTGTGTCCCAGTTTGAAAGAGAGACAGATAGACAGACAGACAGACAGACAGACAGACAGACAGACAGACAAAGACAGAGAGGGATGGAGAGAATGTCTGCATCAAAAGGAACATTTGGTTTTCTGCACACAGACATACCCACAAATGTACTTCTGTATGTTTTGCTGTGTGGCATGTGCATGTGTGTCTGTGTGAGTTTAAAGATGAAAATGATGGTTAGGTTCAGGATGTTAGTGTCAGGCTTACTGTATATACAGAGGATGTGTGTCCCTTATTGAGGAGCCACCAAACCCCAACCCCAACCCCTTTTGGAGTAGTCCTCCTTCCTCTAGCTAAGAGGTAAATACCCTCCCATCTTAAAACGTTCCTCTTACTCACACGACAATAAAAAAGTGCATAAACTATATATATCTATACTATACTATACTATATCTTTGCCATTAGCAATCATAAAAAAGCAAGTAAATGCTGTTGTGAAATTCAGAGGTGTGTAAACAGCATCTACCCTCCACTACACCAGTGTTGATAAACAATAGCGTCCCTCTCTCACAGGCTTCCCTCCCGCTCTCCTTCTCTACACCTATCCTGCTCCAAGCAGATGGCTTCCCTACGAGTGAGTAGAATTTACCATCCAACTATTACTGACACTACATAAATAAATATAACAATATAAGATAATGATCCTTAGTTTATGTGCCATTCATGATCCAACCCTGCAGTTAATGTCACCCTTTGAACCATTATATTGTTATTAATAGAATGTCCCTAAAGAGTTTTGTATTTCCTAAGGTCCTCATGACTTGAAGACGCGAGTGCAGTGGCAGCCTCTTTGCTTGTTGAATTAGTGAGCATGGTAGTGTGTTTGGTTTGGTAGCTGTCCGTGGTACTGAAACTCTGAGCAGGTGTTACATTGGTAATCCCTGCTGCACTGTAAAAACGGCTGCTTTGAAGAATTCATAATGCGCATGCCATGTTTAAATAACACCAAAAGGCAAAATGTTTGTGAAGCTTCTGTTTGTTACAGGTTTAAATTCCTTTCTTTCACTGTATATTTAGGAATGATAACTGTCAGTCATTCCAGTTGGCTCATACATTTTTTCAAATCATTCAGTTTTGTATGATACAAAAACAGCTGTCTGAAAGTTTTTTTCTTCATCAGGGGGTCTGTATATTTAGATTTTCAAATATAATGCCCCTTGATTTTTGGAATGCAGTTTTGTATTATTTATTAATATTATGTCAGATGTATTTATGTCGTTTTGGAAGCCCCTTAAGTGTCAGTGCTTGCTGAAATGTGAAAAAAAAACATCTGCCCAGTATTGTATCTATGTATTTCTGTTCTTGTATTATTGTGATTACAATTTTACAAGAATTCATGGTTATATGCCAGAAACATTAGTTTACTTAGGTGATAAAAAGACGGATTTCACCACTCAATAGTACCAAGAATCAGACTTGTTATTCAACACATTACTTTAACCTGTTTATTTTGGCCACCATTTTTTTCCAAAGCCATTTCTGCTTTCACTCCTCAAACACCAGATTGAAAGGGTCTCCATCAGTGTGTGGTAATAGCTTATTAACAATGGTGACGATAATTAAAATGTGTTCTGCAGAACAACCCAAATAGGTCGCAATTGCAACAGTCACGTGGTAGACCTAATTTCTAGCAGATGTCTACAGCCATAGCAATGCAGATGGCCTTCATGACTAATGACCTTGTACAGGCTTCAGTCTTGGCGTGCCTTGCTGTGTGTATAGCATCTGTTTTCACCGTCATATCTGCTATTTCCTTGTGAAGACTCAAGCGCTGATTGAAGCCTGCAACACGTGTCATATCATTTGTCCTGTTATGGGTGATGCTTTCTGTGCATGGGCTCCAAGGTTTGAATATGATGTTTGATTTGTAGAGAGGACATGTTTAAATGGATAGAACGTCCAACAGATAAATTGCTTTTTTAGTCAGTGCATTAAAGGCTTTACTGTTTTATGTGGGCATAAATATCAGCAGATGAGCCATGTCAGCTTGGAACATCGAATTAGTACCCTAAAATTAATTATTGAACTAGTTGCGGTGACAATGCTGACATAGGGATAAAATATACAGTCACCAAGATGGCCATAATACACCATCTGCATATGAACCTCAAAGTGTAACCTTTAACTAATTAACCTTACACACCGCAATGTTTGTATACTGAGCATGAATGCATTGTATTGTGAAAAGTATTTAAATTGACAGAATAGGCATGGCCATGGCACTAAAAGTGAACCGTAATCATATGTGCCACCTGACATTCCCCCACTCACCCACTGAAGGGTGACATGGATCAAGTGGGATGATTCATGCAATCGAAGGGGTGGAAGCAGTTACACCCTAGAACAGCAGTTGGATAAAATGGAGTCATCAGGTAATGACAATTAGTTCAGTTAAAAAGCCCCATTACTACCTGTTAGTACCTGTTAGCCAATCAGATACATTGCCCGTGCACATCAATAAAGAGCTCTTAATTAAAAAATGAGAGGGTATTTGGATGAACAACAATTAGCTCTTAATGAATATAATGGGGGTCAGGAGGGCTGCCTCTTTCTGATCTACATGTAAACGATGGTTGTGCAGACACGCCAGCTTGCTGGTTGCTTTTTTTCCCTCCCTCTTTGCATTTAGTGACTCCAATCTTGCTGAGGTTTTGGTGACAAATACTGCAGATGGGCCCATATTGCATATGATGTTGAGGCCAAGATCATTTTTGGCTCTCTTGTGAGAGACTGCTGTATGTGTGTGTGTAAACCATGTGTTAGGCATGGTCAAGGTTAGTCCTCCCATGAACCTGGCAAAGACCATACTAGTCAAAACATTGTGCACATAGCAATCACAATGTTGAAGCTAAAAACCAGTGTGCGGATAATTACATTTTTATATTTGTTCTTTTCTGTATCCATCACCCTTTACATTTTTTCCCTTTTTTCTACTGACCAGGTCCGGCCTCCCTCTCCCTGCATTAGACGGAGATAAATGGGATCCCTTTACATCTGTGATGGTTCCTCCGAGCACCCCGGTGCTATGGGTAGTGTTCCTTGGCAGGGATGTTTTGCCAGACACTTTCTTTGCTCAACTGAGCAACTGGTGCTGGCCGTCCAAGCCTCACTGGCATGCTCCACACTTTTTGCTCCAGTGGTCAGTTTAATTTGGAACGGGCCCAATGATATAAATATTTATTTCTCAGTAAATGTATCAGTGGTTAAAAGAAAAAAAAACTATGTTAAGCTACTGAAGCATGCTGTGAATTTGCCTGCAAGGATTAAATAACTGTCTTTGTGATCTAAGTTTACAGGCAGGCTTATCCAGCTCACAAGTTATGAGATGATAAGTGAGTAAAGAGCTTCATCCAAATAAACACATGGTTAATGTAGGCAAACACTCACACTCGATGAAAATGGTGCAGATGTGTCCCAGCTGGTAAATACAGTTACAGTAAATGCAAATGCATCTTCATATCAAAAGCAATAAAAGATCCATTACCATAATCCATGCATCCATGCACAGTTAGAACTGAATATACTGTTGTTGCTTAAGTGGAGGATTGTCAATATTTCAGCATTGGGGGTGGTCATAGACCTAAAGGTGTTAAGCCAACAGCTGATGATAAAAGAACAAAATGTTCTGTGAGAGTTTTTCTGGGTCTCTCTCCTCTCCTTGATGAGACAGAGAGCATCTCTTGGGTAAACCACTTTCTGGCAGTAGTTTTTGATCTCTGTGGTTGGACTGTGTGGTTTGCTCTGTTGGTTGGACAATCTTTTTTTTAACTGATTTTTCTCTTAAACCTGTGATCTCCAGATTTGTCCTGGCAGGCCTGTATGGGCAGTGAGAAACAAAATTTCACACCGTCACTTTCAATACAACCCTTTCACAGATAAGCCCACCCTGCTGTTTTACTTGAAAATGTTATTTTAATCAAAGATATTGCTGAAATCAAATCAAATGTGGTTTTGTGATTGGCTATTTATTCCCCTATTCTTTAGATATGTTCATGTCACATGCATGTGCATTTGTATTCATTTTTAGCATAGCTTTTTGTTCTAACATAGGTGAAAACATGGTCATATGACCAAATAGCTTAGTTTTAGGCGATTGTGCAGTTCAAAAACATTTAAACACGAGGCAAAACCTGTTTTTTTACTGAAAAGATAAACATTTTTTTTATTTCTTATCTGTAAATTGATGCCCCTGTTGCTATAACTTGGTGTCCCCACTCTCTTTAGTGTCCATTGCACAATTCTGGAAGGAACCACATTCTGTAAGTCCAACTGTCATTATCATTACTGTCTGTAAAAGGCTTAGGCCTGGACATGAAAGGCTCTGGGATCTCTATAACATTAGGGGTGTAACGGTACCAGGTGAATACGAGTGAACAAACCAACCAACCAACTCATCAGACACATAAGAAATGGAAGCCAACCTTTACATTGTTGTCATGGGAACAGCCTTGCCAGTGTACGTAGTGGGAGCAGGGTAGGGTGATCCTGTTGGCAGATAGATGTGTTTGCATTGTATAGAAATAATAGAGATTGATTAAGACGTGGGTGGATCTACGCATATCATCTCTAGGCTTAAATGAAGATATTATGTTGCCAGTGAGAAGGGCAATCTTCTCTGTCTAAGGCGGGGAAGGTAGGCTAGGAGGAAGCAGTATTTATTTTAGATGAGCTGCCTGCGCTCGCAAGAAAAACCACCCATCTGTCACAGGTTTCATCACACATTTAAGTGTCTAAGAAAAACCCAACATGGCAGACCATCACTGTCCGCATAGCCCTTTCCCTTAAAAGCCTGAATATAACATTGGTTGTAAATGTAATAACTACCTCTAAGTTTGAAGAGTTGTCATTGCATAACTTGGATGCCAAGTATGACGAGCAGATTACAGCCAGATCATGATGCTTTGTAGCAACACATACTGTAGGGTCAGTAACATTTTTTGTCAAAATCTGAGTGTCCCTGTCAAAAACTTAGAAAACATTCATCTTACACAGGCAAAAAATGAAGGCATGCCGAAATAAGGATGCACCATCCTCTCTGGCTTTTGAAACTGAATGTGTGTGCACAGTGCCTATGAACACAAATCCTTTTTTTATTGCTTTTGTGGAAACTACATACAGAACTCGTGATCCAGAGTAATATTTGGGTTATGAAACATTATTACCAAACAGGTTTTATCCAAAGTTTCATACACAGACAGAGACACACGCACACGCACACGCACACACACACACACACACACACACACACACACACACACACAAAAATAATAGTAATACAAGGGTCCTGAAAGGGACCACTGTTAATGTTGGGCCCTTAGAATCATCCTAACTTCCCCCCCCTGCCAGCGCTCCTGGTGGTTAGTTCCCATTCCCACTGGAGAAGGAGTAGAGGTTGGGTTTGCATGTTAGTCACTGCTGAGGTCGTCACTTCTGAATGCTCTCTGCTGTCATCACATATTTACTCTTCCTGTGGATTAGTAGCACACAAACAGATGGATCTCTGCCACTATAGGCTGCTGACCTGCAGCGATAAAATAATGATGGCTCTGTCAAAACATCTCTTTGCACACAGACGATACATGAACTCACCATTGCATTTTCCTCCTCCCGTCCTTGTTTTCTAAATGTGGCAGTGACATATTGAGTAGGAGAGACTACGCTGTGTTCAACATGCAAGGAGGAATGCTGAAAGTCACAGGATATATGTGCTTTTATGGCTGGCTCTTCCTTAAGAGTCAGACTGTGCCAATTTAGTCTATGTGCTAGTGAAGGGATGTATCACAGTCCTTCCAGAAAAAGAAAAAACTATTCTATTTTATTTGAGAAACAACAACCCTCTCTAATCCCTACGGAGGATGTACTGCACTGAGATTGTAATGTACTGAGATTCCGCAGGGTTGTGTTTTTTTTTTTTTTTTTGGGTGGGGGGGAGCAAGATTTGTGGTTGAGTAATATAACAAGGTCAACATGCACTGATAAAGGCTGACAGACTCTCTCATTATTTCCTTCCATCACTGTCATTTCATTGTGCCGGGAATACCCGAAAATGGATAATCAATTTAGCCCCCCCCTCCATTTCTGCATTACACATAAGAAAAGTACCTGTGAGACATCTACCTGGGGACAAAGCAGCTATAAGATAGCTGATAACATCCCAACAAGGCAGCGTGCTTTCTAAATGAGTTTCTGGTTCTGTATGATAGATAAGCCCAATGTCGCTTACTGAGAGAGGGAGGGAGGGAGGGGATAGAAGGGAAGGGAAAGGGAAGGGAAGGGAAAGGGAGACTGAATGCTATAAGGAGGCCACTGTGGCTGACTGAGTTAAAGTTGGTGTGGATCACCCCTCCATATTTTTTGAGAGATACTCCCTTTTACATGAGGCACTACCTTTTATGTTTTATATTAATTACATAAATGTGTCCCCCCCCCCCAAGCCACTGCTATTTTTGTCTGTTTTGGGCGGTACAGTGCCTTGATTGGGTGGTATCATACCCCCCCAGTCCCCCTTGTAATTCAAACTGTGGTCTGGATGTTTGGATGTGGCGCTGCGCTTCCGTGCTGTCTGCTGCAGGAGTTGAAAGAGGTCCCTGCGGAGAGAGGAGGCTGGCTCTCCCCGGAGAGGATGCAGCCTCTCTAACCCGACACTGCTGATGCCTTCCCCCTCTCTGTTAGTGTGCTTTTCACACTCCTTCCCAACCCCCCACCTGCATGGGCTCGGAGCCTCTGTAAGTGACTGGAATTCTAAAGCGATTGCGAGGGGCAGTATATTGTGGCTTTACTGTTACTTTCGGCCTATAATTTTCATGCGCTGTCTTTGTTCCGCAGAGCTGGTGTAGCATTTTATGTTAGCTTTTTATGAATTATTATGACTGTGAAGCACATAATGGGTTTCAATAAAAAGTTTAGGCTAGATGTTAATGGTCATTTAATGGTTTCCTTCCCCCCCCATCCCTCCATCTCTTCTGTCCATGGGAATCTGTATTCAGCGCAGGGGCACACTGTTTTCTCCGTTTACCTCCCTCCAACACCCCCAACCCCTCCCTCCCTCCGTCCACCCCAGCCATCTCCATGCCCCGTCCCCTCTTTCTCTCTCTCTCTCTCTCTCTCTCTTTCTCTCTTTCTCCCTCTCTCTCTGTCCAACGCTTGGCTTGCCTTGTGAATGGCAGCTGGTGTTTCACACTGGGCCATTAAGTCCAGGAACTCCGCTTTGCCAGTGAACCACGCCACTGTCTCCTGTCTCTCCCCCCCCTCGCTCTACTTGCCCCTCCGACTCATCCCTGTTGAGTCCCTCTGTGGATGTGCTCTGGGCTCGGCGTCACTGTCCTGCCCCTGCTTCCCTGAAGCGGGCGAACATGTTCAAAAGTGCTCCTTTCCCCCTCGCGTTTCTGCTCCCAACCCTTTTCTCTCTCCCGTCTGAAACACAAGGCAGCCGAAGCCATTGTTGCAGTTTCCCTTTTCTAGTCATTTTTTTTTCCTTTCCTGCTTTTTTTGATTAGGATATTTTCATCGCAGGCTGCTTGAACGGTATCCATGGACACGGGATGGGAGATTTAGCCTGCATATTTCTATTTGCAGTGGAATACACAAGTAGATGAATGACTCAGTTTGGAGGAAAACCAAAATAAGTTAAACTTCTGAAATGGTTATCGTTTGGAAGAACTTGTATGCAATGTGCTTCCATTGCAAATATAAAAAGGTGGTGGTACTGTAACTGGTGCTCTACAGGAGGTCAGGAAGTTCAGAATACAGGAAGTTCACAATTCTGAGGTTCAGTAGTTTGTAAAAAGGCATATTTAAATTTGTATTGCGTATTTAATTTACAGGGTTCATTTTACTGTATATTAGCACTTCTAAATTAACTTTAGAGATGAAATATTGACAAGTCTTACCCAGCATATGTCAGTGTCTTCAGCTAAATGAGTCTGTGTCAGTTTGTGTGTGTGTGTGTGCGTGTATGTGAGTGCTTGTATGCGTGTCAGGGGTGTAGCCAGAAGTCATAAAATGGGTGGGCCCAGAAAAAATCAAGTGGGTCTAGCCCAAAACACATAGGTTACTATTATTACCTAAACAGTCAATCAAACAAAAAGAGTCTTCTGACTGGGTGGGCCTGATTGACAAGGAGGCTACGCCTATGGTGTGTGTGTGTGCGTGTTTGTTTCTGTGCTTGTGAGTCTGTCTGTTTGTATGTGTATTTGATTGAAGAGCTGCCCATGTCTGATAGTATGCACTCATATTGGTTCTGAGCTACTCCATATTTTCTGCAGACAGCCTCACCTCTCCAGACAAATTCTGCCAAGTGACTCAGACGAGCTACAAATGTAATCATCTATATGCAAATGATGGTAAGGAATTAAAGTGATGACATTACGGGACGGGAGGAGGGAGTTGGCAGAAATGACCCTGACACTTTAAATCAAGGCTTTTTGCACTGACTATTTAATTAACACAATCAAAGAAGTCTGAGGTGCATCAACTGGATGATGAGCGGCCACACAGAACACTCAAATCTGTATCGAAGAGTGGGGACAAAAAAATAATCTGTAGACCATTCCCCTTTTCCTTTCCCCCCCCTCTCCCTACTCCCCCCCCCCCCCCCCCCCTCTGTTTCTCTCTCTCTCCCTCTCTGTCTCCCTTCCTGTGGTGTGGGCCAACGCCTGTCTGCTGTGCTTTGTTTGAAGGTTAAGGGCAAACGCTACTGCATTCTCATGCATATCCTGCGCTTTTTTGTGTTCGTATTAATAATGTACGAGGCACTCTACCCATGGCAACCTTGCTGCTTGCGATGTATATGTCAGGACTTTGCTGAACACACCTCAACTGTCCCCCCCCCCCCTTCAATCCACCGGTGCCTGTCTCTAGGCTCAGAGGAGGCAAGAATGAATAAAGACTGGCGCATGACAGGGAAAGCATGTAAATGATATCGACTGAGCAACACTGACTTATTTATTAACTATTTACTTATTTATTCATCGTGGGACGGCCCGTCTGATAGAGGTCAAGGTACTCTGGGGTTGGAAAAACAGAACGAAGGGACGAGGGGAGGAAGAAGGGAGAAAGTGGAGATGGCTATTTTTGGAGCACACACATACAGACACAGACACGGGAGCCCACTGAGCAAGAGGGCCCTAAGGCTTTCATGGCTAATATTGTTTTGGATGTGACTGTGTGAGTACAGACTGTGACTGCCTTTTGAATGGAGCACACTGGCCTACATAGAGCGGGTGGTGTTTGCCTTTTTTAAAAATAAGAACGTGTGATTGTCATTGCCAAGCAGGCAGGCAGGCAGGCAGGGCCAGCATCCTTTCTGCACCAGCCAACCACAAGGAGGCCTCAGCATGTCTGGTCAAAAAATCATCACCTTAAATATAGCGTTGAATTGGTCAAGATGTTTCATTATTTTTTACTGTAACTTGACTCATACACACACACACACACGCAAAGGATCCATACAAAACACGATGAAATGTACAGCCGCAGTCCTTCTCTTTATCAACAATTGGCCCATTAAATCACCAGCCCCTTCCTGCAGCTCTCTGCAGCTCATTCAACATGCACGCCGTCGTTTATCATCGTGGGCCGCTCGACCAGAGATCTCGCTATTGATTTGCCACCCTGTTTCGTGGAATACATCTCACACCAGGATCCATAAATGTGAGCCTGATAATACTCCGAGAGAGGTTTCCGCATAAAGAGAGAAAGAGGGGCAACAAGCACGGGTACGTATTTATACAGACACAGTGATATTCTGCATTAATTTTTTTCTCTCTCTCTCCCTCAATTCTTAATGGTCTTGGCAGCAGAGGTAAACTAACGTGTGAAAAGAAAGGAAAAGAAAGAAAAAAAAAAACGGAAAGAAAATGCAGGCTCCTAAGGCTTGCTTGTGGTTTGAAATGACCCAGCCGACTGAAGCATTCTTCATCATTATCTCGTGCCTGCGTGGTATGCGGTGCACGCAAGCAAGCACGGCCAGGAGCAGTGCTCCAGCTCAGCACAACCTGCCATTCCAACCCAGGTAGAGCTGTGCTGCAGAGAGAGAGAGAGAGAGAGAGAGAGAGAGAGAGAGAGAGAAGAGAGGAGGAGATGAAAAAAGAGGAGAGGAGAGAGGAGGAGAGAAGAAAACAGACGAGAGGAGGAGAGAGGAGAGGGGAGAGCAGAAGAAAGGAGGCAAAGAGAGGACAGGAGTGAGACTGTTACATTCACGCAGCCCCATGGCCTTTCTCGGCACCCACTCTCAGGACACCTGAGATTTTAAAGAAGGAAAAAAAAGAGGTGAAAGGTTGTTATGCGGGCCTTGGAAAAGTGGTTTGGCCATGGTGAGCGAGGTTAGGAACCAACGTTAAGTGTGGGAGCTGCAGTGGCTGTTTCGGTCCGATCTCCATAAATGATTAATTTCCCTGCAGACGTAGAGAGGAGAGGAGAGGAGAGGAGAGAGAGGGGCACTTAGTCCCTCGCTCACTTTTGCGGGTGCGAGTGGAGAGGGGGGACAGCAGCGTGGCACCAACGCCGGGTGCTCTCTCTCTCTCCCTCTCCCTCTCCACCTCTCTCTCTCTCTCTCTGTCCCTCTCTCTCTCCCACTCTCTCTCCCTCTCTCTGCATATGGAAATACGTGGCCACTCAGCAGGCACGGAGCGCGAACAAGTCGGTGACATATTTCCTCTGTTGAGAGGGAGGCCTGAATGAAAAAGTAATGGCATCGTTTAGATGAACGGGGGGAATGGGGGGGTGTGGGTGATGAAGCACGTGATGTCATGGCACATGTTAATGCCCCAGCCTGAAATATCCCCCACCTCTTTCCTGCACATGGGTTTGGAAAAAAAGAAAGGCACTTCACCCAAAGGAAATCAGTGTGCTGTTGACATGAACAATTAATGTGTTGAATGATAAAAGACAGATTGCTTGTGTTTGTGGTACTATTAAATGGCTGTGGGTGTGCAATAAAAGGGTGGTGGTGGTGGTGGGGGGGGGGTTCCTCAGCCTTTCTTTTTTTGACTTGTATCAGTGGGTCACTAAACAGCTTTTCACTGGAGATTAGTGTGCCTTTTGACATCAAGTAGTAATATGTTTTAGGATAACACCCTGATTGGTTGTGCTGGGATTGTGGCACTTTTTAAACAGCTGTGGGAATGTAAGGAAAAAAATTAGGAGATTCCTGAGTGTATTGTGCCGGTCGGTGGGTCACTGAACAGCTTGTCGCCAGAGCTCGCTGAGGCGTGCCGAGAGATGGGCGAGAGGCAAGCCGCCCTCTGATTGATGGAGCCAGAGAAGGAGCTGCCTGTGCAGTCTGTTCCCATCTCCCAGATTCATGAGTCAATCACACACCCGCAAATAACTCCAGCCGCCGGCAGCAAACCCCACCCCGGCAGCGACGGAGAGGTGGAGAGGGGGGCGGGGGGACAGTGGCTGAGCTGGGGCCATCCCCACAGGGATGAAATAGAGACCAACCTGCGGCCTCACCACCATCACAACCACCACCACCATGACCAGCACCACCGTCCCATGCATCCCCCCTCCCCGCAGACACTCACCCTCCCCAGGGCAGGCCTCTCCGAGCCTCCCTGGCCTTTTACAGAGGGATTTATGCCCTGACCCTGGGAGGCCCTGGGGCAAGTTAAATGTTCTGTGAGGCTGAGCTGTGCTCTTCTCCAGGCGAACAACATATGCAGCAGTCACAATCTCCCCCCTTCCCCCCTCCTCCTTTCCCTTCCATACCCTTCCATCCCCTTCCTCCTCCACCTCTTCTTCCCATCACCCATTCTTCTCTTCCTTCCCTGCCACACCTCGGCTTTTTGCGAGGCTGAAGGGAGGGGAAAAATCACATCACATCAATATCGAACGGAGAGGGGAAGATTGTATTTTAAAATTCAATTTACAGCGGCAGAATGAAGTGAGGGGGGTGTCAGCAGGCTTTTGCTGACCCCAGCGAGAGGCAGAAGGCCACCTGTGACGGAGATGAGGTCATGATCCTGTGTGTATGTGTGTGCGCTCTCTCTCTCTCTCTCCCTCTCTGCCTCTCTCTCATTTTTTCTCCCTATCTCTCTTTCTTTCAGTCTTTCTATCTCTTTTTCTCTCTGTCTCTCTCTTTCTGTCACTTTTTTTCTCTCCCTCTTTCTCTCTCCCTCTCTCTCTGTCTGTGTCTAGTTGTCGAAGAGGAGAAAGACTGTGTGCATATATGCGTATCCGTGGCTGTAGGGAGGACAAGTGGGGGAGCTGAGGTGTGTGGGCATATTTGTAAGTTGTAGACCTCTTGTCTGGATGTACACTGGGTGCGGATGAAAAATATGAGACCAGCTGTGCACTGCATATAAAGTCTTCAATATTCCCTTTTTCTCTCAGGCTCTGTCAGAATATAGGAATGTTTTGTTAGTGTTGGGACCTGGGATGCCCAGTACCTTGATATGGGTGCCTGGTATCTCTAATCTCATTTAAATGTACAAATATTATTTTCTTAACACACACAATGCAGGTATTTTTGCAAATATTTTGTTTTGTAAATGACATTACCTCTTACTGACATAGATTATGCACGGGATAGGATGAGATGTACAATTCCTGTTTTTTCTCTGTCATAGGATATCTAAAGTTAATCTCCTTTTCATCGCCATCACTTTTTGTGCCCCTAGCTCAGCTTTACACCTCCCTCTTTCTTGTCACTCATCCCTTTTCCTGTATTAAATGTGTAATCTGGAAACTTTTACTTCCCAATACTGCAACCACAGCACATGTGTGCTTTGTTATTATCACTATGGTTGCAATTCAACTGTGACAGACATGCAATGAAACAATAATATTGAATAAAAAAACTATACACCCATTAAGATATAATTTTCAAAACGTGTATTTTTTAGCCAAAATGTGTTGCTTTCTACAAAAGAAAAAGACTTGGAGCCATATAATTTACTCCCAATTCTTTGAGGTGTAGAGTATAAAATCATTTAGCTAGTCAAGAGCTAGCCAGCAGGCAGAGGCTTTACTAAGATGCTGAAAATTAGACAGTTGATTTGGGGTCTATAGTGACTGGAGTCACATCTAAATAGCATGCTGATTACTCACCAAACTTCCTATCTTAGGGTACACGAGTTTTACACATGGCCAGCAGGCCAACCAGGATCCAGAAGCTACAATCTAGTACACAATCCTGTGCACTTAATTCAGGCGATTTCAATAATAATTGATTGATTGGTTGAAGAGATGTGCTAATCTGTAACCAGGTTGCCCATCACTGGCCTAGGCTGTGGATCCAACAAATGTGAAGGAAGAGATAACAGCTGCTAAGGTGACCGGTTCCATGGAAATAATGGGGAGCTGGAGGCAAAGAACTCCGCGACGCAACGCATGCATGGACATATGTATTTCCATGAAACCAGTTACCTCGAAGGCCGTTATCCCGTTTATCTCCTGTTTGCATCTAGGAAACATTTTAATCAATAATTCCATCCATATTTAAGATAAACTATGAATGAACTACCAAAATAACTTTGAAAAAGTATAGTGTGGAATAAACATTTAACCATCGATTTGGCTGCTGGAGTTGTTATGGTAACCATTCATAAGCGCATTGATAAGGAACCGTGATTTAAATCTTTAAAATCTACTTCAAAGGTAGTCAGTTATAGAAAGTTCAGAATGCCCAGCAGGTCTCTGAGGTCACAATCAGGAGTAGTCACATAACACACATAATGAAGCTGAGATATATAACGGCCAGTGGACGGCCTCTGAGTTTTCATGAGTTACCATCCATCAGCAGGGAGCTAGAGAAGCCTGGCTTTTAGAAGCACTTCATAATGAAAGAACACAAGGCTTCTCCAGATACTCCAGCATGGGCCAAGTGAAGCACATATGGGTTAACAGCCCAAGCAGCAGTGAAGAAACTCCTTTGATCTGGCACACACACTCTGCCTCACCACGACAGGTGTTCCTCCTTTCCAGACAGTTGCAGTCATCTCAGATATCTTCTCCTATCCCGTACGCTCATATGCACACATGCAGAAGAACAGGGATTGGGATGGTTACTTTTGTATGTACAGATTGTAAGTTACATTGTTTTAAATTCTAATAACACATGTGACTATTTTAATGTGCCTAAAAGCCTCTAATAAAGCATGGCAAACTAAGTTAAAAGCACATGTGGCTTTCACATACCTTTTTGTCAAACTGACTGCCTTTGTTATGTTTTAGATTTTTAAAATCATGGCCGCTTACAAAAGAGCATCTGTTGGATGCTAACACAGATGAGGTGTTATATGTATTTGATTACATTTTGTTTGGCAGATGACAGCCAAAGTAAGAGGAAAAAAATCAATAGCAAAGCTCAACATTAAAGCGCATATTCAGAGCCAAATAATCAGAGATCTAGATTAGAAAAAGTTGTAAGGCAACAGAAAATGTGTTATGGTCTACAAATCAATGTTAAGGCTTATTCCTACTGTAAACAAAAAAATGTAGTTTAATTACATAACATACATGTAACTGTAATCCTGCAGATAAGAAACAGATAATACAAACAGACATGACAACAATGCACTTACCCTCCTGTGCAAAACCCCCACCACCCTCCATCGCCACACATACACACATACACACACACACACACACACACACACATTCAGCATGCACGCGCATACACACACACACACACACATACACGCACGCAGAGTGCGAGTCAGATGGATAGAGTGGGAGGCTGGGAGCAATAGAGCTGCTGTGGTGATTTGTGAAGACGAACATTCGTCAGCATCGTGGGTGCCATGAATCACTCGTCTGAGGTCTGAAGATCCCGCCACACACTCCTGTGCCAACTCATTCATCTCGCCCAGGTTCACCGAAAGGCTAGAAAGGCCATCCACCAGAAGAGCTCACTTAGTCACACACACACAGACACACACACACACACACACACACACACACACCTACACACTTACACACACACTCACCCTGGAGTCTTTCTCTGTGTGATCCTGAGAGTTTATAGCCTGGCTAGCACCACTCTAGTACCTCCACTTAATATTGTATTTTGCTACAGTACTCCATCAGACAACTTAACTCAGGCTTTGGCTTGGCTTGACCCACTTTTTGGGTTACCAATTAGGGAACAGAGGGATGCTGTGTCAGTTAATGAGAGGCCTAAAAGCAATGATGAGATTGGTTGAAGGCAGGTCTGACAGTATCTGCCCACCAGGAAGTAAACATGTGCCTTCTGGGAGTAGCCAGACTATTTGCAGAAGATGAAATAAAGTGAAAGAGTCTGGTCCACCAGGCAAGGAATTTTTACTGCCTCGACCTGGCACAACGTCGGCCTATATACGGCTGCTCCTTGGCCTTTATGAGTGGCACAGGGTTGTGCTCTGTCCCATTCACCACGGTCGCTAAATAAAACATGAGCTCCTTTTACTGCCTCCTTTAAAGATCTGTGAATTAAATAGCATCGCTCGCCGACTCTAAAAGCCACCATCAAGTGTCCCCGCTGCAAGTCGCCCTGTGCCACAAAGACGTCCACACGAGGTACATTATTTATAAAACTGTTTGTTGCCAGCCGTGCATTGTGCCTGCGTTCTCTTTCACATTCTTTCTTTCTCTTTTTATTTTGCTCGTTCTGCTCGTTCTCTCTGTCTCTCTCTCTCTCTCTCCTTTTCTGTCTCTTCGTGTATTTGTGAGGAGCCATTCTGAAATAGTACAGATATGTGATTGCTGAAAGTTATTGTTCAGTAGCAGCAGAAACTCTCACCCAGACTGCTGGAATAAATGCATACATTTCTGTTTCACCACTTTAATGGAAGCAGAAAAATCTCACATGCTTCAGGGCTAAAGTATCTACCAAGTCATGGCAGTATCGAGGCGTCATTTTAATATCTTCACCTTATAGGTGGTACCAGATCAAACTGGTTCATCTATGGATTGTAATTTTCTTTCCATTGAATAGCAACATAGCCTGGCTAGTGCACAGTAGGTCTTACCAAGATTAGTATCGATACTGCATAACCTATATAATATATAGATTTTGCATATTATACAAATGCTCTACTTTTTATTCCAAGCGTTATACTAGATTCACTGGGCGGCAGATTAATGGAAGCCCACTGCTCTTTGCATGGCTATGTGTGCTCTGCTTGTGAGTCACTATCATCTCCCAGATGGGTTAAATGCAGAGAACATATTTGGTAATAATAAATAGTTAAATTAGAAAGCTTTTCATGTGTTGTGTACACGGTATTCTGAATTTAGAAGTTACAGTCTAGCACCACAAATCAGCTGGTTCTACTTGTGTACTTAAACCAGGTGATTTCAATAATTAGCTTCTCAACCTGGCAGGAGAGTTGCGCTAATTAGCTATTAGAATCAGATGATTTAGAAAATGGCTGTAAAAAATATGTGCCACTGGAGTGTAGCTTCTGAAAGTTGCCCATCACTGGAGACTGCTTGTGTATATGGCCTTTCACACACAGGGCAGCATTTTTGCTATTTTGAAGAGGGCATTTTTAAGTCATATGTTTTATGTATTATTATGTTGTGCCTCATTATTAAATGTATATATATATACTGTATATGTTTTGCAAAATAGTCCAAACATGTTGCTATAATGTTTATATAATGTTGATATAATTCTAATTATGCCTATATGATATATGATTGTAGTTTTGTTTGCATTTGATGTTTTCATTCTTATGTAGACAGTGTTGTATAACCCCGCTTTAGAAGTTACAATGCCATACTTTTTGTTCCGTTAATTAGTGAAAACACCTGTTTTAAGTTTACAGGTGGCACAAGTAGAACCAGGTGACTTCACTAATTAACTGATTAGCTGATTTTGAATTTTTTGACACAAAAAGTGGGTATGGCATTGTAACTTCTGAATCTGGGTAACTCAATACTGCTTATAGATATATCATTACAAGACTATTCCTATAATATATCCTAACATACAATTACTGTTACAGGTTGGTCTCATAGTAACTAACTCTTAGCTGTACACTCTTGTGCTTAGCTGTGCAGTCTTGTATTTTACAGTTCAGCCAACTGCCCCAATACAAGGCTTTTGATATTCTATTTATTGTCTTCACTTCCATTAAAGGATCTTAATTTATCCGCCAATAACTAAGACACTAAGCAATGATATAAATGTTAAAACCACCAACCAATATCAGTCACCATCTTAAGCAGAAATACTGTGGAGACAAAAAAGCAACATAGGGTTTAGCTATTGAGACCTTGTGCTACTCATGCTACCTCTCTTAGTCACAGCAACTCTAATAACTGTAACTTACACTAAACTAATCCTCATACAGGGTAACTTAACTTCAGCTGAGGCCTATTAAAAACCATGACGAGATGTTGGTCCTTTTTATTATTTTAGGTACGTTTTTTTATACTTCAAGCACTTTTACCTAGGGTAGCTGTTAGGAAGGTAACTTCAACTTTTTATGATGACAGGCACAGAGGGTTGCAGTTTGCAGAAGGTGTCATAAATTATAAGCAGTCAACTATGGCAGTTAGAATTTTTCCTCTAAGCATAGTGTATTGCACAAGCACATTGTGCACATACTCTACAGCTGCCTCCATGGAAACGCCATGGTGCAATGGCCAGCAGTGTAGTGGAAGATAAAAGCATTTAGGTGCCATTTTTGCACCCCCTTTAATTACAAAACATTTCAATTTTTTTTTTACTGTTGCACATATCATTTACCTACCTGTCGTTTTTAGCACTACACCACTGGCAATGGCTGAAAGGCTAACAACAACACCTGATAAAGATAGCTTTAGGGTAGACTAGGTATTAATGCTAGGTGTTTGTAAAGTAGAAGTGTGCTGGTTGGTGGTTGTAGGAAGTGTGTAGGAAGTACAGGGCAGGTAGCCTGGTTACAGTTTACCCACACCTACAAACTAGACTGCAGGACTGGTCCCAGACAAAACAGTGAGTCGAGAATAAGGGAGCCAGATAAAGTTAGAAACCATGAAAGGATCTGCAGTTGAATGCAGCCACTCTCCTCACATGACAGTGTAGGCCTCCAGTGAGTCATGTATGGGGCCAGTGGCATTCTCCAGCCCCAGATGGCCCAATGTGTGTCAGGCATGTGCGGAGACAATCGGGTGATGTGCAACACGGCAGCCGTTAACCCAGCCACTTGGCACCACTTTAATGTCACCACAGCCTCTTCATTGCCCACCCGCTCTCTCATGAGGTCCAGCTGTGACTGTGGAATCACTGGGACCATTTACATACATACATACATACTAAAGACTTCACAGATGTACTGGCAGCACTCACTGAGGAAAACAGTGTGTGTAGAAATCATCCAAATGGTTTGTAGTGTGTAGTTATGCTTGGCCAACTCTTATAATATTCAGAGAAAATGACTGCTTCTTAGAAGTTTCTTGATTTTGTCTCTCAGAAGAAAAATCTTATACTCAGCTTTTTGTATTTCTCTTCCAGAGGGGTTTTGGGAGAAATAATTCAGAATTCAGTAACATCTGGTATTTGTCTCATACTTCTTAACTTCCAAGACACAGTGTTCGGTGAAGCCTACAATGTAAGTTTAACTTAAGATCCTAAAATATTTAATAACACTTTATTTGAAGCTATCTACATAAGACTGGTGCATGTTATAAACATGACATGACACATGTTATAACAATTAATGACACTTCATTCATGTTAATGACCGTTGTCAATAAGTGTCATTTGGTTTTTGTAATGTTAAGTTGATATTTTCAGGTCATGTTTATGAAGGTGTCACCCTTATGTAGACACCTTCAAATAAAGTGTAACCAAATAGTCCTATGCTCTTATGTATGGCCCCAGGGGAAAACAGATCAGAAGTCAATAAGGTTCTATTTTGTCTGAGAGACAAAGATAACAGTATTGTAAAAAGTAATATTTTTTCTTTGGTCGGACTTTGGAGGACCAATTATTGCCATCAGATAAGTTGGGCTTACAGAAAACCACCATTGAGCAAAGGCCTTTGGAACTGCCCCTCCATGTGACACAATAGGTGTTATGAGCCTATAAGTCTTGATATGTCCACTGAGATTAAGGAAACATGTTATATAGCCAGAATAATTGCATTTTAAAACTTAATTTACAGCCTGCAAATTCTGTTTATGTTTTGATTTTTTGTTTTGCCTCTTGCCTCCACAGGAGGATCAATGATTTCCAGTATTTAAATTTGGCTGCAGTACTAGTTTTGACCGCAAATCTACATCTAGCACCTTTATGATTTCATCATTGTATGTGAGATGGTTAATTTTGCAGAATAGAAACAGAAACGATACAGGAAGATAAGACACATTAATGTCAGACAGCAGGTCTCACAGATCACCGAGTTTCTGCATGAGAAAGAAAAAGCTGAGTAATTGTGCATTGCGAAGCTGAACAGAGAAATGAAGGTGCATCTTCTGGAGCTTTATGTAGGTTGACATAAAAAAAAAACAAATAAATATGCTGATTGATGTCAGCATAGCACATTTCAGTAGCTCTCTCTCCTGCCTCTCGTCCTCTGAGCACGACGCTCAACAGCTGTCTCACTGCAGCCTTCATTTATTCATTTCCCCCTCTCCCCCGGAATATGAAAATTCCCAGGTTGTTAATTAAAACCCATGAAAGGGAAACACAGCACAACATGCTGCGTTTGCCTGCCTGCCTGCCTGCCTGCCTCTCCGGCGTGACCACAGGCACTAGGGCAGCACACTGGAGCTGCCTCTCTCACAGGGGGGAGAAGACACAGTAAGGTAGATGTGTGTGTGTGTGTGTGTGTGTGTGTGTGTGTGTGTGTGTGTGTGTGTGTGTGTGCGTGTGTGTGTGGACGTGTGGGTGGATGTGTGTGTGTGTGTGTGTGTGAGAGAGAGAGAGAGAGAGAGAGAGAGAGAGAGAGAGAGAGAGAAAGAGAGACAGAAAGTGTTTGTGTGTGTGGTGTGTGTAAGAGAGACAGAGACAGAGAGAGAGAGAGTGAGAGCGAGGGAGAGAGAGAGAAAGTATGTGTGTGTGTGTGTGTGTTTGTGTGTGTGTGCGTGTGTGTGTGCGTATGTGCAGGCATGTGTGGTGTAAGTGGCGTGTTTGCTGGTGTCTCAGTGAGGTGCCAAACCATTATGCTACATGACAGCGTATTGCACAACCCTGTGTAGACCTGTCTGTCTATAGGATTAAAAACCACAGCTTTGCCAAATGCTTTCACACACTTACAGTGGTGCTTCCATTGCCAAGGGCTTGCCCATGGGAGTACATGGCTGACTTTGAGGCCTCTTACTGACCATGCATTATGTACAATAATACATGAAAGTAGACATGAATTTATATAATCTAGATTAAAATTATTCCAAGCACGTTAATCTCACAATTTTATGTATTTAATTTAATTTAATTTAAATGTACTGTACACTAGTATAATGTCAGAATATAATTTAACCCTCCTATTATCTTTGGGGTCAATTTGACCCCATTCAATGTTTAACACCTCAAGAATACACCAAGTATATATATTTTTTGCTTCATCCTTGATGACTTTTCCTAATTAAGGGGGGAGAACTGGGTAAACATAAAATTAACAAGATAATATGTTTTCAATGTCCTGTATGCATGTTGTACACATCCGTGTTCCTTGGGGTCAATTTGACCCCAAACTGTTAAAACATATGCATAAAACATATACAAAATATCCACATTTTGCACATACATGTTTAAGTTGTTTTAGATCACATTAAGGTGATCAAAACATGCAGTTTTATAGTCTTCAGACAGGTTTCCTCTGTTTATGGCCCTAACCTAACACTAATAATTTTGATGACATCGGAGAGGGGCAAAACAATTTCCACAAGAACCTTGAGGCAATGGTGGCCATGCGCTTAGGGTAATGGATAACCAGCGGTAGTACCACTGAGGTACCTTGAGCATGCTACTGTCCCACACACTGCTCCCTGGACAGTGCTGTCATGGCCATACAGCCAATATACTAAATGAGGAAGTTCCGTCCCCATTCATTTCAATGGGAAATGGTAGGCTAGTCAATTCAGCCAAAATTAAGCAATTTTCTGATGTTTCAAAATGGAGATTCTGATTCTCATTCATCCAGGTCATAGTACTCAAAAGTTGTAAGTTGTAAGCAACTGGACTTCTTTTTGAAGCTTGAAATTGTGTCTGTTTTTCCCGGGGTCAAATTGACCCCGAAGACAATAGATGTTACTATTCTTGATGACCACAACCGAATTTATTTTCAAATGTTACAAATAACAGAAATTTGTATTAAGAGGTACTATGCATCCATTGAAATACCAAAAATATCTTTCTTTCTATTTTTAGATCAATCAGTAAGATTTTATGGCTATTTCCATATTTTTCCATAATCATGAAATACATCATGGATGTATGTGGTGTTTATGGGGGCTAAGTTATTTTTAAAGGGCTTTTTTTTGGTCCTCAACAAAGAAATATAGTAGTACCTCACACACAAACCAATAACCAAGGCCAATATTTTGAATTATACACATTTTAAGGAGATTTCCATGGCTGGGGTCAAATCGACCCCAAGGATAAAGGATGTTAGAAAATTTGAGGGTAACAGGAGGGTTAAATAAAAGAAACACACATACACACACAGTGATGGCAATTTCCAGGAAACAGCTAAGATTCAGCACTGCCAGAAAATGTTAGAGCAATCAAGGCCATTCTATCACTGTAAGAGAGCAGGAGAAATACAAGCAATGTATTCAAGCTAACTCGGGTTCAGTGTAAAAGTATCTGCAAACTTTTCTCAGCTATAAACCGGAAAACATATATGTGAACTTGATGGGTATGACATTTCAACACTTTCTAGAATGGCTTTGTGTACTCCTGAACACATGGAAATCAATTGGAGGATACCACTGGGATTGGTATGATTATCAGCTGGAAAATGAATCTTCCAGGAGTATTATCTGTTCATGTCATATAAATCTTTAGCTCCGGAAGGAAAATACCACCAAAATATCACATATGATTTAGTAATGTGATGTTTTGATAAGATCTGTTCGCAGAGAGCCTAGGTGCCTTTACAATATGTTTGGGTAGTAGCAAATAATGAGCAGTCTCTCTCTCTCTGTCTGCCTCTCTCTCTCTTTCTCTCTCTCTCTTTCTGTCTGTCTGTCTGTCTCTCTCTCTCTCTCTCTCTCTCTCTCTCTCTCTCTCTCTCTCTCTCTCACACACACACACACACACACACACACACACACACACACACACACACACACACACACACACATACACACACACATGCACATGAATGTAATATCTTTGCTATGAGCTTCATTTAAATTCTGATGATTAGTCTTACATTCACTATCTGATAATTTAATTTAACTAGAGCTTTTTAAACTAAATTTTGAATTTTTCTCTGTTCCAACCCCCTATCCACACACATACACACACACACACACACACACACACACAACACACACACACACACACACACACACACACACAGAAACACACACACACACACACACACACACACACACACACACACACACATACAGAAACCCTACCCATAAGTACCAGCATGGCAAATCCAATCTGTTCTAAGTGGTTATCTTTTGTGCGATATAATGTGTGTGTGCAAGGAGAAATATAAAGCCCCACTGGAGAATCAAAGGGACGCCTCTTTTCATTGGAACAGTGCAGTGCACACAGAGATTATCTGTGCTGCTTGTGCACTTCCATTCAATACAGCCTCACTATAGGTTTAAGATAAAACCCACCAAAGTAAGACATTTCTGTTTTTTTTTCCATGGCAGACATTACCAGCTGACAATCCCTTTATTTACCTAAGACAAAAGAGGGATTACCACTACATGACACCATTTTATGGTATTGGGTAATTTGAGCTCAAGAGGAGGCTTTTCTGGATGAGTTGTGAGGCCATGCGGTTTTAATGTTTAACTTCCTGTGAGAATGTTTAAATGACAGGCACCTTGTCCCTCACAAAACACTTGCACTAGATGTCACTTTACACAAGGGTGCCACTAGAAATCCCCCCCCCCCCCTTCATTTTAACAGTAACATTGATATTGTTCTCAGTGGCCCTTTAGAGTCATATTAACCCCAGCCAAGGCACTTCCCCAGACTTGTCAACCCATTTCCTCCGCAATCAGCTCCTAATGTTGTTCCTCTTGCTGTTAGTAAGCCTCGTTCTAAGAGATGTTTGAGTACTTCAGGACCTTGGACAGCTATTTATTTCAGCATGCTTGTTTCTCTTTGCGGAGGAATACGTCACTGACAAACATCATTTCATATGTACATCAATGACAAAGACATTACTCACACCGGTATTTAGCCAAACACAGGTTGTGGTGGTTAATGGCATGACATTACATTACATTATTACATTACACTTAGCAGTCGCTTTGGATAAAAGTGTCTGCTAATTGTAATGTAATGTGATAATGTAATGTATTGTCACGGCATATCAAGGGCATTTTTCTTCAAACATATGGACACATTATCATTGGTGGAAGTATGGCGGTTTGTACTTGTGTTTCTGACCGTACATGCATCCTGGCCAAGGTGGGGTGAGGGGGATGGATAGTGTGGAGTTTTGGGATAATGAGATGGAAACCGGGTGGTAGCTATGCAGTAAGTACGTTGTTAAAAACCTCCCCCCTCATTTAGCTAATAGCTTGAAGTCACTTGGTAGTGTGTCCTGAAACCAGGCCATGATGCTGCAGAGTTGTGGGTTTGAGTCCTGGTCGATACAGGGCTAAAGTGCGCAGTAAAAACAATGCAGGCTTTGACTCAATAAGGAAATGAAGTTTAGGAGGGTGAATGTAACA
>CM059274.1:4381408-4476408 GCA_030347295.1 Setipinna tenuifilis
GGAACATGATTCCCCAGCCACTGCTCCTGCCTTCCTCTCACAGAGCCTAATTAAGGTTTTTTTTGGGGGGGGGTTGAATAAACGCTGTGCACCGTTGCATCTCCATAACCTAGTGCAGCCATGCAGGAACATCTCAACTAGAGTAAAGGGGGAGAGGGGAGGGAGAGAGTGAAAGAGAGAAAGACAGAGAGAGAGAGAGAGGGAGACAGACAGAGACCGAGAGACAGAAAGAGACAGACAGAGAGAATGCAAGGCTGAGGGAGAGAGAATGAGAGACAGAGTGCAAGGCCGACAGAGAAACAGAAAGAGAGAGAGGGAGAGTATGAGCAGGCTTTCATTATTCTCACATTTGTTGATCTCCCTGTGGATCTGCAGGAGGTCTGCTGAAAACACTTAGGCAGTTGTTTTTATGGGTAATTAAGACAGACACTTCTGATGTACAGTGCTGATTTATTAAAAGAGGCAGTCAGCAGACATTACTAAGGCTTAGCTCTACCAAGCAGTTGTTTGTGCTTTAGTCACGGCCTCCATTTTACGTCAGGAACATACTTTACATATTTGCTGTTCTATGGCCCTGAACTTGTCCTTCAATTCCAAAGTGTCAAAGCGTTTTCTTTCTCTGTGTTTCACTTTCCCTTTATATCCCCCATCCCTCCTTCTCCTTTCATTCCCACTCTCTCTCTTCTTTCTGTCTCTCTTCCTCTCTCTGTCTCTCCCCTCTCTCAAACTCTCTCGCTCCCTCTCTGTTTTGCTTCTTCCTGTACAGTTTCATGTGCCTTCTGGTGTTGTTTAATTACTAATAAAATGCGACTGAATAGTCGGGTAAAAAAGAAGACCAAATATAGCCGCAAGCGGCGATGACGGGCCCTCGCACCTGCAGTGCAGGGACGTGCCATGCCACCCCTCTCATATGTATCCTCTATGTCACAAATGGATTTATTGTAGAGATCTGACATGTGAATGCTAAATCATAGGAGCTTTATATTGTCTACTGAGAGTATGTGTATGTAGAGAAAATGTTCTTTAGAAAAAAGGTGTAGTGCAATTATCTTTGTGTTTGCATGTGTGTGTGTTAAAGGGAATTTATTTGTGTTTGTGTGGGTGTGAGAGTGTGTGTCTGTGCCTGTCTGAGGTTTGTGTATGTGTGTGTCATCTCCAGATGGTAGTACAAGAACAGAAACGGAAGGAGGGCGACAAGAGTACAATGGCATATGAGGATGGTTGCGTGAAACACCAGAAGTGTATGGGGGTGTTGATAGTAGTGGATCATAGGAGAATATTGTTATAAAGGTTTCATTCAGTTTATGTGTTTGCTTAATATTGTGTAATAAAAGTGTGTATTTTGTATAAGGCAATGGCTTTGGTGAGAGTGATAAAGGAAAGATCACATTGTTCAGAGTGGGATAGTTCATATGGAAGGCAAAGGCATCTTGTTGAATATAGTTGAGCAATGTATGACCGGAGGGGGAGGTGGGGGTTTGTGGGATAGGTGGTATGAGAAGAAGCATAAGTTTTACCTGTATGAATGTGGAAATGTAGTTAAAGGGATAATGTATCAGAAGTACGTGCGTGAGAATAAGCAGGTACTATAATGCAACATGTTTTGAGGTTTGCACTAAAGCAATGTTCAGGAACTCTCTCTTGTTGATATGCTTACAGATTTAATACCGGAGTTCATTGCAAAATCTAAACATAAGATTCCCACCAACACTCACGCTATTGTTACACATATAAGTGCAAAAAGACTTCAAGGGTGACACATTTTAAAAGTAGATATTCTGAAAGAATAAATAGACACCGTATGTGAGTAGGCTGATATTTTACTCTGTATCGTAAGCCAACTGAACAAAACACATATCATTGCAGTTACAATCATCAAAAGCTCAGTATTAAAATCACAGCACGGCAGAATTGTTACAAAACCATCTTGAACCAGGCTAATGGTAACAGCAATAAATACCGTCGGCTATATTAAGCCTAAAAGACACACCAATATGTTATATTCTATCATCTTGAATTTATAAAAACACACCGTCAATATCAGATGACCAAGAACACCTCCAACTACGTTACATTAGGCTCCCCCATTCATTCATTCTTGTTTACATGTGATGTCACTAGCCATGAACTACTCTGTTGCCTTACGATAAACTATATAAGTCATCAGCCGTTCGTTCAGTCTGGCAGACTAACGCTAGTTAGTCTGACGTCGTTAAGAGAGAAGGATCGCACAGAGGATATACATACTGTAAAATACACATTCAATCAATATTCAAACACTAACACACATCGGTGGGGAGTCAGACAAAAGTTAATTCTCAAAGTCTCCCACATACTCGTGAAAGTAGGCTATGATTTGAGGAGCTAGCAGGGAGCTAGCCACAGCAGCAACAATAGAGCTACCCGCACGTTCCAAGCTTGCCAATCTTACTTTGAACCGAAGCAAAACAATAGTTATCAGTGTACTAAATCCACTTGAACACGTTAAAGTTTTAACAGATTAGTTAGGCTTTCTTACATGGTCGGAAGCTTACCTGAAAATACATAATGAGCAGCTTTTAGGAACACTAATACAGGAGTGGCAAGATCTTGTATTTCACGAACTCTGTCTGCATGATATGCTTCTAAGGTGCTGTTCATACATACCCGGGTATTTTGGTATACGCAGACCTTCGAACGTTCGTTTGTAAAAAAAATTGCGTGCACACAGCTTCGTTTTTTTAAAAAAACAAAACAAAACAAAAAAGAACCCACGATATTGATCAACATAAATCACTGCGTCTTTTGCCGCGGATATTGCCTACAACTCCGTTTTTGTCCGTTCATACACAAACGCTACGCGGAGTTTTTAAAAAATCTCCACTTTTGCCGGAGTTTTTTTGGAGCTTCGTTTATCGAGGGAAAACCTTCGTTTGTTTGTGAACGAAAGGCACAAACGAAGGTGAATGTCTGCGTTTATTAAAATACCCAGGTATGTGTAAACGGGGCCTAAGTCTTTGCCTTCGGAGAAACGCTCCCCTTTGTAAGTGGTCTGTAAGCGTGAAGCATCGTCTGTGAGTGGACGGATCTGTTAACATGCATACAACTCACCGGACAAACATCGGACAGAAACCGCCCCCGCAGAATATAATTATCCATCTCCGAAACAGTACAAATAAAACAGAACTTATAACATTGTGGCTAATATCCTAGCAAGCAAGCAACGCCTAGCATCCAATTCACGTCCCTTCTAGGGCTAATATGGTAGCAAGGAAGCTAACTTTCAGTCAGCTGTAACACGCTACTGATCACAGCCCTTCTATACTCGCTTCGTTTATTTCTTTCACTAAGTGAAGCAATATTTCCCCCTAATAACATATAGTAAAAATAGCATGGCAGGACTTTGAAATATCAGAATCTAAGCCTTAAGCCAGTATCACATTAATGAAAGAAAATGGCGCCCTGTTGCTGTTGAACTCCTGTTGAACTGGGGGACCCATAGCTGCCCGTGCTCTTGCCTGACTTTAACGCACTATGGAACACACCTGTTGATTGATGCCAATTTATTAAAAATGACAAATATTGGCTTCACAGCCCTTCAACATTTAACATCTACACCACTTCCACACCATGTATACCAAATCTCACATTAATCTAATGCACCGTGTAGCTTTACCACAACCTAAAACAAGTCATTCTGCTACCAGATGGTGGCGCTATGCCTGACTGCCATTTCACTCACACAGATATGTTCATAGTCATGACAGACATTAACCTGTCAAGTTTTATTCTTGTTAAACACTGCATAATGAATTGGTGACACATTTCCTGTGTATCTGGATACTTATAATGTGATACTTAAATTCATCAAGCCGTTGTTTCGTCATCTTACAACATATCAAAAATCTCTTCGCAATTTAACATCTACAACATGTTGACATCATGTATACCAAAACTGACACAAATCTGATGTACGGTTTAGGACAAGTACGTTAAATTCCATTGTATGTCAAATCGCACAAAAGTCCAAATATCTCACTTCCTGTTAGGTATGGCCATGCCATTGTATTGACCTTTTTTGTTCGTCTTAGTGAGATAAACCCACCTACCAAATTTCGTGCATGTAGCTGAAAGTGTATGGCAACCACAAACCTCTGTAACAACAGGGGGCGCTGCAGTGTCCCTGAGCAACTTCAGGGCTTGGGTATTTCTCTCTGAGTAGCGGGGGGAATTTCTGACGTGTGTCCCAAATTTCATGAGTTTTCGTGCATGGGAACCGCCTCAAAAAAGGGCAAACGGCGCGGGAGGAAAAGAATAATAATAATAATAATAATAATAATAATAATAATAATAATCTTAGCAGAAACAATAGGGCTTCGCACCTCCGGTGCAGGCACAGCCTGCACCTCCGGTGCTCGGGCCCTAATTAGTTCTTTTTCCTAAAACCGGGGAGGTTCATTAAAATGAATAAAGTTGGTGCAGAAGAATCATGGGTAAAAACCACAGACAACACATGACAACAGAGGATATGTTAAACCTTTTCTGCTATGCCCACCTAAACCTTTTTTTTTTTTTTTACAGTTGTCACGATAATGATGTGTTCTCAATAATAAAGACCTTCAGGCCTATGACCTACAGCGAGATGTGTGCGTGTGATTGATGAGCAGTGTGTGCCCAGATTTTTTCATACCTTTATGGTGTTTTTTTACCCCCAAGAACAGCTAGCGGAGGGGAAAGGAAAATCCTTTTTGATTTGTGTTTTGCATCATTTGGAATAAGAAATATCAAACATTAAAGCCAAGGACGATTACCAGAAGCCTGCTAGCCTGATGATTGAAAGCTGATACTGTGTGCCTTTATCACATTCGTCCTCATTATTTTAGAGCTATCCCCACCAAGGCTGATGAATGCTACTGAATCTGTAATGGAGCTCAGTATGTACACTGCTGCACTGGAAAGTTATCATATTTTTTATCCAATTTTAGTGTCATCACAACCTCGTTTGTTTTGACCACTGAGTTCAAAAAGGAAATGCAAAGGGGTCCACAGGGAGTAACAGAACTGTTGGTGTAATGGACACAGCATATCCCATGATAAAAATCCTAGTTGCAAACACCACATTAAAGATTTTTGTTGGCAAGGTTGGTATCAGAAATATGCAGGGATGGCCAACCTGGTGTTAGAAGGTACAATGCAGGGTTGGATTTAAAAAGGTTGGTATCAGAAATATGCAGGGAAGCGCAACCTGGTTTTAGAGGGTACAATCCAAGGGTGAATTTCTCTACCACTACCATTGTTGGTACTACAGAACAAGTGCCCCAAAGACTACTTTACATTTCTCCAAGCCTACTATGGTAGTGCTATGGTAGTGAGAAACTTCAGAAGTATTATGGCAGTGGGAACATAGGTAGAAAATAAACTTCCTCTGCGTTTCTGAAAACCTTAGTACCAAACTTCAAAATTAAGTAAAGTTGTGTGCCGAAGTACTAGCATTGTTTCAAGGGTTGACACCACCCAATGCAAAACTTGCAGTAGTCTAGATCTTTGGTTTTAAAGTGCCAATATCTCATAATCCTGCGGTACAGTGAAACTCAATCATCTTAAATAGGTTACTTAAATATAGCGCTTAAAACTTTTAAATGCACAATTTATGTTATCCCATTTTCTTGTTAAAATTTACAGTAAACATGGTTTGAAAAGTAGTATTATCCACAAACCAATTGAGTTTCGCTAAGTTTGTAGAACTCGGCCTTCAATTGGAACTTTTGCCAGAGTCAACGTCATATGATAGTAACCAAATGCATAGAGCCATGATTGGCAGATTAAGAAAGTGTGGCTATGGGCATAGGTTTTTAGACTGAGTGAAGTTGAATTGCATATTTCAAAACTTTGAGTGGCCTAGCCTTCCACAAGCATATGATTATGGATTTAAATTGTTTAGTGCAGAGGTGTATAGAAAATGTCTGTATTTCTGTAGTGAAATTTGAACTTTGTAGCTTATTTTTCAGCCTGTAAAACCAAGGCTTTGTCAATGTACAGGTATTCAATGTTTTATATGTGAGGTCACTGTAGGAGGGTAGGGGCTTACAGAGCACATGGAATTTCTTTTCGAAGTGGCCACCATTACACCAGCCACATTTTATGGCCACAGGAGAGGTAAGTGATACTTTTTGGTAAATATTATGAGTCTGTGTGTACAAATGAATTTGTTTCATACACGTGATAGTCTGAATTTAATTTTAGTTTCAGAATGATATTTTTATTACAACTTTTTAAAAACACAACTTCTTTTCAATGTCCTCTGTAGTGGACAGCAGGACTTACTACCTCTCATTTTGAACCACTATCCAAACTTTAGGAAACATAGGGCTGAGTGAGGCAGAAAGGATTTTACTCAGAATTGATGCTGAAGATTCAGACATAGAACTGTCAGGAGATGAGGGGGACCAGGGCCAGACAGTAGAACAGGAAGATGAAAGGTCAAGCGAGGATATATCTGCTATTTAGGAAGAAAATGATGACACTGACCGTGACATATGAATAAAGAAGTAATATGTAAGCCAGATCTTGTTTATTATGTGTTTACTTGATCCCCCCCACCCACACACACAAACAGAAAAATAAACCTTACCAATGAACATCCACACAGGGATATACCATGTATTGAGGGGATAATCTAAAGATACACAGAAACAATGCATGCGCGCACACAGACACAAATCTTGATTTTACAGGCTAGTTTCTACAAGTCTTATTTTCTTTCTTCATCAGCTTCAACTCTGTTGTAAAAGAGAATCCTGTGCTGGACAACACTGGTAGCAATCACCAATCCTGGAAGTCATCAGACTATTTTAAGTAGTACATAGATGATGATGTTTTGTGGGAAAATTGCAGCATGCACAAACCAGAGCGAGGTAGTCATCTCTGGAGGTACCCTGAAAACCACTCCAGATGAAATAAAAACCTTCCTTGGAACATCCATGTACATGTCATGCCTTGGGTACCCTAAGGATCTGGATGTACTGGGCAGACAAAAGTCTCAGCTATCACTGATTCAATGAGCCTGGACAGATTCTTCAAGCTTAGGCATTCCATCAAAATCACGAATGATCTTGATGTTTCTGATGCAGAAAAGAAGAATGATGTCTTGTGGAGGGTGAGGCCACTTTTATCCAGAGTGCAACGCTGATGCCTGAGTCTACACAGACCACAAAAAGCATGTGTGGATGAGCAGATGATACCCTTCACAGGAAGGCGTCCTGTGAGGCAGTTTGTCTGGGAAACCACTGGCCACTGGCCTGAAAGTCTTTGTGCTCACTATTTCTGTAGGTCTTGCATTGGACTTTGAAGTGTACAAAGGGAAGAACACGTTCATCGACCACAAGCTTGGGATAGGAGCCAATGCTGTTTTGCGGATGGCTCAGACTCTTCCACTTTGACCACTTTTTTACGTCTGTCAAGCTCCTAGATACACTGACAGCAAAAGGACTCCAAGCAACACGAACAATAATGAAGAACAGAATCCCAAAACCTTGCAAGGCAAAGATGTCCAGTGATAAGACATTCAAAAAAGAGAAAGGGGGGCAACTGAAATGGCTGTAAGAAAGCCAGAAGAGCTTGCAATTATAAAGTGGCAAGGTAACAAAGCCGTATTACTGGTTTCAAATGTCCATGGAATTGAACCACAGCACAATTGCATTCGATGCTCGTGCAAAAATGAGGTGGATGTTAATGTGACCAGATCCGCTGTTGTGACTGAGCACAACAATAACATAGGTGGAGTTGATCTGTGTGACCGTATGATCAGCTTTTAGCCCATGTCCAGCCGCACAAAAAATGGACCATCCTCTCCATTCTGCATTTTTTTGACCTCGCTGACACAAATAGCAGGATTGAATACAAGCTAGATTTTGAGATGTCTGGAAGACCAGAGAGAGAGAGAGGCTGCAGTACTTAAACTTCAAGCTGCTACTAGCAGAAGAGCTGATTTCTCAGCAGTTCGATTGCCCAGGTTAAGAGGTTGAAGGGTTGTGGAGTGATGCTGATGTGTTGAGTACCGATGATGAAGGGTACTCCCTCCAAAAAAACAGGAGTTCTGTTGATGCACAGCCAGATGACAATATCAGGAGCAGCCTATTTGCCTGTGATGGTTGAGGCCTCACATGCATCACGGGGCAGGAGAGATGGATGCAAGGGGAAAACATTTGTTAAATGTGTCAGATGCAATATGTTCTTGTGCATCTCCAAGGCAAACAATTGCTTCTTCGTGTACCATTCGTAATCTCATTTGGTGACTATGTTTGACTAATTTTGTTGTTGTTGTTATCATTTACATCCACTATTAGAAAATATTTATGTGTAGGCCTATTCCAAACCGGAATACGTTTAGTCATTTTTATTGAGGTTCTATGATGATTAATTGTGAAGGATGTCATGCAATCAAAAGTTACAATGTGTGTTTAAATTTTTTCGTGTTTTTACAGTTTTCTTCATCTTCTTAAAAAGTATAGTCCATAAGAAATTAATTCAGTAATTAATACAAGTTTAGACGAACCAAGTCCAGATGTCAATTATAAGGGACATGTGAAAAAAGAAGTAATAACTACATAATTTAAATATAATTAAGACATGTTTCTATGAAGAAAAAATCAAAATCCCCAAATGTTTTTCTTCCGGGTCTCAGGGGGGGCTAAATAGAATTTAGGGTAATATGTAGTATACGTGGCTGTTATGACATGTGCATTCATTACATGTGATGGTGTTACAGCCATTGTAACTAACATGTAAAGAACTAAAGAATAGTTTGACCAGACATAACTGTTGTATAACCTTAAATTATAATATTGTTCTGCATATACTAATGAAAAAATGTGCAATATAGCAAGACCGCAAAAGGATCACTGTATTACTCAATGTTTGTGTTTGTTTAAAAAATTATAGACATATTTTAGAGAGATTTAAGGCTAAATAGAATTTAGGGTAATATGTAAGTTGGCTGTCATGACATGTACATTCATTACATGTGATGGTGTGACAGCTATTGTAACTAACATGTAAAGAAAAGTTCTGAGAATTATTTGTTATTTTTCATAATTGTATGTTTAGTGCTACTAAGCAGAATTAGCAGCAAAAGTAGGCCTACAATATAAGAAAGTAAAAGGCATGTTCTCATTTTTCTTTCATCGTCAAGTTTAAATATTAACAATTCATTCAGAAATTCAAAATTTAGTCAAACTAATCACTAATCACTAATCAACCTATATATCACACTGCCACTGGCTATATTTAGCATAGGAATTACATCAGCATGCAAACTTAACAATCCCTTCAACAAAAATTAGATAGATTTTTATCTTCATTCCCACAGGAGAATATATAAAAAAGCACATATGTCAACATTAACCATCTGGACAGACTGAATTAAATAATCGCAACATAGTTAAGTGCAACACAATACATTATACCTTCTTTTCTTTTTCGGCATGGCATACATGACATCAGTGATGATATTTTAAAGGTAAATCAAGCATTTTAATGTAGCCTGATACGGCAAGCTTTTTTTTTACAATAACATCATGCCGCTTTACAAGTGGAAATGTGTCTATCTACAATTACTTATGTGGACTTATGTCCCTCACCATGAAGCGTTATGAATGCTCTATAACTTATATGTTTATAAATGTTTTATAAATATTTGGCTAATACAAAGTGTTATGACATGTCTTTTAATAAGTCTATGATAAGTTTGTCAGTACGAATGCTGATTTGCAGTACTCTTAGTTAAAAAGTGTGATCTTATCATCATTTTATCTTGGCACAGTGACATCTTCTACATCTAAGACAACTCAATAAGTTTAAGCTACCTCAACATCTCCTCAAGAGCTTCTATAGGGCCACTATTGAAAATCCTGACAGGGAATATAACAGCCTGGTATGGCACTAGCACACAACAAGATTGTAAAGCCCTGAAAACAATGGTGAGGTCAGCAGAACGCTTTATTAGGACTACACTACCAAATCTTGAAGCGATTTAGGAGAAGTAGGTCCAAAGCCAGAAAAACTATTAAAGACCCGAGTCAGAGTCTGGTTAAAGACCAGAGTCTCTTCCCTCTGTTAAAGTCTGGGAGACGTTACAGTAGCCTGAAAAGATTGAAGAAAAGTGTTTTATTCTCAATCTATACACACTTTTAATGAGGACACAAGAGTATATATTTTAAACATGCTTATTTTATTGTTATTTTTTTTTATTTTATTTTTTTACATCTTTAATTTTTTTTTAAATTGATCTAGTATTGATACACACAGCCTTTGGAATCAGTAGACCAAGCATTTCACTGCATATTTTACTAAGTATAATTTGTATGTGATGAATAAAATTTGAAATTTGAATTTGTTACAACTAACATGCCTAATTAATTAACACGGTGATGCCGCATTCATTAGCAAGTTATAATGTAACTACTGTAACTACGGGATCTGTTTTTAGCAGCACAAACATCATCATAACCACATTCTCATTTGGGTTTTGTCATTACCCGATACTTTGACAGGATACAGACATTTCATTTTATGGTTGAAATGGGAAAAAATACAGCATTCAGATAAGAGGGTTCTCTCCAACATTAAACATCTTAGAGAAACAGAGCCTCTTCTAGGAAGTTCTGAATACATCAGCAAGCTATTAACCTCTCCTTGAAGACTTCTACCCTCATCCCATCCCCAGACATGGCTCTTCTCTGGATGAAGTCAGGCCACTGGGAGAGAGCAGTTAAATGAAAACAGTGACCCATGGGTTAAAATAAAGGGGATCCTTTGGCATGTTATTGTCACTCTCTGCTGAGGGGTGCACAGAGCTGCTGTATTTAACACACACAGTCATTCAGGCTTTTATCTTTAATTACCATTAGATTATTCTACATGTTATATGGATGGGGATTTGCACAAGTGAACATTAGTACATCAAATCAATAAAAAAAATCGAATCAACCAATTATCTTACAATCTAAATTGACGAGGCTGATTCACAGCTGCAGTATGTTATAGAGTATTATTTCAGTGGTACTGTATCAAATATCAGTATCCGAGTGCATTCTTCTCTCACACACCAATTAAAATATCAGGAGTATGTAACAGGTTTTGCCAGTGTATTTATTCCCCTTTGGCACTTCATTAATTTTCATCTGTTGTCTGTGGAATTGTTCGATGCATTCTGGGAAAGATTAGTCATACTGTGCTCAGTTGTGATCTTACATCACAGAACCAAGAACCAATAAGACTTCCTGTACCAGTGATGTTTGCATTCACAGCTGTTTAGCTAATGATGCTTTGATAAGTAAAATGTTGTTGAAAACTACCTGGATCAAACATGTAGAAATTTGGAATGTTCCATGTACTGTCCCAAACAATACAATTTCAAAAACAACTTCAGTTTCTTTTCTCTTTTCCGTAAAGTCAGTCAGTATAATAGCTGGCAAAGCAGCAAAGTTTATTTGGTAGTCATTAAAAACAACTCCTTTTGTTTGCTCATTGTTGTGTTCTTCTGTCTGATGTGGCAGACTTGAGCACAGTGCAGATTTGAATGGTAATTCATACTCTGAAGCAAACTTTCTGTCTTAGTCACCACATCAGTGTGTGTGTGTGTGTGTGTGTGTGTGTGTGTGTGTGTGTGTGTGTGTGTGTGTGTGTGTGTGTGCAGTGCAGTTCTAGAGAAATGTTTTGTATTCCTGACACTCTCAGGCTCATTCCAATTTTCCCTGTTCAGCAGGGGGAGAACAAACACGTGTACCCGTTAACTGTTCCTGTTCCAAGAGAAGCTTATTAAATGACATCTCAATCGAACAACATATGTCAGTATTTAAAGTAGGATATAATTATTGTATATGTGTTGCTGTTCATGTTGTATGCATGAAGTCAGCATGAAGCCAGTTTTATTCTACCAATCTAAACCATTTATGACATATCATGTTCAATGTGATCTGTAATACACACCGTAGCATGGTATATGTACCATAAATCAGACTTTCATACAGTATCTTTGATGTAAAGGTTTATTTTGAAATCCAACACAAGTATGAACATAATAGGATCAGATAATACTACAAGATACAATCCACTATGTGGTTGAGAATAGCAGGTGTACATGTATTGGACGAATTATTTAGTCAGTTTGATGTTTAATGTTACCAAGCTGACTTTGAGCCTCCACAGTAGACTTTGGAGCCCCCCAAAACTGATTCAAGATGGCCTTCACATTCTCCCAATGCAGTCTGTATGACCATTTCTTTTACTGTCTCTATGGCCGTTGCCCACTCATCACCAGGACAGGGCCCATACTAATACACTACCTGCAGCGGTAAACATCATTTTCTTACTGTACACACAGGCTGTAACTGTCAGGAATGAGTGATGAAAGACACAGTAGGAAAGGAAGTCTAATATTACATGTCTTGTACTACTGTAAGTACCAAATGATGCAACATATTGCTTCATAGTCACACATAAAGGTACTGGACTCCTTCAAGTGACATTTAAGGACAGTTGGATATGCTGGTTTTAGAAAGTAAAAAAAAAACCTACCATGTCTTCCTGCCGCCTGTGAACCTAACACAGATCTACCTGCATGATGATTTGTGTAAGGATCAGCTGGTTTACAAAATAGCTGGATCAAATACATGGCAAAGTTTTTTTTTATTTCTGAAGCCAGGATATCCACCTCTGCACTTGAGGTAAGGTAAAGGAACTGGACTCTTTAAAATTACCTTTATATGTATGAAAGGGACACTTCAGATAGAATAGCCTGGCTGGTAATATAAGCCCATTGGTGCACATCAACTACAGAGTACAGCAGAAAGCCTAATGCAGGGGGCTGTTCTTCTCTGCACACTGAGGAGTGATTAGTTACTCTGAAAATGGGCAACAATCAATGATAATCTCAGCAAAGAGCTGTGTACATCTAAGCCATCAGCTGTAATACACTCCTCCACTAATGACAGGAATCGCTCTGGAAGGACGGCAGGAGCGTTTCAAGGGTGCAAACTGTCAATATTTGTAAGGAAGTACGCTGGAATCCCCCACTTCATGTGCTGTTGCATCAGACAAGCAGGCCATTCTTCTCACAGGCTCTCTCTTCTCTTTCTCTCTACAGGCTAATGACATGCTGGGCGTCCATTTCTCAGGGAGATGGTCATTGAAAACTACTGAAACCTCCATGCAGTCAAAGCACCACTGAAAACCAGCGCTAGTAGCATATAGGATGACCTGATCCTTTCGAAACCTGCACGGCTGTTTGAGAATAAACGCCTGACAGGAATCATGGGACAGTTACCACAGTGTAGGCAAAAGGGATATTGTCAAACCACAAATCTTCACTGCCAGCCTGCCAGGGTCATTGTATTCATCTTCCATTTCTATAGCAAAGCCTTGTTCGTCCTTTCTTTATTATCTTTATTCTTTGCTTAGTGAATGGAGTTTCAATGGAGGTTTAGTTACATAGCTCCATCCATACACACTGTAGCCTATTTTTAGCATTTTAGGCAAACCCACAGATGTTACTATTCCATTCTGTTTTAAGTTTCAAAAACAACTGTACAGATATTGCACACATCTCATATTTGAGACATTATATGAATATACTGTAGGTTCTGTGATAGTCTGGCAGATGAGTTGGTCATAATATCATAGGAAAATATGAAGTCAAAAACACTGACCACAACACAAACTAGACTAGATGTTCCAGTATTAATTAGTTCCTCACTAAAGACATAATTTATCATGGTGTATTAATGTTTGTTGAAATATGACGCTGTTTAAAGTTAAAATGATTGTATAGGTATAGTGGTATACTGTAGTTATTGAGTTTCCTGCCACACTCCACTTCACCATGAATACAATATCTGCTATCTGAAGCTGCTTCCACACTGCCTCAACAAAAACCAACATTCTGATCTGCCAGAATATTTAATTTTTGGTAAACCAACTGCCAGTTTCACACTGGGCAGACAGTAACAATGGTGGCTTTTTCCAGCTAGCTGCCATCCAACAAAAACAGAAAATGGTACACACAGACCCAACTGTTGTTGTTTGTTGGAGTTTGTTGGCTTTTGTTGGAGTGTACATGCACCTTTTGGTCTTTCGGTGTGCATATTTATGTATGCAGGTACATCAGCAAAACCTTCCAATAATTATGTTTCTGTCATAGAAACCAATGGTCATGGAATAATTGAAACAATACATTGTGCATGTCTGGCTCAAATGAAAGAAAGATAATAATTCTCTAATATAATTGCCTGATTGCACTTCTGTTATCTTGAAGAAAAGCTCTGGCTATTGTCATCAGTGGGAAGAGAAACAGACACTTGTTCATTAAACCTACGTCAAGGGACTGTTCATCGTCCTCCAGGCTATTCAGAATGAGAGAAAAAGCACTTCTTCAAGGGTAAAAACCAGAGGGGCAATGACTGGTTTTGATGTGGAACATGTTGTTACTCTCCTGGGCTTGGACAGAAGTGAATGCTAAAATCTGTTCTTGCCATTTGAGTCTGTTTAACATGCAAACATGCACACTCTCACGTACACACTGTGTATGTAACCCTCCCTCTCTCGCTTTCTCTTTTTTTCACTCAAATAGCCTCCTTCCCACACACACCGATACACACATGCACTGACATTTTCCTTTTTTGGTGTCAGTCTAATTTGCAGTACAGTGTTCATGTTTAGAGCTTTATAATGCTTATTAATTTAAATGTGCGATAGAGCAGAGTGCTGACCAACAGACCTGTGAGTTTGCCATGATGGAAGACATCATTAAATCAGTGCTACTTCTTCAAATCGAATGCTGACTCAAATTACATGTCGTATTGGCACAAGTGAATTATGAAATATATGAGCTACACCAGAGCTCATTAAAATCCCATTACATTTTTTTTTACCACTCCTGGCTTCTAAGTTGTCACAGGCTGAGGTCACACCTGACAACGTCTGCAGTAGGAAACATTCTATAGTGGTGAAACAAAAACCCTACTGTGAAAAAGATTTATAACAGCAGCACGGCTACCACAGAACGCAAGCTGAATGCTAGTGTTAAATTACAATTTATATTGTTGCCCTGCTCAGTAACCAAAGCATTAAGGTTAAAGGTATTTTGGCAGGGACCTTTTACACATTATGTGCACAACAATATTCATAATAGCAGACTGTAATAAAATTATAAAAAAAAGATTACAATAACAACAATGAACTAAACCTAATTTCAGCAAAATTATAGTGGTGTATAACAAATTAATTGACAGGACAGATGGCTAGATTGTCTTTCTGCAGCTGAGTGGTGGAGCTCGTTATATGTTATATTCCTCAAGCTTAATTTCTTCACCAGGGGTGCATTTGTCTAACAACTTTCTAGCTTAGCATTTTACTACCATAGTACTGCAGACATATTTACTATGGTAGTGGCGAAATCGTACCATTTCTCTACTGTTGTGGTTACTTTCTATAGTGGCCTCTACCGTTGTTTGTACTTCAGTGTGTGAAGCATGGAAGCAATGGAGGAAAAGTGTGGAAAAGGGGTTCTGATTGGTTGGCTAACTTTGCTATTCAATTGAAGACATGTATTTGTCCTCAAGGGCTACATTTGTATTATTATTATTTATTTAAAACACTATCTTATATGCAAGCGACATGTGAGCTTCATCTTACTTTCTGCTTTTTTCTTTTTTCCGCTCCCTTTAGATGCCTTTTGCAGGCCATGTCCAAACATTTGTCTGCCGACCTTAAACTAAGACTGAGCAATAATTGAACAGACTACTGGGAGGTGGAGGAGGGGGGCACCAGGAGGAGAATGGAGGAGGGGCCGCAAAGGAGAGGAGCAAATTGGCCTATGTTGCTTTTGTATTGCTAAGAAATATTAACATGCTTTACACATTTTTTATATAGCGTTACTAGTATGTACCTAGCCTATTGTGATGATTTTTTCACAAGCCTGATTTTTTGGTGGTGCCCCCACAAGCATTTGGTGCCCTACGCACTGTGCATAATGTGGGCGGAGCTACAGCACTGGTAGGAACTACTGTACACAACTTTACCTTAGATCATCATTACCAAGGTTATGAGAAACGCGTTCCCACTTCCCCCTTCCACTACCGTAGTACTTCTGAAGTTTCTCATTACCCTAGTACTACCATAGTGGGCTTCGAGAAACGCAGGGTAGCCTTTTCTGGAAAGAAAAAAAAAAGTCTGCTGTCTGGGCTGATCCTTTAGTCTTTTTCTATCATTTCCACTGCAGTTTACTGGTGTTCACAGATGAGCTGGTTATAGAGACACTAAAAAAAGATTTCTCCAAATCTGCTCCCGTCTGCCCCCCATGTGCTCCATCTTGCCCTGCTCTGCATACCTCACTGAACATGTCAGTATTTGATTAGCATGATACACCTGGTGTAGTTAATGAGAAGTGTTATAATTACACTGGCTCTGACCAAGTATGCTGGGAGACAGAATACAGTAGATGGAATATACACAGTGCAGAAGGGTTTCAAGACCAGGATCAATATCCATTAAAGCTAGCTATCCTACCGGGAGGCTATCCAACTACTATCTCAACTACTGTACCATCCAACTATCCTACTTCTTTCCTCTATGGCATCTCTCTTTCTCTTTATCTCTCTCTCTCTCTCTCTCTCTCTCTCTCTCTCTCTGCTTCTCTGTGTGTGTGTGTTTTTTATGTGTAAACATATATATGCACCAACAGACAGATAGACACACACACACACACACACACACACACACACACACACACACACACACACACACAAAGGGTGTATGTTAGAGTGAGATGGTTGAGCACAAGTATGGTCATTCAGATTCCCTTTTCAACCAGACAGGCATTCTTAATTTTGTTTGCATGTCTCCAACACTTTCTTTTGTTGTATATCATGCCTGTATATTAAATCATGCATGATTTTTAAAGAAATAGTTGTAAAAACACATTTTAAAATTTGAATACGCTTTTTTCATGTTGATAAGAAATTCACACAACTATCCATGAGTACATTGGTAAGTATTGCTCATGACAGCTCATGAAGATGTGCCACTGAGTTATACTGTATGAGCTAAATAGTTTTAGTTCACTTGGTAGTGCTCCTGGAGTGCTGTAGAGTAGAACAGAATAGAATAGAATAAAACTTTATTAATCCCTTGGGGAGGTTCCTTTAGAGAAGTTGGGATTCTAGCAGCATGCCACTAAATCACAGTGTAAGTTGTAGTGTTGAGTCTGTGCTAATGCATGCTAAACACACACAACTATTTTGGTCCATGGGGCGTGGAAAGCACTCTTACTAACAGTATTACAGTGTACGAGCCATTACATATTGTACTGTGTGTAAGATTATGTAATCTTGATTAATTATGTATGTATAGTTAATACTTACTGGCAATAAATAAAACTGACTTTCATGCTCATTTACCCGCTCTCAGTCGTCATGGCAGGGGGTTTTACACTCTGTAGCTGGGATCTCTGCCTCTGGATGTTAGCTATGGATCTATACTTTAATTTCCTGTAGACCTATGGGAGAAACAGGAGGAAAATATTCTTCTTCTTCCACAGTCTTCCACAACCTTTGTCTCTCAGGCATAAATAAGGTAATATTGACTTCTGATTTGTTTCTCCAAAAAGGAGAAAAAGTATACAGTAAGATAATTTTGAGACTTTAAGTCAACTTAGATTGGATTTGCAGTATATCACACTTCATTGGAGACTGTTTCTAGAGAGTCTAATTTAAGAAGTGTGACACAAAGGCCCAATCTCACTAATTTTTAATTGTGTCTCCTAATACCCCCTTGTGAAAAAACATATGGATTAGCTTTATATGTCTTATTTGTTTCTAAAAGAAAAAACTAAGACAGTTTCAATAGAGTTAATATTTAGTTCCGCCTTATTTTACAGTCCCTTTTACAGTATATAATTAAATGTGTACCAACATGTAACTGTAGGTACTTACACTGTACCTGATGGTTAGGGTAGGGATTAGGATCAGGATAGATGGTATGTACTGCATAAGTACATAAAGTTACATGTTGTTCCATGTAGGTACTTTGTTACAGGGATGTTTAAAATAAAATGTTACCCAATATTTTCCTCTGGGAGATTCCTCTAGAAAACCTCTCAGAAAGTTCCAAGCAAAACTCAGTGAAACTTTAAGCAAGTTTCATTTTCCAGGCACTGCTGGAAACTGGCTGCTGTGCCCATATAAAATGTTTACTTTGTTAATGATTAAAATTTTAACGAGAATGTGTTTCTTCTGACCTTTTAGAAGTGCTACAAGCATCAACCAAGAACCACCTTTTCACTGGGAGGAGGCTCCGTGGAACAAAACTAATTAAATACATGACGGTCCGGACAGAATGATTTGAGGGGGATAAAGGCATCTGACTGTGATGTTGTTGTGCTTCTGGGCACACACAAACACATCCAGATGCCTTTGAACAGATCGCATCTATGGAGCACAAGCTATTTGCTCCTTACTGGTGCCATTTGCATTACATTGAAGTGGCCACACAGTGCAGCTTCCCTGCTGTGAAATAACAGGGCAGGGGTTTGCTGGGTGGTACGATTGCACATGTGATCCCAGCTAGGGGTCTCCACAGGCACAACCGACCATTTAGAAACCAGGCATTTTCAAAGCACTGACAATTTTGGGTCGCTAGCCTTAAACACTGGTAACTAATGCACATGCTGATGAGTTTAGTATCAGTATTGGAAGTAGGCTAATAGGTTTTAATACTATCCATGTCTTTTTTTATTCATAGCCTAAATGAATTGGACAATAGATAAGGTTAAACAATTTCATGATAAAAAGGCATAGAGAGCATGGTCTTTAAAGTTTATTTCAAGATTCACTTGGTTTTTTTAATTTGCGGCAGGCATATTTTGTCTATGGAGGCACATAAATCGTGTCCATGTTGACACACAGACTTGAAAGGTGAATTGTAGACAGAATAATTGAAAGTGAATCAAATTCACAAATGCAGTAGCGTGATGTACTATTTTTCCATTGTATGTTTTTATGTGATTTGTTCATGTTGACAGACAAGTCAGCGCCCCCTTTGACATTCCACCCTGGCGTACAGAGGGACGGACTGAGGGATGGACAGGGGTCATTGCCACCACCATTTTCACTCCTGTCTCTCAAACTAGACACAGAGAAAAAGAGAAAGGAAAAGTAGATTGCTGAAAAAGAATATTTTGTCATTGGTATCTAAAAACCCTCTTGTTCATGAGCTGTTGCCATTAACTGACCAGGTACAGCATGAGACTATAGGGACAAAAAGAAAACAGAAAACAAAAAACAAACAAAAAACAAACAAAAAACAAATGACTCCAACAGAAAGGAAAATCAATCTGTTTGCAGTAAATTAATCTACATTACCACAGCATTGGATCCCGAGGCAACCAGGAGAAACATCCATTATCTTTGGTGTGAGCGACTCTGTTATTGGCTAAGTAAAATGATGTATCGTCTAATAAAAGGACCGGAGTCGCTGTGGAGGGGTGTGTGTGTGTGTGTGTGTGTGTGTTTACGTGTGTGTGTGTAAGAGAGAGAGAGACTGCCCCTCCACTAAATCCCAGCGCTGTCCTCATTGGACCTGGAGGAATAGCAGGGGAGCTGGGATGTAGCATTTGTTTCCTTCCCTGTCTCTCCCCCTCGCTTGCAGGCATAATCGAATTCCTGCTGGTCAGAGTCTATATACTGACTGTGGGTATTGACTTTTACATTATTTGTATAAAAGGAAAATAGGGAGAAAAAAGGCACTGAGTCAAAGCCCCTATCTCTGCGATGTTACAGTCAACAGTTTCCTATTGTGCTGGTTCACTCTGCTGTAAACGAACAAATGAATGACTCAGCAGCTGGATGTAATCTGAATGATTAATGGTTACTGTAGTTTTGTATGAGGCTGGTCACAGCAGTTAATGTGACCACATGAAAAAACACAGTACATTTGAGTTATAGGTGAAATAAATGTTTTAGCATTTCTGCGCCTGGAAAGTTGAGTTTGCTTCATTACAATTGTCAAAAATATTTCAAAGAAGTGCTCTTTCACACGCAACCATGCAAAAATGGGACTTACTGTAACTTCAGGAACCATTAGTACACACACACACACACACATACACACACACACACACACACACACACACACACACACACACACACACAGAGTGACTTCAACTATGACAAAAACAAATTCAGAGTTAAATCAGTTGCACATAACACAGCTTTATGGTCATGTGTAATTATCTCACAGTTGCCTTCCAAACTTACTCTCTATGGAGGCAAGTTGTCTTGTAAACACAGTGGCATAAGATGGGCACTGGCTGTGGGGAATGAATGGTTTCTTTCAGGAGGCATAGCAGCCACTGGGGCCCTGAATGCTGCACGAGGTGCCTGCAGTATGCAGATGATTTCCGAGTCATGAATCAATGCCGCTGGATTATGTACAACACTGTGCTTCAAACAGTCCTTTTTTCCACATCCCTGTCTCCCTTTCCCTTATTCCACTCCCAAAAACCCAGCGATGTCTCATTCCATCCACAGCTTTCGCAGTGAACAAAGCAACCGGCTTTGCGGTGGAGATGTAAAATATCTTCAGCCTCTGTTGGCGTGCCGGGACAGAATACTGGAATTAACCTTGTGCCAGTCTGGATTTTTGTCTTTCTGTCTCGCTCGTTTCTCCCTTCTCTGCAACTCCCTCCCTCCCTCTCTCTCTCTCTCTCTCTCTCTCTCTCTCTCTCTCTCTCTCTCTCTCTCTCTCCCGCTCTCCAAATCCTCCTCGCTAAGCATGGCCGAAGGAAATCTAATTACAGAATCAGGTGGAAGTAGTGAGGGCTGATAATGAATGTTAATTGGGGATCATTTTTCGGGAGCGGCAGATAGCGGGTGCTCCCAACGTGCCTCTCAGGCTGATTGAGCTGGAGGGGGGGGGGGGGCGCTGGGACTTGGGCTTGGTTTTGGGTACGTGTGGCAATACATTTACACACACACACACATACACACACACACACACACACACTCACACACACACACACACACACACACACACACACAAACACAGACAGACAGACAGACAGACAGACACACACACACACACACACACACACACACACACTGTGTAAAGTGTTATATAAAACGGTGCAGTAAGGCAGTTATTTTTTGATATAAGTTTAACGTTAAGCCATGATTTTAAAACTCTGTCTCATCTGTGAGGCATTACATTGTGTTAGGGTGAACTGATTTGTAACTTGCAGAACTGACTAAAGCTACAAACATGACGAAGGCCAAAGTCTGATTAGAAAAAAAAGTTTTTTTTTTCTTCCATGAGAGTTGGTGAATACAAAAAAACATTGTGTTCTGTTGAAGCACAGATGTGCTGGCATGACTCCCAAAGTAAAACTTTTTTATTGTCTCCCACAACTTGAAGGTTAATTCTTGAATCAGCACACCCAAGATGAAATTACTGTTTGTCGGATAAAAAATGTTGTTAACCTTGTGGTACCCAGGAACGTTGTGTGTGCCAAAACCGCTTTCTCTGATTCCCTGTAGATGACAGTAGCAGATAAGCTCTAGGAAAGGGGGGAAAAATCGTCTCCAGCAAGATGGGATTGGGACAGGAGATCTATCTTTGGGCATCAATTTTTCAGGATGATGATGTATTATGCAGGCTGCTTTGAGGCCAGAGTGTGATCCAGAGGATGTCAAAGCCTCATCTGAAGTGTTCTACAGCAGGACTGAAAAGCCAGTAACACTGGTGAGACACTGCCTCTTCTTTTTTTTTCTCTCCCAGTGACATTAAGGTTTAACCACTTTCCAACACAAACTCTCTCTCTCTCTCTCTCTCTCTCTCTCTCTCTCTCTCTCTCTCTCTCCACCATAACTTTCCTGCCACCTCTGAGACCATAGACTAATATCAACAAGCAAAAATAAATAAATAAACTTAACAACACAAAAGTGCTCCCACCTCTTAAATCCACCCCAACCTGCTGCCCTTGCTGGCAATTCAGAACACTCAGAACACAGCCAGACACAAACAGAACTTGACATTTTTTTGGCCGTTACAGTAGTTTTGTCTCATATGTATTGTGTGTGTGTGTGCGCGCGCGCACGCATGGGTGTGTGTCTGTGTGTATATGTATGTGTGCATACGTGTGTATGCGTGCGTGTGTGTGTATTATGTGTGTGTGTACAGACACACAAGAAAGAAAGAGAGAGAGAGAGAGAGAAGTCATTGAGTTAATTCAGGCGTGCGGTGAGGCGTGTAAAAGCCCTTTTCCCATTAATCCCGCTCCGAAGGAGCCCTGGGGGCCGATAAGGGCTGACCCGCTGGCCGTAAATCCGCCGCCGCTCCCAGCACCACTCCATGTTTGGGCTAATTGCTCCAGCCTTCATTATCGGATGGCTGTTGGATAGACGTGCTGCGTGTGTGTGTGTGTGTGTGTGTGTGTGTGTGTGTGTGTGTGTGTGTGTGTATAGGTGTCTGTGTGTACTCTGTTCATGTGTGGAGGTGTGTACGTATGTCGGTGTGGTGTATGTGTGTGTGCGTGCGTGTGTGTGTGTGTGTGTGGAGGTGTCTGTGTGCATGCTGTCCATCTGTGTGGAGGTGCGTATGTCGGTGCGGGTATGTGTGTGTGTGTGTGTGTGTAGGTGTCTGTGTGTACCCTGTCCATGTGTGTGGAGGTGCGTATGTCGGTGCGGGGTACGACTGATATGCTGCTATAGGGGGTTGGGGTTAAGGGAGGTTATTACTGGACAATGCTCTCCATTGACCAACTAAGCAGGAGTCACTCACATTTTGTCTTTGTTTTTTTGACAGAGAGTACAGAAGAGGTTTGCATAAGTGTATGTGTGTGTGTGCATGTGTGTAAGTATCTGTATGTGTGTGTTGTGTGTGTGTACGAGAGAGAGAGAGAGACAGAGAAAGAGAGAGAGAGAGAGAGAGAGTGTGTGTGTGTGTGTGTGTGTGTGTGTCTGTCCACACACTGTTTGGGGATCCACGCACTGTTGGTTTTTCTGCCTTTTTTTCGCTGACTCGGCAGAGCTGTGCTCCTCCTCCTCCCATCCCGACACATCGAGAAAATTACTACTGTCATTCTGCTGCTCTCGCTGGATTGCTGTCAGAATTTGCAGAATGATATGATAGATTTGTTGTGTGTGTGTGTGTGTGTGTGTGTATGTGTGTGTTCCCATTATCCACAGATAAATCTATCAGTATCACATACTTGGGTCATAAGCATCTCTTGGGGGAGACAGTTCACCGTGACAGATACCCGGCTTTTGGCATCCAACATGAAGCCTGAAAGCATAATTAACCGGACCAATTAATCACAAACAATTTCACACAACAGAGTGAAATGCAGTTCTTAAGGTTTGTCCTCCATGACAGCAACATGTCCCCCTCTGTGTCATTATGTTAAGGACACAATTATTGAAGTGTCTGCTTGCTTTGTATGTGTCTTTCTGATACCACATTAAAAGCTGACTCACACATTCATACACCAAACTGTTCAATACAGATGACACACAGGGTGTCAAAATGGTATAGCAACTGTGGTAAGACAAAGAATGATTAAACCTTTACACACAATTAGTACTTAACCTTTTGACTAAAACTACATAACCACACACACACACACACACAGACACACACAGCACACATGTACTGTAGGCACACACACACACACACACACACACACACACACACACACACACACACACACACATGCATGCACACAGGCAGACACAGTGCTGAGACACTTATGCTAAGACTCTTGGCCTTCACTGTCATTGCTGTAAGAAGAGAATTTTCCAGCCTTTTGCCCACTGTGCCCCACTTTGTAATATACAGGTCTTCTCCCACCCTTTATGGAAGGAAATAAAAATACATAACTGACATGCCTCTTAAGGCCTACTATGGCCTCGTTGACTCTATCACTTACACTTCTTCACACTCAACCCACTGGGTTTCACCTGATGCAGGTAATATATACTTAATGGGCTTGGTCATACTTTCAGTGTTTGTCTTTTGCTTTGTTTAAAGTGGAAAGCGATTACAGTGATTATTCTTCTGTTTTTTTTGAAGATAGCAGGCAATGGATGTGCTGCTTACAGTCTGGTACTGGAACAGGGCTGGAGTAAATCATGTAAAGAGCAAGATCTTTCAGAACAAGACCCAATAAAGACAGACAGACAAACCAATGGATGGATGGATGGATGGATGGATGGATGGATGGATTAAAAAACAGCACATTATTATGCTGCCAAACCTTGTGCAGAGCTCTTATTTTGAAAATTCAGTGTGACCCTTTGTTTGAAAATGTGTTGTAACCATAGACAGTAGGGACTGAGGGATAGCGTCGTTTTCACTGGGCCTGGATGAAGCCGATTTTTCAGATTTTCGCTTGGTCATGTGTCCACTTCGGTCTACTGTGCAAACTCATGCTGACGTCGAGTAACGTCGGCCAACGAACCCAAATATGATAAATTGACGAGTAGATGCTCAAATACAAATCAGACAGCATACGATCAGTTTCTAAATGAGTGTTTTTCTACCGTTATGGTTGCAATCACATTTACTGGAGTGGAAGGCTAATACTGTACTTCTGTATTCTACTAACTTTCGTTCCAGGTAGTCTTGTAAGTTACCATGTCAAGGGCGCTAGCTAGTTAGCACGTCCATACTGACCTGTAGTGTGTAGCTTAGCTTAGCCATCCTTCTTTGAGTTTCATTTGCATCGAACAGTAAAATCCACAAAGATTACAATTCCTCTTACAAACAAATATCAATTCTGGTGCTTATTTTGTTGGAAATGCAGCTGAAAATGTTTCACTGACATGAACAGAAAAGTAAACGAGCATGATTATGGGTATGGCTTGTTATTTAAACAGTAGGGGAGAGCTGTGACGAATGAAACACGGGACATAAGAAACACAGCTATTAGCCGTGTTTGGATAAGGGTAGACGTCTACAGACGGCTGTAGCCGGCTGTAGTCAGCGATGCATTGTGGGATGAAAATGTTGCATTATGGTTAGACTTTGTGTCAGAGTTGCCAGAAAGGCGTGGCGCTGTCACAAAAACGTCACAAGGTCAGATGACCTAAAACCCCATGTGATGTAGCCGCTTGTAGCCGTCTGTAGACAAAAGGTGCAGCCGCTTGCAGTTGCTTTTCCGCGGCTACAATCGTCTAACTAACGCCTCCGTGGTGACGCAACTTTGCCCTGGTTGGTTTAAAGTTCATTGACGTCTGGACACGGATGTTGTGTAGCGCTCTGTCACGGAACTTCTCATCTGATATGTACGTTATTTTAGTCCAGTTTGAAGACATATCTTTTCTCTCTCTTTTTAGCTTGTTCTGGGGCGTGTATCTGATGCTGTCAAGCTCAATCTTTTATTTATTTATGTATTTGTTAATCTCGTTTTTATTGTATTGCTTTGTGTCAGTAGGCTATACCTATTAATGATCTTTGGGTTATGGTTTTGCCGTGTTATTTTTCATCCTTGTGTTGTGCAGCACTTTGGGACATCTCTGTTGTTTTGTTTAAATGTGCTATTAAAAAAACGACTCGACTTGACTTGAAGTCTCAATGCACCCTACTTACAACCGCCCGCCCCCTTCTTGTCCCTCACGCACAGCACATGACTTCTCCGCCATCTACTACGAAGATCAGGTGGTGTAAACAAAAGACTTGTGTCCGACTTGACCGCCGCCTTTTAAACACCCGCCCATGCTGCGAGGCGGAGTTCTTGCTGACGCATGTAGCCGAAGTTAGACAGACGTAGACAGACCGGTGTGCTACTCGAACGAGCCTATTTTCTCAAAAACAATACACATCTGAAACATCATATGTTGTCAGCACATTCAGCATGCAAGACTTCACAACCCCGTGAAATCTCGTGCCGTGACGTTACTGCGTTCAAACTGTTTTTGACATCGGTAAGTAAAATATTACCTACTGGTAGTTTTTTTGTGATCAAAAATCATTGCGTGTTTCATTCGCGCCGACAATGAGGGACGATTGTAACAAATGACACCTTGCGTTCAAAGTTAAAAATGAACGTGATTTCTTATCAGATGTGTTAAATTACACCAGTAACTAATAGAATACACTTGTATGTTGATGATCATATGGCAAAATAAGTCTAATTTGCTGCACTGTCTTTGAAAATAACCGTTAAGTAAAAAGTGTTTCATTTGTCACGGCTCTCCCCTACGGTAAATTTTCTCTTGTGCGTATACTCACTAGCTGTCGCATGATCTGTGACATCATTTTTAGCACAATTTCAGATAAACGTTTCTTACAAGACAATGACATAACAGATTTCCGATCGAGGCAAATATGTTTTGCAGGGGTTTCTCTGGTGTCCAACAATACCAACATCAAGGCGTGTCGTGCATCCTATGTGAAGTTATTTTAAATGTCAAAGTGACGCTAAAATGAATGGAAGTTTATGGAATGCTAAAGGCTACTGGGCCCTTTCCGGGTGGGCCCTTTCGCCCATGAGGCTTCAACTTCCATGTCTATTCCTGCCCCCTTGGTTGTAACTGGAACTTTTATGTTGAAAATTATGTTTAAGGGGAAGTGGGTTTGGTGGCCATTTTGTTTTTTCATGAAGATAGTTTGTGTGAGCCAAAGTTTGCAAGCTGACTGCTGAGAAGGTGATTTTTAAGTGTGAGCCATATTCAGGGAGGCTACTGGTGAGTTATTTTGTTTTAGTCACTGGTATATGGTATGGTGTTTGGTGGTTGTGTTTAACAAATGCATAGAATGTGTGTAGGTGTTAGCATGTGTGTATGTTTGCTAGCTAGCTATGTTTGCTCTGCTACAGGGCTATGCTATGAATGCTATGTTTTCTATCTGCAACGTTGTGCTGTTAGTATGCTATGCTATAAATGTAGCTTATGTGTTAACACACCTATGTCTTTTCTTTTCTTTTCCGTTCTTTATTGTAAAGGTTTTCAACCTGACAGATACTGGGTTCTGCATTCTGTCTGTTCCTACACTGAATCAAAATAAAAAACAAAAAAGGAATTTGATGACCTGCAATCCAGTTTATGTCCAAGTTATTCCATTTTCACCCTGATGTTGGCTTAGGCCTTGTCGTGGAAACTCTTGTAGCCAACAGACGGGCCTTCACAAAATGAGTTGAGCCGAATCTGTTGAGTTCAGTTGTTGACGTAGACTTTATTCACTAAGCTCGCACAAATACAACAGAACTATGAACCACCAGTACACCATGTGCATAGCCGAGAGAATCCACTGTCGCTTAACTGCCAAATGAAAATCAATAGGTTAGCTAACCGGAGAATCAAGTAAAAAGAACCACAGAGATGCGTCTCTGTAGGCTTCCCAAGTGAGTCTCAACCCGGTAGTCTGAGCTCTGGCCTTATATACAATTTGGCGTTTGTCGAATCTTCCCATTTTTGCTTACGTCAGTGTGACATTGCTCAACCAATCAGAGGCCAGGTGTGTTTGCGTGACAGGCCCCTCAGCCAATTGGCGTCTTCGGGGCGTCTTCAGGGATATTTCATATTGGTGGATTTCCCCTTTCCCCAAGTTATTAAAAATAATATCATTTCCAGTAAATGGCATCTCCCCATTTCTTTGTAACCATGTGATTTCTTTTTCTCTCTCCTCGTGAGGCCATGGGCCTCTCCCTGACATTTAAGTTGACAGCAGATTCTCTGAGTGCTTTTACTTTCGTGATCACACACAATCCCCACCATTCAAGTTCTTCCCGTAAATGGTACACCTTCTCTGAAAGACTGTGAGGCATTGTCTCATTACTATAGTTAAAGAGACTCAGATCATGTACTGTAACATACTAAATACAGCAAAAGCTTGTGCTTTGCCAGCAATCTCAGGGGCGCAGCCAGGAATTTTGGACCCTATGAAAGAATACAGTTTATACAATAACCCTGCTATTATCAATAATGGCAATAATAGTGTCCTCCATGAATAGGGCCCCCTGCCAATGCAGGGTAATTATAATAATCCTAGCCCTAACCTTAACACATCTGCAACCCACCCCCAATCTACACTGATAAACAACAACAATATCTAAAAATCTATTTATACAGTTTGTTAGCACTTGATCAGAAAGACTCTAGAATCACTATACTATACTGTACTATACTGTATGTTTACCACTGACTGATCACAGGAAATAAATACCCAATAAAACAAGAAGTCGGCATTGGCTTTAAAGCAGCCTGCTGTTCCTATTTGCCATAATAGCATCATAGGGACAGTGACACGGATTAGACACTGCATGCAGAAAAGGCTCATCATTGTCCACATTTGGGGAAATGTTTGAATCCCTGATCTGAGTCTTTATCTCCCTCTCCCCCTACTGTGTGGGATTAATCACCAGAAACATGTAGTTTCAACGTCGTGCCAAGCAATTAGCAATGGCCCAGCTTAATGATCACATCCAGAAGGATAATACAACAATTAGGGGTGGGGGGTATTTTTCTTTGGCTTTTCCTCCCTCCCTCTCTCTCTCTCTCCCGTTCTCTCTCTCTCTCTCTCTCTCTCTCTCTCTCTCTCTCTCTCTCTCTCTCTCTCTCTCTCTCTCTCTCTGTCTCTCTGAATTTGTGTGTACGAGTGTGTGTGTGTGTGTGTGTGTGTATGTCTGTGTCTGTGTGTGTGTGTGATAGAATGCAGGCTGAGGCAGAGCCAACTGCTTGAGGGGCATTTAAGGGTTAGAACACAGGTTAGTGTGAAATTACAAGCTTAAGCATTTGGGCATTGCTAAAGCATCTTAGTCCGTTATTGTATATGGTGCATAGCTCTCTGGATGAGAGCTGTGTGGGTAATAACTTGCAATAAAGATTATAGTTATGGAAACTTCTTGCCCCTTTAAGCAAATTGGAATATAATTTTGCCATTGTTTACTGGTTACTGCTTAATTTTCCTAATAGGCAAACACATCATTGTAAACATCAATATGGGATTGCTAGCACTTACCTCCTGTCAGTGTATGTGATTTATGCTATGAATATGGTTTGGGTGCATGTGCTTGTGTGTGTATGAGAGAGAGAGAGAGAGAGAGAGAGAGAGAGTAAAGGAAAGAGGGTGGTTGCTAACAGACATAGGAGAGTGAGAGAGATCTTTCAAAAGAGTGGACAAATGTTGGGCAACCAGACACCTTTTCAATTTAGGAAACACTGCCCTAAAGTATTCATTATGTTATGACTATTTAGGCCTAATACAGTACCTCAGGATACTTTAACCTTGTAGTCAGTGTGTTAAGAGAAAAGCTCTCAGAGCTCTCTATGTTATTAAAAGAAATTTCCATATGAATTTCAATTAAAATCTATTGCGAAATCTTTGACAGGGTGTGGATGTGAAGGATGGAGTCCACTCAGTAAGATGGGACAAACATCCTCCCCCAAAGTCCCTGCATGCTCAATTTATTAGAAATAGTAGTGCTCACAAATGTGGGGCATGTCTATGTTCCCACAGACCTTTGTTGCCACAGACTCTATCTTCCCACATTTCCTTTTTCATAAATTTGTATCAGATTGTTCCCCTTTCTCCTGATTTAGTAGCCAATTACACCCAACCTATTATCCAGTAGCAATAGACTACAAATAGAATGTAGCCTTTAGCTAAATCTGGTGCGTTCATCTCTTTGTTTATTGCAAACATTTAATGTAAGTGTGCATTGTCCTTTTAAATAAACAAACTAAACTAAGTAGCAGAGGACTTGTATTAAGTAGCTTCTGGTCAGCTTAGTCAAATGAAGCGCAGCAACTGGACACAAGCCATAGTTTGCAGTACCTCTACCAAAGTCTTAGAAATGTGGGAACATAAGGCCTACTTTAATTGTGAAAGAAATCTCAGAAATATGGGAAGATAGGGCTGTGAGAACACTTGGCTGTGGGAACATTAGGCTGACCCCCACAAATGCATGCAGGACAGCATTAGGCAAATTGCCACTGCCATCATATACACAAAAAAAGATCCCTGAAGTTCTGGACCCATATAAAGTCCAGTAAGGAGAACACAATAATGTTTAAAGCATTTAAAACCCAAGAGGTCAGTCCCTGGAACCAGTCCACTCTGTCAGTTGGTTTGGAAATTAACTAATACACTAACTCATCATTCTCAGACCAGCAAGAGCTTCCCAAAATCAGATCAAAATAAAACAAATTATGAATTAGAACAAGAAAACATTGATGTCTGTAACATTGGGACAATTCAGCCAAATCACAACCCAAATTAGAATGTTTTATCACTAAAACAAAATTATGAATTCGCAGAGTATCTAGTCAGAGATACAAACCAGAGACAGGCCCTTACCAAGTGTAGGCTAAATGACCACCATCTTGCTATTGAGAAAGGACAATACAAAAAAATCATAGCCCCTGATAGAGCAGCAGATCTGTGGTCACTGTGTGACTGGTGAAGTTGAGACAGAGATGCACTTTCTCCTTTACTGTCCAGAGTTTGAACCATTAGGAAAAAAAATAATTAGGTTACTATTTGTTAACAAAATTTTGTGGTTTTAACTTTCTTAGAGGCCCCAGATAAATTGCCCCACCTTCTAAGAGAAGGACCGAATACTACATTAGCTGCTCAATATGTCACAGCCTGCCATACCCTGAGGGACAGTGAGCGTGACTAAATGTGAATAGGTTTAAACAATGTATGCATGATTTGATATTGCTTCATTGTGGTTTTTACAATATTACAATGCTGTCTGATTTTTTAATGTGTGTGTGTGTTTGTGTGTGTGGGGGGGGGGAGCGGGCAACTTCTCATGCTACTGTTTGTCCCATCCCTTTCCCTCCCTCCCCCTATGTGGTTTTTAAGGATGTACTACTCACACTGTGTTTTTTGTAACATACCCGACTACATTTGACCCACAAAGTCTAGTTTGTTTGACTTTGTTCCGTTGTAACCTAGTACACTTGCATGACGTGGACTCGAGTCTGGTTCAGGTGGACTTGGGCACAGTATGCATGTATTGTGATTGCCAATGTGTCTGAACACAGTTATGAGTTCCATTTAACAATCATACAGATTGTAAATAATTCTGTTATTATGGTAACAAAACATGCAATCATGCAAAGATTATACTTAATCCTCCAGTGTTATTTTTCAAATGCATGTGATGTTCCACAGTTCTCTATGCTTTTGTGAACTGTATTTCAACAGGAAAACATTGAACAAACAAAAAGAGAGAGAGAGACAAGAGATGAAAAGAGAAGAGAGAAACAGAAAAAAAGAGAGAGAGAACTATAGGCTCCTAAAATGCACATTAAGCAGAAACGCCGCATGTGTGTGTGTGTGTGAGCGGCAGTCTGTCTGCAGACACCACCACTGGCGCTGTGTGGCAGCTGGTGGTTGGCATATTCAGGGTCCTGCCCACTGACCCGCGCACCACATCCTCCTGCAGCTACGCAGGCGCCTGTCGCACTCAGACCATCACATAACCATTACCAGACCAATCAACTGCGAAAAAACACACACACTTAATCGTCCCCCACTTAGAGAGCACCAAGGTGAAATGTGTGTGAAGGAGCAAAGCTGAATTACTGCTGCACTGTGCTACTACAAACACTCCCTCCTGTTTGCAGTGCTTCATAACAATGAGGGGTCTAAGAAAAGGTGCACTCTACTCCAAAGACAAAATATGTCTTCGGAGTAGTGTGAATACGAGAAGTGAATCTCGAAATAAACTTTAAAGGTCACAATCTACTTCTTGTTTTTTTATTATACATGTATTGCGACCATGCCAACAAACATGAATGAGTTTTCTGTCCTAGGCCATAATTCGGATGTAGTTTAAAGATACAAAAAGGTATGCTTTTTAACATCTAAAGGTGGAGTGCCAATTCACACATGATCTGATTAGCAGCACTTGAGGGTGCATCCAAAAAAAGGCATAGAGTGCAGTCTATTTACTGTCTTTACTGTATGTGCAGTCTTTACTGTAAAATGTATTTAGAGATGTTCAGTTTGTTGTGTCAACACAGCACATAGTGGCGTCTTGCGACATGTGCAGAGGTGACATTGATGAAAAACTGGTTAGGTTGATTTGTTGGACCACCAGCATGCAGCTGTGTGCTGGTCCCAGTGATGCGGAGACAATGAGGACCACACAGAGGAGTAGCCCAGGATGATTGATGCAGACGGATGACAGAGAGGAGGTACGCTACAAGCACTTGTATTTCAGCTCCCTGTCCCTGACATGTTAATCTCTCTCTTTCTCTTACACACACACACACACACGCACACACACACACGCACACACACACACACACGCACACACACACACACACGCAAACGCAAACATAAGTAGTGCTGCGTTAACATGTTTCCATCTTAGTCAACATTACTGTCACGCTTGCCCTGTGACAGAATATACAGCCAGAGTGTCAGCAAATCACTCAGAAGCATCAGTCCATGTGACACCACATGTCATATAACACAAACGTATACACACACACATGCTCACATAACCCCTAAACACAAAGGGAGGGATTATCGGGCATGACTATCCCTGCTACAAATAACCCTCTTTGGCTCCCATTGTTCTGTGATGTACGAGACATGAGCCAGGAGGGCTGGGGGCGCTCCACTCGCCTGATCGGAAATCGGGGGCTTGTTCTTTGAAGGGTCTTTGTGTGGTAGGTAGGTAGGTGCAGAGATGAGATCAGCACCGATTTGTTATAAAAACCCCAATGAATGTGTCTTAGTCAGAAGCGGTCCATACACACACACACACACACACACACACACACACACACACACACACACAGGCACACACACACAGACACACACAGACACAGGCACACACACACACATACACACACACACACACACACACACACACACATATACACACAGATATATGTGTGTGTGTATGTATTTCTCACACACACACACATACACACACACACACATTCTGCTGGATCATAGACCATCAATGTTAATTAAAAACGTAAATAAAGTTATTTAAACGTTGGATAAATTATTCAGAGAAAAGATGGAGAGGGGAGACAAAAACTTATTAGCCAGTGGTTCAAGGGCTCTTTCTGTAACACAAGAAAAGGCAGCCAAAAAAGGATTGTAAGAGAGTTCACGAGTCATCTTCAGTCTGTTCCCCGGGTCTGTCAGGGCTTTATCGCAGCTGTTTGAAGGCTAGCAGATTCCCTTTGAAATAAGGTTAAGAGCACAGTTGCTTATGAGCGATGGGTCTCGTGGAGTTGGAGCGCGCCGAGCACGGAGATAGCGAAGTTGCCCTGGGGCCCTGGAGACGAAGCTCAATAATCAATGCACACTTAGAGAAGACAAGGATAAATGGAGGGAAAAATGAGGAGGTAACAGAAAAACAGCCGCCTCCACTGCACACTCGCTCATAATGAATATCACACGGCATGTTACCAGAAAGCCGGGGGGTAGGCAGAAATGGAGTCCTCTCTCTCCCCCCCCCCCACTCTCTCTATCTCTTTCTCTTTTTTTCTTTTTTTTCTGTGCTCTTGGCTCCTGTGTCCCTCTGAAGACTCTGAACTTGCTCTGTTTTTTTCTCACACAGCATGGTTCCATGTGCTGGCTGAGTAGCTACTGCCAACTATTGACTTTTCTCCACATTGGGGAGGCCAAATGAATAGGGAACCTTGAAATATTTAGGTAAAAAATAAAATTCTCTGGTAAAATGTGCATGTACTGTATGTACATGTGTGGTTGTATGTGTGTGTGTGTGTGAGAGAGAGAGAGAGAAAAAAAAAGAGAGATTGTGTTTATACTCACTGTGTACAAAAAGTATGTGGTATGATGTGCAGGCATGTACAAATGTTTGCTTGTTTGTGCAGACACTGTATTTGTTTGTGTCACAGCCAGAGAAAGAAAGACTGAGAGAGTGTGTGTATTCTCTCTATAAAAGCTTATATGCATCGTTTTATGCGATCGAAACAGCAGTAAGAAAAATGCTCCCTGGTCACCATGGGAGCAGATGGCCCTTTGAGGGAAGACAACTCAGCACTCTGACCAGCTGTCACTCCTACATTCCCTTCATCTGACGCTAAATCCACCTGACAGGTACCACAATATGGGAATATGTCCAACCGTGTGTGTGTGTGTGTGTGTGTGTACCTCCCCACTGACTCTAATGGGTAAACATGCTTCATGAAAATGTCTTAGCTGTGGTCTTGTTGCTGGCCTGTGTTAAGCATGATTCATGCAGAGGTTCATACATTACTACATCTGGCACTGCACCAGTACTTGCATCCTCCTTTTGCATCCTTTATTTAAGCATACATACTACATTCTCATGAGCGATGAATAAAGAAGCACGGCCTGCATCCTTCTTTCACATCCTTTATTTAAGCATGCATACTACATTGTCATGCTTAAAATGTGTGGTGAGCTGTAAATGAACAAAGACAGCCTGCTCCCTGATCAGTGAGAAACCTCTGGGTACATTGAGAGACATGCCCTTGACATCTCTATTTCACATCTTCTAATCCTGTCTAATAGGAGGAGTGATACATTAAAAAGTAAGAAAATAACTTTTACTATTCACTTCTTTACAAGGTGTATATGCTTTAGACTATTGAAATCTAACAGGATGATATCAAAGACAGTGCTACCATGATAACCTGCGTAAAAGCTAAGTACGACTCATGAGGTTTATGTAGTGCTTTGTCTTTAACTAATGTGCTAATGGTGGTACAAGACAGAGTGGGTGCATAGCTTTATGCCACTTACATGTTTCTTTCCTCTCACTGTGATGACATTCCTAAAATTTGACTGGCATGACCACCAATCCAGTCTGGAAAAAGCCTGTAAAGTCTTGCAAGCAATGACATGTTAGCATTTCCCTTCTTACTCGTATTTAACTATGTAAGAGATTACCATTGTAACATTGCCAAAAAAGTAATGGAATGTACAGTAAACATGAAACATGGGATGACTGATCATCAATATGCCAGATAATAGATAGTTTTAACTATCACTGTGTGTGTATGTGTGTGGTGTGAGTCTGTGGTTTGTCTGTATGTCTGTATGTGTGTGTGTGTGTGTGTGTGTGTGTGTGTGTGTGTGTGTGTGTGTGTGTGTGTGTGTGTGTGTGTGTGTGTGACAGAGAGAGACAGACAGAGAGTGTGTGGGTGCTTGTATGAGTGAGTGAGCGTGGGTTTGTAGTGGTGGTGTCATAGGCAGATTCATTCATCAGCCCACCACTGACATTACAGTGAGAAGTAGTTGTCACAGGATACTATTCATCACAGAAGCACGTTCTGACTCATTTCCTACCTCATTTCCTGCCACCACAGGTTTATTCCTGCTACTAACACCCCTTCTCTCCAGCTCCTCTTTGTTGTGATGGAGTGCGTACGTGTGTGCCTGCGTTAGGTGTTATTGGTGGAGGCATCCAAATCTTCATCAACGAAAGAGGGTGAGAGAGAGAGCACAGGCAGGAAGCCATTATACTCGCCAAACACTTTTTTGTCTTGCTGAAATATGTGACCAGACATTTTCCCCAGGACATTTTCCCCAGGATCTTTGGAGGTCATGCATTACTGGTGTTGGGCACTCACAGATTGATAGAGGCCCCATGTCTCACCTGGCTTTTAATGTAGGAGACTTTCAGGTCAAAACAAGCTAGGCACAGACCTCCTGATTTTTAACCCTGATTTTGATAAAATATAACGTGGGGCCAATCACAGATGGTCCGAGGTAGTGGGAGGCAGTCAGGGGCAGTGAGGGTGATCAGTCGTCATGTTTGTTGGAGAGATCGATTTGAATCTGAAGAGATTGTTTCCACTGTTGACGCATTTCTGATTAAATCAAACAGGTTTGATTTGATCATTACCAGTACGTTCTACAGTATGTTGTCATGGTTGCAAATGTGATCTGGAAGTATTTTTATTTTAGTCTTTTTGTGTGTGCTTACAACTGACTCAAAATCGTACCTGACACTGTCGGTAGGTTTGGTGTCCTTAGTTGTATTCTAATTATGAAAAACTGGGGAAAAAACGGGAGGTTTGCTCCCAGCTTTACCCTCCTCTTGTATTCTACAATTGGAGGATGTAAAAGGCCACTCTCACTTTTCATCTCCACTATGGAAACACAAATATAACAAAAATATTCCAGCTATTACTTTTAGCTTTTTTTGTTACCGTGCCTTTTTTACAGGGGCCTCAAATTATTTTTATTAGGCTGTTCCGATTTGACTCTTTGCAGGCGAGAGATTTAAACGAGTGTCAGCATGAGTACAGTGGTAGTGCAGCTTTTTTATGAGATGCACCATAAAAAGAAGCTTATGAGAACGCCAGAGTGATATCGTTGTTGCTTCTCCCTACCGATCCCTGAAGCACTGTCATTTGAAAATATATTTATCTTTGTTATGCCAACTCTCCTGACTAGCCATCTCCTCTGTAAATGCAATGTTTAATAGGCATACACATTTCATTTTTCTGGACATACTGTACATAGGCCATTGTTTGATATTTAAAAGCATTAATAGCACTGGGACTGCAGTCAAAAAACTTGTATATCCCAATTAGTGGAGATTTTTTTAAAAATCACTATTATTAATCACTATAATAAGAATACTTTTCATAATGTAAATCATCAGGAATTTCCTGCCTGACTAGGATATGACAAGAGATTTCTGGATCCAGATTTTGTCATGTCATGAGCACCGTCATGAAGTTGTATGGCATGCTTCCTGTGAGTGACACATAAGCTGGGATGCTTTTTGCACAGCAGAAGAAAGGCAGACCTTGAAAGAAGGTCTGTGGGGGAATTCTTTTTCTTGCTGTGTGAGAGACTTGAAATATCATTCCTGTGTTTCCTCTGTCTCCTTTCTCCTGATGCTTTGCTCTTGCTTGCAACTCGTCTCAGTGGGAGGTCTCTGCCCTGCCCTCCTTCACCACATTTTCTGTCTTTCTCTCTCTCTGTCTTTCTCTCTCTCTCTCTCCCTCTCCATTTCTCACACCCCTCTCAATCTCTCTCGCTCCCTCCATCCTGTTCTTCCCCTCCACCTCCACCTCTCAGCTCCCCTCTCCAGGCCGTGGGTCTTGCCGAGGCCCCTTTTGATTGCAGTGTTTAATGAGAGGCAGCCACCACGGAGAGAGGCAGACAGGAAATCCATAACCTGAAGAACAGTAAACCCTGCACCCCATTAATCACTGACAGGCCTGCTCCTCTATGGCCTTCACCACTGACAAAAAAAACCTCTTCCCTTTTTAGCCGAGCTTGCTGGGAGCTTGCTCTTCAGGCCTTGCCTTACCTACCTCCCTGACCAAGCAGCCAACGGCAACCAGCCAGCAGCAGCCACGGTAACAGCAGAGCGGTTGACTGCCGTCATTTGCTAAACACCCCCATAACTACTTCTCTGTCCCATCAGGCCCACCAGACACCATCTCTTCCGCTCCACTCTTCTTCATCCACCGCCCCCACATTACAACCCCCCCCCCCCCCGCTCCCCCAAACACACACACATACCCCCCACACACTCTTCCATGAGGGAATTGGACTCCATTCACTGAGTGAGCCCTAAGGCACAGCCCTACATGGCTAAAGGCATGAGCTGAATAGCTACAGTGAATTGTCCTTCATTGCTACAGTCAGGCACACTGCATTAAATGACTTTATAGGGTATGACTGCTGTATTAGCGCGTCATTTTTAACATGAACTCTTCATCTTTGTATATCCATGAAGTAGCCCCTATTTTTACGGCATTACACTTAAATAAACTGTATCTGGGGAGTGCCAGGAATATGGGACTTACACGTGGTATACATGGTCCTACCCGTAACATTGTTGCAGTTCTTCACAGGTGTCTAAATCTCCTACATTGTCTACATTGCCTGCATTTGCTGTTACAATTAGCTATCCCAAATTTAAACTCACAAATTTGCACAGGTTGATCAGAATGAGTACAATGCGAAAAAACAAGTGGCACTTAAGTCATGGCCAGCAGACACAACTTTTGTGGTGATAACAAGTCATTTCAGCCAGAAAGACTCAGAGAAAGAAGTATGATTTAAGTGATTTAATAAACAGAATTTAACAATGGTTCAGCAGGAAATAGATATTCTTTGGCGTAGGTCCAGTCATCAGCCCAGGTCTTGCATCGATGGATCGGGCAGATCCTGCCATTGCCGTGTAGAAGGGACCGGAATCACCGCCAGGCAGATGGGTAGACTAGGGACCAAACTGGTGGTGGTGGGAAGGGAGGAGGAGACTTCGATTACATCAGCACCTGAAGCAGCGGAAAAGGTGAGTTAGACAAGTCATTATAAAGCAGGTGGCGGCCGCTGATTGGCCAGAGGCAATATGTGCTTCCGTGATATTAGAGTCTTCCTGGTGGAACTTGCGCAGGCTTACATTGCCTGAAACTATAAGGAGGTTGTCTTGACAAAGTGTGCATACATATTAGCACTACTGCCCCTGTTGTCTGAGGATGTATATTTGGGTCCAGTATTGGAACTGTATACATCTACATGGAATAGCACGCTACATAATAAGTGACAAGATCTTGGCTGTTCACCTTTGACCTCCCTTTCCTCCCTTTTTCTAAAAAAAAGCCTGGTAGTTTTGGATAATCATGCTGACTGTCAAATAAGCAAGCAAACAAACAAACAAAGACAATATTCAACTACCTTAACATGGTAATCTATAAATGCCACTAATATATCACACAGTTAAATCATGTATTATTTCAGTTAGGAAGTGTAATGTATGCAGGTCACGATTACCTCAATAACATATGCTGTGGATCACAGCTACACTTCCTTTTATTTAAATCGAACAACGGATCCAAATCCATGCTGTAGCAAGCCTTACAAACTGTAGATAACTGAGTTAGAGAATTTAAAGCCACCCAACTCCAGCAGAACATAAGGTATTTGACAACAGAAACAGAAAAACATACATTTTAGATGGACAGCCAACATAATGCAGCTGAAAAACAGGAGATTGCTTCTGTCATGGGGTTCATCAAAGAACAGCTACATTCCAAAACGTTTGTACACTAAGTTTACTGACAACTTTCATTTTCATGTATCTACTCGATTTTCATCCATCAACTGATGTTTGGATTTTGGTGGAAGCTGTGAACAGCCACGCTTGAGTATACAAGGTGGGCCAAAAATATAGGACACATTTTAATCGCTTATATCTTGGAATCTAAAAATGATAGAGAGTAACATCATTTATCATCAGTTCGTAGAATTCATCCTAAAATCTGTCGTACGAATGAAATTTAGAATGTTCGTAAGCACGGAAATTTCGGCATTTATCAACCGTGCGTACGCACACCGGTAGGTAACCTGCAATGATAAATTCCACACCTTCCAGATCACCTTGCGCGGGCACGAGCAGACTAATTTACATCCCACAACGCCCCCAATTACCCACATATGGCATCAACAATCCCTTTAAAAGCCACCGGAATTCCTAATTGAGCCTTGGTGGAATGATGGAGAGGCGCTCGAAGAAACGCAATTTCTCCGACACGGTCCAACAAAATGAAAAAATCATATTTGGCACGTTGGAGGTGGGTTACAAACAAAAGAAAAAATATGGCGTGGGAAAAAGTGACAAGCGGCGTAAATGCTGTATGATCGGAACCACGGACTGTGACCGAGATAAAAAAAGAAGTGGTGTGATGTTAAATTAAATGCAAAAAATTATATTTTACGCTGTGATGTTATTTGCGCTTTATTCAGCACGCTTAAGACCACAGTAGGCCTACTGAATTAGACACAAGGACCCAAATACCGTCCAACACACTGTCATACAAAAATAAGCAACATTGTAGGTCCAATATATGCTCCTGTGCAGCGAACGAAGCTCTAGAATCAATACTATTTGCAGTTTCGTTATTCTACCACTAGGTTCCTGTGCGTACGACTGGTCAGAGCTGTGCGTATATTTAGGCACATTCCTACGTTCAAGTACGAGTTCATAAATCCCACACTTTGCGCAGGAATGATCGCACGCACCCTTTACGCACATTTCTGTTCGTAAGAACGCTTGATAAATGAGGCCCCTGGATTACAAATTATGAAGGGATCATTAAACATTATCAATAGAAATATTTCCCAGTCAAAATAAGTGAAATATAAGGAAACTTAAATGATTGAAATGTGTGGCATGCAGCTCTGCACATGGATCCCAAACACAGAATTCTGTTCTGCTGCCACTGCTGAGATTCCTCGCACAGAGCTGCATACAAATTCACTGTCAGTTTCCCTATATTTCACTTATTTTACGGGGAAATGTTTCTATTGACAATGTTTAATGACCTTTTCATATTTCTTAATTCAGGTCTATAGTTTGAAAGGTTCTTGTGCTGTGTTTTTGTTTCTGTATTTTTGGTCTTCCCTGTATATTTTCAATAGTATTATCATGGAGTCATGGATCAGTTATTTCATTATCACAAATAACGATACCGACTATTTTTTCATGATACTGGCTTACTTAATTCTGTATTTCAATAAAAAGATATGTGTGCATGTGTTTGTGAAGAGCTGATTTGTGAAGAGATGGTTTTAGTAAGACTGAAAAGGATGCACTCAGACAGAGATATATACCTTCTCCTTAATATGACAAGCACAGTCGGAACAACTCTGACAACCAGTTACTAGCTGTGCGAAGAGTTCATATCTGTCTGCAGTATGTGTTTGTATGCAAACATATGTGCAAGTGATTGTGTGTTTATGAGAGGCATCAGCTGTAAGCCATAACACAAACAAGCTATATAATTGCTAAGGCTGATAACAGCTTGATTAGGATTTAGAGTGCATTCTTATACATGTTAATGAGCTCAATATTCACTGTGAATTCCAACAGTGAGAGAGCCGGGGGTTTCCGCTTTCCTTTTGATCCTAGTTATCATGAGAGAACCTCAATATGGACCCCCTCCTCAGTGTTATTGTGATGCATACTGCTCATAAACTAGCTCAACGTTCAGTTCACACAGAAATGAAATAATTACTTCCCATTCATAGTTCACCATTTCCAGTTTCAAACAGGTTCATGTTCGGTTCATTTCTTAATTTTTTTTTCTCAGGTAAGAGATGAGAATGGAAGACTGATCCATGAACCATGATATGCATTACTACCCATAATGTGTTTACTGTACAGTTATATATAAGTATTATGTAATGTAAAGGGATTTGTTTTTTGTTATTCGTGCTTCCTGCAGGTTCATCTCAATGAATTTTAATATTTAATAAATTTTAACAAATATTATTAAATATTAAGGTTTGTTTATTTCAGTGTAATGTGAATGCAAAATCAGACCCAACCAATGAATAATAGCATAGACATATTCATACTTTTCAGAAGGCTGACATTTATGTATTAAAAATACTTTGCTATTTAATATTGTAAATGAATGAGATGGATACTTTGGGCTTTCAGCTGTAGGCTGTAATTTTCAAAACTAAAGCAAACAAAGGCTTGAAATGTTTCCTTGATATTCTAATAGATGTTTTTCTTAGTATTTTTATAAGAAGGTTTCCTATAAGTTCCATTGTTTCATCTTAGCATCATAACTGCAATACAAGAGACTCTTAAGAATTTATTTGGCAACAACTGATCCAGACAGCAAATTTCCCCCAACACACAGAGGGCCCCTTGAGATGATGTGTTATTGTGAGCAAGCCATCAGTGGGAGTGATGGTGGAGAGCTGTCACTCTGAGAGAGTAAAGACAGCTTTTTGGGCTCCCTCTCCTCTCCTCTCCTCTCCTCTCCTCTCCTCCCCTCCACTGCCGTTCAGGAATCTCTGCTCGATCTGATTACCGCATTCGTCAAGCTGCCACCCCTCCACGGAAGTAAACAGCGGCGCCAAGAGATAAGGCCTGGCTTCTTTTCGCCGTCTTCATAGAACAATTCGGCGGGAATGTAAATATGTCCGAGTCTCCTAATACATGCACAAGTACACAATCACAAACAGCAGGGGAGATTTCAATTCGGCTTATCAGATGAACGAAAGACAAAGGTCTACATAACAATCAGGCTAGGGGTGCACGGGAGAGAGTGGGCCAGAAGAGCAGAGAGGAGCTGGATGTGTCCAGTTCTGGGTAACATTAGCACGCTGTGGTGGTAATATGGTTCAGCAGTTCAGCGTTTATGAATTTTCCCATTACACGACCGCAAGGCCTTTTTATTTTTCAATTTGTTTTATGGCCACATCCCGGAGGTTCAGTTTCAGCTTGCTTGCCAGCAGTGCTTCTGGAGGCATGAAACAGGTATGCAGGGTAAAGGGGGTGAAGTTTATAGAAGAAACTGTGGGTTACAAAACCCAATCTGTGTGTGTGTGTGTGTGTGTGTGTGTGTGTGTGTGCATGTGTGCATGTGTGCATGTGCATGAAAGTAGATGTGTGTGTGTGTGTGTGTGTGTGTGTGTGTGTGTGTGTGCATGCAATTAGATGCATGTGCAAAGAATGGTAACACGTACAGTATGTACTACTGAAATTACATGTGCATGTATTTGTGTCAGTAGATGTGTACTGGTAACTGTATGCAAACAGAATGTAAGTGAAGAAATCTGTGTGTGTGGAGAAAGAGAGAGCGAGAGAGAGTTGTTTTGAAAGCTGAAACAATTTTAATAACCCATTTGACCTAGAACCATGTAAACATACTTTCTGATAAAGTATGTGTAAAATCCATTGCTATCAATATAGATTTACTGCAGCTCAGAAGCACACTTCTGCAGGTTTCGCAAACTGAGTGAACCTTTTTTTTTATAAAATGTGTTAGACTACATTCCTGTGCTTCACACTTCTTATTCTCACACATAAGCATGCGGCCAAGCTTGTGCAGGTGTTGCAAGCAGCCCTAACCTGTCAAAGATGCCTGGCTCTACCTGATTTCCCTCATTTCACCCTTCATCCAGAGTTTCTATGCTTTTTTGTGAAAGTCTGGGCAGCAAATGTTAAGACAACATGTGCATTTATGTGTATGCAAGGTTAGCAAACTCCACCATTTGTAAATGATAAAAAAGGCAAAAAAAATTCCTGACAACGACCTCTTTTGATACTGGCAGGCTAAGTGACATGCTTGTTCCTGTCTTCCATTATGGTCTTAATTGCTTGATTACACATTTGGTATAAAGTCTATTTATGCCACAGCTACATGACACTAGACTGGAATAGCATGAGAAATCATGTGAAAAAGGCTTTTAGTGTTTGATGAGAGAATGCTATTAAAAAGGGAAGTGGACCATTGCAGTGTTATTGGAAGAGCTATAAGCAAAATTGGTACAACGGCTTGACTGTCTTCACAATTAAAGAACACATAGTTGCTACTGAGGAGCAAGTAACATAACATAGTTCACCGTATCCAACCTTTTTTCACTGTGTGTTTACTGCTGAAAACTAGTTTAGATTTTATCGCACACTTTACAAGCATTCAGGAGAACACAAACAAGATGCTATTGAGTGTGAGAGCAACTTGCTTCACCATTCTCTTGAAAAACTGACTGCTGAGAGATTAGGCATCCACACACCCATCTGCTTCTGTTCTCACCGTTTGGGCCATTCACATTTTTGCTACACTGAGCAGATGGCAGAGTTAGAATGGAGGGAAAAAGCTGACCTAAAAGTAGTGCAGCAATCTTTGGTAAGATCGAATAGTTTGAGTGAGGTGCGATCACCATTATTAAGAAATAGTTGTAGAAAAAAAGATCTGCAGAGACATTCAAGTAGAATCAAACTCATGTTGCACAACCATGGTCAACAAGTTCACAAGAAATAGAGAATGTCACTCCACAATCTCAAGTGTGTGCCATAACCAGACTCACTTTCTAACAATAACAACTCAGACAGGGTTGAGTGGATACACAGGGTTATTCTGAGAAAATGTAATTCTGAATTCAACCTTGACCACAAACACAACTGGCTGTAGAGATACTTTCAATTTGGCATCTCAGCTTTTACCAGTGGTCATAGTTGATAAATTGGCTACAAGCAACAAGGAAAAACTTAATTAGTAATGGAGCTATTAAACCGCCAATATTTTGTCAGTACATTGTTATAGAGCAGGACGGTTAGGGAGAAACTCATACTGACAATTAAGCAGGCTGTGGGAGCGTCAGCTAATCAGTGAGTGTGACGCGCCATCCTTTGAAATTGTAAAACAGGTGATTGCACTTGGAGAGCCTGATTTCTTTCCACGTGAGTTTGCCTAGCTGAGTATCTGGAAGTAGCCCCCAAAGGGCTTCGATGGTTTGCAGCAGCCTCGTTTTTTTTCTAAATGGAATTACACTTCCCGTTCATACTGTATGTGTACTTACATATGATGTTGAATGAAAGGACGCTACTTAAAAAAACAATGTTCTTGACATAGATAAATGTAGATATAGACTTCCCACTCGTACTTGATTTTTGCCCCCATCCAAAGAGGCTTGTGTGTGTTCTCTGGTCTGTTCGCCTGTTCGGACGAACGCTATTAGTGATTTACATTAATCATGAGCAGATCTACTTCTCACGTAAAACATTCAGCTCGTGCCGCAATTCTGAAACCAGCACGAACTCGATCATCATCACCATCCAAAAGCGACACCCACCCTTCACGCGCGATTCACTAGGCAGGTAGCATCACAGCCGGTTGGCCATTTAAAGAAAGCATGTTGTGACATAGTAACGCAAGGAATCAGTGAGCCATTTTTTCCCTTTGAATGGCGCGCTCCTCACTCGTGGGAGTTCTGCTTCGCATATATGACCAGAAAACGTCAACAAGCAAATCTTTTAAATATGAAATCATGGTCAGCTACCTCAACGCCAAACGATGAACAAACAGGCCCATCATTTTAGTATTTATTAAGTTAGAATAATTACATCAGCTCATCCTTTGTACACCAAATAACCAAAAATTGGGGACGAAGATATTGCATATCTATTTTTGATATGTCATCGTGGAAGACCCTTTTACCTGCAACATCCACTCGAGCAATTCTTTCCGCTGGAGCGATGGTGGATTTTACTCGCGCGTTCTCGCTTGATTATGTATGTTAAAGTTGGTAGGGGCGCGCTCTCGCACTCTTCCTTTCTCCCTAAACACTGCCGCTGTCCAAGGTGCTGCAGCAGCAGCCCCGCCCCGCCCATCTCCATCAGACACGTGACACTGTCTCCGAGAGCTGACAAGCATAGGCAAAGCTCAGTGTAGAGGCAGATCGCACCTTTTCACTCTCACAAACCACGGGGAGAGAAATATATAGCCACATAAGCTGCGCTTGGAGAGCTTTGTAGATTTTTGTTATGCTATACATTTTCCACGGGAGACTTTCGTGCGACATTTTTGCGGCTTTCAACTTCAACATTTCCTCAGTCTAAAATGTTTTAACCCAACGGGGTTTTTCAGGGGGATCCGCATAAGCAACTGTCTTTCCCATTCCTTGTGTTCTCCAGACTCCAATGCAGTGATTCTTGTATCAAAATAAAAGACAGGGAAAATTCGATGAGGAAGTCCACGCCGAGCTTCATCTTTTGGGCTGACCGAACAAGAGATCACGAAATGTTATTTTTCTCCAGGTAAATATCACTTCAAGTCATACCTCCATTGTAATGACAATAAGTGGCGTTATTCGCGCGCGGAGGTGTGTGTAGGCTTATGTGTTATAATTCATGTTTGATTAGCAAAGGTGAGTTGAACCCCCGACAAAGGATGGTGTGTTGGAAATGTAAAATCGTGGTAGTTTAAATGCAATTTCTTTAAAATTAGAATGGCAGGTGATTTGTAACGGCAAAGCGTCGTCTTCCGTTCATCTGCTATGAAGTGTATGGTTGCCCTTACAAAACATAATCTTTAAAAAAGAGAGGCGTTTTCTTTTTTCAGCCCGTTGAAGAAAAGATGGTTGATAATTGAGTAAGCTATGCGCATCTGAGTCATCTACTGCATTGGTCTTGACGAAAACGATTGATGTATGAATACCTTCTCTGTGCATGTACCTCATAAACCTAATGTTTCTACATGGTTCGTCAGGAAAATCTACCTAAGTGTTTAGTTATTGTAACTCTATCGTGTTTTATGTTACCCATGGGCTAAACCTTTGTTTCGTGATTTTTTAATACTTCTGTGGGAGAACATTGTGTAAAACTGTTGTGAGACCTCTGTGTTTACAGGCTGTCTTGAGCCACACGGTTAAATATATAGCTCGTGTTGTGCTCCGGCTATGTTTTTTCCGTCTTCAAAGCGCACCTTGTCGCACCACACGACATGTGAATAATGAACATCCTTTAGACTCAGCAGAGCTCCTGCTGAACATAAGCCCTGTCGGTAAACACGCGGGCATTAAGGCATGAAAAGATTGGTTCAGATCAGTTGACAGACAGGCCGGAGGCGAGACAACTGCGGTGTCATTAATGCTTAAGAGGGGAGAGATAAGCCCCCGCCCCGGGTAGGTTTTGGGAGGCAGAGTGTGAAACTATTCTTCACACGTGGGATTGGCTCAGATGTGTAGTTTTATGCGGGGCTCCCACAACCCCGTAGGACAGGAGAGAGGGTCTAAAAGAAACTAGTGCACAGAAAGTTATAACTTGCCACGACCAATAATCTGAAATGTTTAAACGTTTCAGGGAATTGAGTTTAAGAATGATATTCATGTCGTAAAGATTTTGACATTTAATTATGGAACTTTATTTGGAATTAATCATAACTGTGATACAGGATGAATTTCCATCACCTGTGCTTCACTGAGTGTAGTCTGAACCAACATCATGCCAACAGAAGATGTGTTTTTGTAAAGACTAGGCCACCATGTTTGTCATTGTGTTTACAAGTATGTGCTCTATAAATGTCAAACATTTATGGGGCAGTAGTTCAATCATGCTGGTAAGACATAGTTATGCAAATAGGCTAATGGCAATGGGTTAATAATAATGCTATAATCACTGCTTGTAATGTGTGTGTGTGTGTGTGTGTGTGTGTGTGTTGCTGTTGTTATTGTGTGTTAAGTTATTATACTTTGTCAGGTTTCTGCAAAATGTCTGTATGCACTTTGCTTCAACACTTGAATTAGCAAACGAAATGTTGCTTTGAGGCAAGCCTGTCTGTTTCACACAAACACTTCAATAGTCATAGTCAATAGTTAAATATTTCAAAGTCATAATGTGTAAGTCATGGGAAAACTCATACAACAAAGATGCTTCCCACGTCGTGTTTTCCTCTGACAAGAACATGTGCAGTAAGCTAGCATACATAAGCTTTGTCTCCAAATCACTAAACTAAGATGTTGGTCACTTACATGAACATAATGCACATCTGCTATACTAATCCACAAAGTCCTCAAATCTTTTCTTGAAAAGGAATGTTTCAGACAAAAAAAATATATAATGCATTTCTCTGTTTACATTGCATTATATTTGATGGGTAGAGAATGATATTATGGTAATCTTATTTGTGAAAACAATGCAACTGCAATTTGTTATACCTGATAAAATTGAAATGTGTGAATCCTTTGTTGTTTTGTGTTCTTTGCAGATTGCTGGTGGATATGACCAAACGGATGTGATTAGGAGATTTGGTGAGGAAGGGAGGCCCCTCTAGGGGCTCTGTCTGACAGCTGTTGTGAAGTTATGTTAGTTTCCAGACGACAGGCAACAGACAAGACAATGACTGAATTTTACAATACTGCTTCTTAATGAAATTAAAAATTCCAGGGTAATTAGACCTGGCAGTTGAGGAGATGATGAAATCCCAGTATAACGTCCAAGTCCCTCTGTAGCACACCCGGATAGCTAAGAGCAGGTATCTTTTTTTGAATGGACAATCAGACCCATCAATATATAAGAAAATTAAGTCTAAAGAAGGTTTTCGCAATAGCACAAAAGTTGCCTTGGAGACTATAAAAACCACCTGGTTAACGAAAAATGACAATAGGGTATGTACAGGTAAATGTTGCCACACTGACATTCATCTAGAACCAGCCATCTAGATCCTTCCTCAGTAGAGTTATTTAGCACAGGCGTTGCTGAAAAATAAGCACAAAGGGTTCAAAAATGAGCTTCTCAATTCGGAGTGGTGCTCACCTGATCTGGATTGGTCTCCTGGGCTGCTGTCTGGTAGATATTGGGGCAAGTATGGAATTCACAGGGGCAGAGGGCCAGTGGGCAAGATTCCCCATGTGGAACGCCTGCTGTGAGAGCGAAATGAGTTTCAATATGAAAACCAAGAGCTCTCATGGACTACTCATGTATTTTGATGACGAAGGGTTCTGCGACTTTTTGGAGCTCCTCATCCACAATGGGAGGCTAAACCTGCGCTTCTCCATCTTCTGCGCCGAGCCAGCTACCGTCCTCTCAGACACAGCGGTCAATGACAGCCGATGGCACGCCATCACCGTGCGCAGGAACTTCAAAAACACCACACTAGTAGTGGACCAGGAGATAAAGACGGTGGAGGTGAAGTCAAAAAGAAGAGACATGACTGTGTTTAGTCATTTATTCTTAGGAGGTATACCCCCTGAACTGCGGTCTGTAGCACTGCGGCTTACCTCTGCCGCCATCAGAGACGCAGTGCCATTTAAAGGCTGGATAACCAATCTGAAAGTCAATGGCTCTGAGCCAGTGATCATTGCCAGCGATGGTGTTAACAGCGGCATTTGTGGAGCCGACCATGTTTGCCAGAATGGAGGTGTCTGCAGCATTGTCAACGATGAGGCCATTTGTGACTGCTCAGAAACGGGATATCAAGGAAAAGATTGCAGTGAAGGTAAGATCACTTGGATTACTTTTTCAGTGTTGTAAAAAAAAAAAATCTTCTGACGCAAGTTGTGTATATATATTTAAGCAACGTTTTCCCAACAAGTGGCTTTTCATGTAGTGACACAAGAACATCTCAATAAGTTGAGCATAGGCCTACCCACCCGCATGGTAATGGAAATGACTTTATTTTCTTCGACCTATCATGGAAGTCATCTCAGTTTGACATTACTGCTGAGCTTCTCAAACCTTAATTTAAGATATTTTTATCTACAATGTTTTCATGAAATTTCTGAAGAGCTTTGCTAACATCATTGTTGGCCTACTTCACCAAATACTCAGTACTCAGTGTTATTTTCTTAGTAGCAACAACCAGCCAGGTCTTAAAGCTCAACTCTCTTGCTTTCTCTTTTCTGGCCATACTGATAAACAGATGGCTGTTTTAAAGCAGTAATATTTGTATTTCAAGCCATAAGTCACCTGGTATGGTCACAAAGGCAGGGAGGAAGTATGACACCAACTTAAAGACATACAGGGTCACAGAAAACTAAATCACATTGCATTTTTGTGGTAGTTCTTTCTATAATGCACTGGATTATGCATGGAAAGAGGTTATGCATGGCTTGGTTTTAAACGTAAATGATACATACAGTCACAATTGTGACTAAGTTCAGCTACTGATCAAGGAATTATCTTCCTTTGTCTCACATCAAAATGGAGTTTCAAGATTTGTCTAACTCCCTCTTGTGGTCAGATGTCACTCTTTTTTCTGTCCTCTTCATCTTTTTATTCTTTTCTTTTTTGTCATTTTAATAATCATTCCAGTGGACTAATCTCTGTTATCATGATGTTGATAATTCTGTGTTCGCTAGGCCCCTTGGCTGATGAAAACCTCTGTTGCCACAGAAACAGTTGCAAGTGCAAAGACCTTCTTTTTATGTGAACGAACCCTACTGATGTATTGCCAAATATAGACACTAGGGTATATCTTTCTGCTGTGTAGGAGGAGTACAATTAGAATCTTCTCATCTACATTTTCTCTAGTGGAATGAAGAGTGCTATTTCTGATAGAAACGTAAGTCTATCCGTGTTGTTTGTAGATTGTTGCTTCTCATGTTAACTGAGCAGGGTTAAGCTATTGAGCTTGATGGACTGAAGCAGGTAGAGGCATGTCTCTCAGGATGACTCACAGTCTTGCCCACAGGGGCCTTGGATGTCCTCTGCAGAGCTGGTGAAGATGACACATTGGTGTTTGTGGAGCAGTGGAGGCCCTTTGGCTCTTAACAGTCCCCCAAGTTCCACTGCAAGGTGAAGAAGCGCTCTAATTTTCAACGGACCAGTTAAGGGCACGCACTGGTGTGTCACTGCTGGCCACGGTGATTGGTTGGGGTGTGACTCATGTTTGAGGGCTTCGGTGCAGTACCATAGTGTTGTTCGTGTGGTGGTGAACAAGGGCGCCGTTGCCGTATCCACTAGGTCAGGAACATTTCACTAATGCTGGATATCCCTGTCAGTGGGAGAGTCGGTCACTGCAAGGCCTCCCACCCCCCTCCCCCTGGAGTGAGCAGGAGTGAGCAGGAGTGAGTGAGGTGACCTTTGTCAGCATGTCCGCTTTTGTTTTTGTCATCTGTCTTTACTCACGAGGGGGAAAGGAGATCCTGTAACTAAAATTGAAGGTCACAGAGTGAACAGCAGATAAATCTGGATGCTATCTGCACAGACTGTTATTCTTAACTTAAATCCGGCCAACCTAATTCTGTCTCTTTATTCTAAGGAAAATGGAAGAGAGAAATCTGGCACCCCAAAAAAATGTATAACAGAAAAAGAGGCCAGCACAGAACAAGTGTCTGTCGAACGGCGTCAGTGAGGGAGGGAGGGAGGTGCGTTTGTTTGAGCCTTCATAACAACATCAGCATCTTGCATGGACTAAGTTACGCGTCTCAATTCGCCCAAGATGTGTATTTTCATGCCGCAGGGATTGGAAGAGGTGCGGCCCCGAGAATTAAATGCAGCCTTTTCCGAGCGCACTCTGTCATTCTCCCACCAGGCGTAGAGGTAATAACCTGCTTTAGCGAGGCAGGTGTGAGCTGCCTAGCAGGGGGGTAGAGGCCTAGGGCAGCAGCACCGCCGCCATCGCCACTGCTGCTGCTGTGCATGGCAAGCTGCTGTGTGCTATGAGACTTCTCCTCTCTCCTCCTCCTCTAGTGTGGGCTGCTGCCTGCCGCCGAGATCGCTGGCAAATTGTTGGAACTGGAGAGTGGCCAAGACCCAGGGCCGGGTTGCATTCTCTTGAATTGTCTGAGGGCAGTGCTGGGCAGCGGTGTGGTGGCGTGCGCTTTAAGTGGATGCTTTCAATCCCTCAACAAGTCGCTTTTCTCAGGAAACCAGACCATGCTCACAGCTCATGTCTGGGCATTTTTTTTCGTAACATTACTTGCGCTTGCTATGGATTTAGATTGTTCCAGTGGTTCTTGAAATGCTTTCTTTATTTAATAAAACCAGCCTCGTTGATGGGAAAAGTCTATTTGAAGCCTGCACAATACAGGCGGAGTACAGAGCAACGGAGGTCATTCATTTTTCAGCCTTTCAACCAGTCCGTTCCACAAAATTAATTCTATTTTCCCCCTGGCCTGGGTTGACAGGGAGAAGAGCTCACAATGCAGTTTGGCATGATTAGTCTTAATTATGGAGGACACTTGTTATTCAGACATTGGGAGGATAGACAGGAAAGCCATTATGTTTTTTGTGCAAGTGGCCGTATTTTCTGTCAGTAGCGTAGTTCTGGCTATATTTAACCTTGTCTCCACATTTCCCCAGAGCATACAGTCCTGCTCTTTTGGTCTCGTGTGCTGCTGCAGGTCTGCATCTCACCAGGGAGGTGCTCACTTGTGGACGCCTGGCTCTGACCTAACAGAGTCTATTTTTCAGAAGCAATATTTAATGAGCAGGAAACACAGAGAAAGGGGGGCATTTTTACAGTTCATAGTAACTAATTAAAATTTAGATTGTATCTTGTGAACAGACTTTATACCATGTTTAGCAGTTTACATAAAGTCATAATTAGTTATAAATAGTATTGTAAGCATCCATCCAATATCACTCTAGATTGAATTAGAGCTCCTAATCTTTGTGTGTGGATGAGATGATAAAGCTTTAGCTTGCCACTCAGTATCGATCCATGATTAATCAATCGATTGAATCATTCAGTAGGCAGCAGACTGACAGGATGACAAGTTGGATCTCACAGGGACCTGCCATGCAGAGCGTGGCTAGATTGACATCAGGCTTGTTTGACAAAGCGTGTTTTTTTTTTTCTTTGTTGGCAAGGCATCTAGGATCTGCTTTCCAATTAAATATTGCAGAAAGCCAAGGCTGGGTGCTTTGTGGTTCCTCCTGAGATTCACATATATCAACATAATTTTGTCTCTGCTGGAAGTGCATTTGCCAGCTTGGAGATTAGGATACATCACAGGAAGTTGATTCGGCACTGCATTGGTGAAGCCAGTGAAAAGCAGCACAAGTGCTTTGAAGCATAGCATGAGCGCTAATCTTATGAGAGGCATTTACTTGCCCCTCGTTGGCGGCTTCATGCTTCATATTGCACATTGTGTACATGATATTCTCCCAGGCTCTCTGCGGAGTGGAGACAGTGTGTTATCAGGTTAGTTGCCATGACGCTGATGAAAGCGGTGTGGTTGTCCAAGACAGAATGATAGATGACACCCCACACTCCATCCTACGCTCGCATTATTTGCATCTTTCTCTCTTTTTCTGTCTCTCTCTCTTTATCTCTCTCTCTCTCTTTCTCTCTCTCATATTCTCTCTTTCTCTCTCACATGGAGTCTTAGGAGGGGTTCTTACATATAGAGTGTAACTGGCAAATGAGTGGCACCTTACTCTTCCATAGAGCAGCTGAGCAGGAGAGGGATTGTGTTTATATAGGACCATTTCAGCCATGGTGTGTGTGTGTGTGTGTGTGTGTGTGTGTGTGTGTGTGTTTGTATGTCCTTTCCTAGCGAGCAATCCCTCATCTCTCTCGCCTCTCACTGACAAATCAGGCAGCGTGTGCGGTTCAGGCAGCCCAGAAAGAGACGTCAGCTCGATGAGATTCCACATCTCCGTGCTTTAGTGGGCGGCAGTGCGGAGGAGAACGCTGGACATGATCCTGATATGCCCATCACCGCAGTGCAAACACTGAGATGCCATTATGATGCCAGGCTGGGCATGCCAGGATAAGGGGGCACAGTACCATGGACACTAGATACCTTTATAGGTGGCGTTTTAAATACAGCAGATACCTTTATAAGTAGATACCTATATAAATCACAATCATCTGGCAGGGATATGACCAATACTGCATCATGACACCCCAGTAATCTTATAGCTGGCACAAGCTGAGATAGTATACAGAGAACCTATGGATGCATTTGCTTTCACCCAAGAACATGGAATGTAATGAGCTTGTAGTTCATATCTAAAATGTCATCAGCCACTGCAACATCAATGGATTTTTTTTGTCCCTTTTCTACCATGAGACATATTTGTTCTATTTGTTGCTTTCTTATCATTTTCTCTTTGTGATCCATGATTTTTGTTTTGGCTCCTGTCCTGTGTGCTGCATGCTCTTTGTGTTGGGTCGGGTCGGGTGGTCCTGGCTGCATTGGTAAGTCCTGTCGGGTCAGTACTGTGCTCTCCAGATGCGATGCAAACCAGGTAGGAAAACGCTTGAGCCCACTTTTACAGAAGTCAGCTCCAGGATCTACTGTGGAGAGGGGAATGAGGAAAGTATTTGTTGTGAGTTCTTGTGTGTGTGTGTGTGTGTGTGTGTGTGTGTGTGTGTGTGTGTGTGTGTGTGTGTGTGTGTGTGTGTGTGTTTGTATGTGTGGGGGTAAGGGAGACAGTGAGACAGAGAGATCACAGATCACAATCCCAAATGTTAAAATCAATGTAATTCACTGTTAATACTGTCAGAACAACCAGTCCTTCATCCTCATTTTAAACTAACCATCATAGTCACAATGGTCACTGTAATATATCAGTTTTTTTTTAAACAAATGGCCTAATTGGTTGGCAGTGTGCTTCCTCTGAATTAAATGACTGACTGCTGTTGTTCTCTTCCATTAGGTTAATGTCCCATCTCGTGTATAACTTTATGCTTCTGAAGCACATGCATGGCTCACATCACAACCCTATTCACTTTCTATTCAGACAAGGACACTAAAGATTCTTAAATAAAAAAGAAGCAGTTTGTGGCTACTGCCTTCGACCTGATTAATGATTAGATTTTCTAATTGTAATGCTAAGAACTGAATCCTCCCTCCCCCTTAATGGGAAAAAGCCACAAAATATATATTTTTTTTTACAGAAAAAAAGTTCCTGTGAGACGTGGCAGTGAAATCAATAGAACTTCCTCCCTGTACTAATTGCCAAATGCAATATCATCACTAGACAAAAAAGGGCAGAAAATATTGGTAATTTGATCTTTAAGTACAGCCTTTTTCAGTTTCACACAATGTGGTACTCAATATATCTAAGAAATTAGATTGTATTTCTTACAAGTCCCATGTTGAAAACATAACAACATAGAAATACGAATAGAAATAATAAAACACTCTGTTAAGTCAGAAGGGACATGTTTTGTGTCCATCTTCCCCAGAGTAGTGTGTCGAACAAGAAAGAGCTGATGCTATAAAATGAAAATGAATGGTGCCCTAAGAAATAGCACAATGAGTCCTCACCTCCCTGCCCACCACAACAGCATGTCTAAGCATGCCTTTCTTCCTGAGATACCATGACACCATCACATCTTTTTATCCTAGTTGAAATTTCATTTCACTCTGTGTAGCACAGGCTAGACAAAAGTATTATCAAAAATAAGGAGAAAGTCTCTGGCATAAAGAACAGCAAACACGGGCCAAGGGCACTCGCATGGGATGCTGGATTCTTTGTTCAACTATTTGTCTGACGCATGGTAACCACGGTAACCCTTTTTTTTTGCAATGGGCTACTCTCCAGTCTGCATGCCTCTTAATCGATGTCTTCCTCTCTCTCTCCTCGCCATGGCCGCTCCCTCTGAAGATGTCTATGTGGGAGGTGGGTGATTTTCCTTTTTTTCCTCTTTCTGCCTCTCTCTCTCTCTTCCTCTTTCCCTCTCTCTTTATCCCTCGCCCTCTCTCTGTCCCCTTTTCCTCTTTCTCTTCCCCCTTTTCTCTCTTTCCTTGTTCCATTACCCTTCCACCTCCCTCTCTCCCCCTCCATGTTTCAAGCTGATTCTTGTGAGGGGTCTATGTGTGTTTGTGTCTCCCCTGGGCCTGGAGAGTGGTAAGTGGGGCTCCGACGGCCAACTGGGATCCGGGCGCCGAGTACAAGGTATAAAAGCTAATTTCGTTGTTGTCCTGCTTAAGCGGTTTACCGAAGGCACGGCTGAGCACAGACCAGGTGGGAACGCGTTTGCCCATTACCCAGGCCATTAAACCGAACTGAGCGCCGCTCCCCCCATTATTTCCACAAGCAAAAGGTAAAGAATGCAGCGGCCATTACACTCACATAGGAATATGTAACGGCCTCCCCCCTTCCTCAGAGAAGCATGGATGCACACATATGTGCACACACACACAACACACACACACACACACACACACACACACACACTCACACACACTCACACACATGCGCACAAACACAGACACACACACACACACACACACACATACACACACACACACACACACACACACACATACACCCTAGACACGTGCACATATGTGGGTTCACCCAAGTGAACACTCTGAGCAAAAACAAGCAATTGAAAATCAGGACACATATATTCAGAGACAGGGAAACGCTGTCAATTTCTCCCAAATTGCATTGTGTGCTCGGGGGATGGAGGGTAAGTACCGTGGACAAATCACATTCTGCGTTTCCCTCAGATTTCTCCCATGCACAGGATAGAGTCATGACAGGTAAAATACGGGTCCCATTATAATTCATTCCTCTCGAGGTCTTGTATTATTTTCACAAAAAAAGGGAAAAGGCATGTCGCTAAAAGTGGTATGCAGGTAATAGGGGTAGCCGCTGGAAAAATGAGGTGGGCTTTGCATGAAACTAGCTGGAGTGCTATACATGGAATATAACCATATTTTTTTTGTTGACGTGAAACACTTGCAGCCAAAGTGGTTATTGCCGGCAGAGAGAAATTCATTTTGATATAGCTTGGCAAATCTAATGGGAATAGTTGGTCCCATCATTCCTGTTAGTATGAATATCCCATTACTGTATGTGTTATTTTTTTGTCTTTCCTGATGATTATGTAACACTATTTAGGGGAGGGGAGGTTATGATTAAGTTAACCCTTTATGATTAAGATTAACCCTTTGTGGGCACCTGGGCACCTAACAACAATAATCACTGTCAATCTCAGTTTTATTTCAGTCCAAATTTTTTGTGCTTCATGTGACAGGCAAAGCATTGCAACCATATGGGTTGAGAGAATGCTTTATTTTTTACAACTCCCATAAACCTCCTCTCTCCTTCCTGACCCTAATCCCCCGACACCCACACCCACGCCTCTCACCTCAGTGCTGTGGACATCACCGTCTCAGGTGATGTCTGCGTGTCAGTGAGACCAAAAAAACAGACCCTATCCCATGATCCCTTTCTCTGTGCTGACTGTATTCTTGTTTTCCCTCAAGGTCTTGCGCACATGATGATGGCCGACCAAGGTATGGGTTTGCTTTCCTTTTATTCCATACTCCCCCCCCACACTCCATCACACACCTCCATGGCACTGCCCCCCCCCCCCAGTCCCCACTTCTCTCCATCTTTCCCCTCCACCGCTGGTAGTAATGTCCCCGGGGAGCTGCTTTCTTTCCGACTTGGTGCTGATGAGTCGATGGATGGTTTGGTCTCTATCCTTTTTTATTGTTTTTTTTTTTTTTACCTTCCCTTCTTCAGGCAGCTGCTTTCATGCTCTTCTATTTACTATTTTTGTTTGTTTGTTTATTTGTTTGTTTGTTTGTGTGTTTCTGCTGTCTGCTGTCGAATGTCTTATCCATTCTTGTCTTGTTTGTGTGCTCATACTGAGGAAAGTACATGTCTTCCCACCAGTGGAATTTTTGGAATGGCAATGGTTTGGCTTTCTGAGCTCTCTGGGAAAGCACGTTGAGGCAATTTGCCTCGTCCTTGTGTCCGCATCCCTCCACCATTTTGTGTGAACTCCCTCCCTCATTTATACGTCCCCCACCACCATCCATATTCTAGCATGCCCCTCTCTTCTGCCCGCTCCTTACCTATCTCTGGCTAATGCATGGTGTGGGTAATGAGACAGCTTGACATTTCCTTACTCTTTTTAATCTTACATAAGGTCACAACTCTCACTGTTGCCTCTCTCCCTCTTCCCTGTGTGCTCCTCCTCCTCCTCCTCCTCTCTGTCTATCTGGAAAATTCTCCTCATGGAACACTCTGTATCAATGCCATAGGTAAAAGTAAAGGTACTTACACATTTTTTATTATTTCCCTTTTAACATTTATATAACTGTAAGCTTTCCATGTATATCCCTGTCCTTTTTTGGCTTTATACATGTGTGTTGTGTCCTTATGTGCTATGATGATGGTCAGTTGAATCTGTTGGTTTGCCAAAACTTGTGAGAGGAGGACTGACAAAAGGTAAGTGGTGTTCTGGTTTGTGTGAAAGATGTGAAAGCTGGGGTTTCCTGTCAGATCGTTTCCCTTTGTTCACTTGTCAGCACCGAAATTTGTTTGATTGTTACAGCTTTATGCCTCTAGTCCCATTCTTAGTTTGCTTCCTCCTTCCACCATGTGTGTAACACAGCTCTGAGTCATGCCCAAAAGCAAAGGAAACACCCCTTTACAGCAGCAGCAGCAGGTTAATTAGTTCACACTAATCTGCCAGGGGAGTCGGGTCACATGACAAGGATTTCCATGTTTCCATGTTTGGGTAGGATGCTTTTTTTTCCCTCCACACCTGCCAGGTTTTCCACCATCCACCAGGATTGCAGTGAAAAACAAATCAAATTCTCAAAATCAAAAGGTGTAACATTTATACTAAAGTGAATGCACAGATCAAAACATAGTGAAGTTAGCGTTACATGCGTATGGTTGATGTAGTGTTAATGGTGTGTGGTGGGGAAGTGGCCAGCTCGTCTCAACACAAAGGTAAGAGCATTAGACCACATGAGTCTTCCATGACAACCATTCGCCTCTGCTTGTCACTGCGGCAAAGCTCAGGGGAGCCGAGGCTCGCTGGGCCTCACCCCTCTCTCGCTCTCGCGCTCGCCTCGCTCTCACCGCTGGCCTGAAGACCCCATGAGACTCCGATCCAAGGTGAGTGCAGCCCTGCGCAAACTCTTCCTTCTTTACTCGTCCTCTCCTGCTCTCACTCGACCCTCTGCACCCCCCTCTCTCTTTTGTCTGGTGGTGGCCACCTGCATTTTTGCGCCTGTCCTTCGGGCCCCCCTTCACCTCCCCTCCCCCACTCCACCTCTGACAGACACTGAACACCGCATGTCATTACAACACAACTCCCATCGTGACAGGATGAGCCTGTGCCCCAAGGCTTGCCCATTTCCCCCTTTTAGCCAAGTGTGTGGGGTAAAAAGGTAGGGTACCCAGGATGTTGCGGAGCAGGTAGGTGATGTGTGTTTCATTTTACAGTGTCTTGGCTGTGTGTGTGAATGTGTGTGTGTGGGTGTTTAACAGAGGGGTTATGTTGAAGTGTGGCGCTAGCCTATCTTTCTGTGTCTTTTGTTATCCACATGTCTCTGAGCATTATTTCTACTCCATTTGTTCTCAGATCTTCTCAGAGGTATGCTTATTTTTGTGAGTTTTTCAGTCTCCATTTTTCATAATGGCTTAAGCATTACTCTGAAATGGAATTACTTGGTTACGTGCCTGGTGTGACCCTACCAATATGGCTCAACCCCACAAATTTATTTGACCTTCGGTGTAGATTTGTATTTTTCAAAGTGTGCGTTTGTGTGTGCCTGAGATGCATACAATTTACTTTCATCTTTGTGTTAATGAGAAAAAACATATTTTTCCATAATAAGGTAATGGATGCAAATGAGATGTCGTTTGCATTTAGTAAACGTTTGAAGCTGATGTCTTACGTTGTTGAGAAAAGAGGTGCACATGAAGTGATGAGTGGTTAAATGGATGTGCATTACTTAATCCTCCCTCAGCTCTTACATAGTCAGGAAGAAGCCATGCTTGCCTTAAAGCTGACAGGATCGTGTCAAAGCCAGTTCAGTTTCATGTCAAAGAATTTGTGGATTGCTTAACAGCAGTTGTGAAAGTTAAAATATGGCACACAGCACACCTTTAATAAGGACAAGCACTACAGCATATTGAAAAGCTCTTCACATAGCTTAAAGTCATGTTGGTGGTACAGCTACAGACTTACATTGAAGCTGTGTGAAATAAGAAGGCATTCTTCACATTTGGTATTATTTCCTTTCATCTTTTTGATGCCTGGCTTTCAAGTCAGTAATCAGTATTCAGTGATAGGATGGCTACTGTGTATTTTAGGTGTAAACTACCCTCCACATAAAAAGAAGGTCACCTTGTCTTGGGGCAGTATGCTTGCGAGTCCACTGTATTAGCTAACTACAGAAGCAGAAATGAATCTTTAAAATATGCAAAGCTACACAAAGCCTTTCCACCCCCTCTTCTCTCTCTCTTCTTTGTTTCTTTCTCTTCTTTCTTTTTCTTCCTCTTCTGACATGCGCACGTGTACACTTGTCTACTTTCAAATGTACAGACAAGAATGTCCTTCATTCTTTTACTGCGGTGTCAAAAGGGTGAGGACAGAAGCTTAGCTGTCTTCCAAGGGAGCCGTTGGTGGAGTCTGTTACTGCTTCAGCTCAGGAGCTCAGTGTCTGCCTGTGAACTTGTGCAGGTGGAACTGTGCTTTTGCCAAATGAGAATACATTAAGGCTAATTGACATTCTGCAGGACAAGGATTCTGGCAGTTTTATTATTTATAGCTAATCTTCCGGATTTCAAAACATGCACCTGTCTAAATGAGGATGGGAAGGGACAGAGCCATGCGCCGTGAGTCTTCTCGTGCCCAACCAACACTCACTTTCCCATTGTCTGGTCCCTGGGCAATCCAAGCTGAATCGTTTTTTTCCTAGCATCCGATAAGGGTGGAGACATGGTGAGGCATTTACAACCACTCTTTCACTTCCCCCTCCGCCCCCACCCCTTCTACTACCTCGGATGTCATCATTCACTTCCTTGTCATTGCCGTGGAACAGGACGCGTTGCGAGCTGGCATGTGACGTGTTGATCAATACGCATTTAAAATCCCATTACGCTCGGCATGGCAATTCTGATGCCTCGTTAATGTAATTACAAAGGTGGAACAGCCCGCTAAATTACTCCCAAAATGAGGCAGTGCCACATCACAGTCTATTCATACAAGGTACTTGCTCTGAACACACCATTGAGAGGAAGACAAAAGCTGCTGGGACATTTACGGGCAGAGAAGGAAATGGATGGTGTAGTACAACATGGCCGCTCAGCAGTCTCTTCATGACGCCGTAAAAACCCACCCCACCCTTCACATTCTCCTCCGTCATTACAGTGCTTTATTACACCGTGCTGTGTCAGTAGCAGTGCAAGGGTGTGGTATTATATCTTTGCATGGCACTAGTTTAGCTGTGAAATGGAGACAATCTGGGAAAAATACATCCAGAATGTAAAATGTCACTAAGGAAACCTGTCCCAATAATCTCTCCTTTCTGCTTTTACTGGCAGAGCCAAACCCTAGTGTTCACACATTACCTTTACCTCCACTATCCTCAATGGTATTATTGATATTTTGGTACTCCAACAATTGCACATACATTACAAAAACATACATTTCTTTTGCTCATAAAAAAAGATCCTCAGGATAGACTTTTAAACAAAAGAAGCAAGACTATTAAGCTAAATATACCATCTTGTGCATCACACCACTAGGTTTTTACAGTAGGCTACTGAAACTAGTCAAGGGAAGACATGTCGGGGGCTTTATTATGTTCACTTGTGAACAGGTCTAAATTTCTCTCGATACTTATTATACATGCATGACCAGTCAGGGGTGTTGACAATGTGTGTGCAGAAACGTGTGGCCACACAATAACCCTCCATTTATGTAAGGGACAACGGCTGATAAGGTGACCAGTTCCGTAGAAATGAAGGCGAGGTGGAGGCAAAGAACTCTGCGATGCGGAGCGAAGTTGCCTCCGCCAGGTCATTATTTCCACGAATTGGTCACCTTGAAGGCTGTTATCCCTTTTTAGCTCCCGTTTATATTTATAGTATGAATTTATATGCATAAACTACCGAAATAAATGGTTGATACTTGACTTTATAGCATCCATAGAGTATAGAGTAGTCATTTAATCTGTTAATTTGGCTACTAGAGTTGTCATGGTTACCATCATTAAGCGCATTGATATGCGCTGTGATTCAAATTTTTGATATCTACTTCAAAGGTAGCCAGTTATACAGAGTTAATTTCCACCTCATCAGCCAGTCAGAAAAAAGTCCATTGTTAAGAGAGCTAAGATTTCATTCTGTGCATGGAGTGACACAAGAACCATAAGACCAAAATTAATCCATTTGGTCTAATGCTAAAACCTAGCGCAAAGTGGTACTGTGTGAATTTCAAACAAACAAACAAACAAACTAAACCCACAAACAAACACAAATTAATTAATAAATTGGACTGAACATGTTTCTTGTAGAATTTATAGTACATACAGTGATCGCATTTCATATTTACTGAGGTCAGTCGTTGACTATGCACACCACAAACCATCAATGGTCCTAAAGTGTAGTTGAGTAGAGTGTATGTCATTTCCCTATAAAGCCACTTTAAAAGCTTTTCACCAGTGCTGGAAAGATAGTGAGTAAGCATCAAAATATTTTTTCCCTTGTAAGTTTCATTAAGGTCACAATTGGCAATTAAGAGATGGAACTGCTCTCTCTTTGTTACTGATAGTGAATTGCTTATTTAAAAGACATTGCCTTAGCAGTATTCTCTTGTCTGCCTAACACTCATTTACATTAAAGTTCAAAGGCGATTCTTGAGGAAGAGAGGAACGTTTAAAGGCATGCTGCCAAATGGAACTGACGTAGCTTAGTTTAAAGAGGCTTTTTGAGAAAGCCAAAAAAGGGAAAGGATTTCCTTATAGAGTGTGCAGTGTGCAGTGTGCGTGTGTGTGTGTGTGTGTGTGTCTGTGTGTGTGTGTGTGTGTGTGTGTGTGTGTGTGTGTGCGTTTGTGTGTGTGGGTGCATATGTGTGGACCATTTATTACCCCCTTCAGGACTTCAGACTCCATATCTCTAAACCGCCAGCGCTGTGGGAGACCTTATCGCAAATTGGGCACCAGTTTCACTCAGGCCCAATGTTCCACTTGGATTGGATCAGGATATTTCCTCTCGTTTTCAGACGTCTTGAGACGTAATAAGCGGTTATAGATCAAAACATCCATGATGGTGCCTCATGGGCAGACTGCCGCATTTGCCCCTGACTGACCAGCCTCCATGCATTAGCTGACTGAGGTACACACTAAAATGTGAGCTTTAAATGTTCTTTTCTTTTTTAAAAATATTCAATTGCTTTGGAGCATAAATTAAAATTTCTCAATAACATGAAAATTATTAAGGGCCTACTTAAATTCAAGCCTGTTTCCCAAGGCGGTGCATACTCAGGTCATCCATATAATAAAAGGATGATATTGCAATGAATTACTGTAGGTGCCACTGTAGGTATAAACTATACTACGCATTGGCCATTTGCACATACTATATAATCGTATATAAAAAACACTCATATCGCACAGTTATGATTTAAACACCACCACCCCCTCATCCCCCTAACCGTGCCCCATTTACCAGATAATTCAGTATAAAATAAAAACTGTGCTCAAAATATCAAAACATAAAAACAAAATCTGTGTGTTTGAGAAGGGGAATCCATCTGTTCTGGCTTGTAGGGGGAGGGTCTCTGAGTGCCTGAAAGTCTTTGAGCAGGGAAGTTAAGTGTAGGCGAGGTTAAACAGGTACGTCTTCAGTTGCCATTTAAAGGCATAAATTAACTCTGCCTACTGTACAGTATGTCGAGCAGTGGTTTTGTTTGTCTTGACTGAAATATAGAGCTGTGTGTCACTGGCATAGCTATGGAAGTCTATGTTATGTTTTTTGATGATAGCATATATAGTGAAAAAGGAAGGGGCCTAGACAGCTACCTTGGGCGACCCCAAAGGACATGTCTTCCAGTAATATATGACTAAAACCATTGTAGTACAGACCTGACAGACCTACCAAGGTCTTCATACAATTTAGTAGTATGTTGTGGTCAGTTGTGTCGAAGGCGGGTCTTGGAGGACCAGAGCAGAGACTTTGTTTGCAGCTGTACAGAGTCTGTACAGAGTCTATTTTGGTTAGGTTAGGTTTTGTAATAGATATCATAATCTCTCTTATTAGAGAAGAATCTGTTTTGGTCACAATAATTATTCAGAATGCAAATATATCAAGACGTATTGTATCGAATCATGAGGTTGTAACGTATTGTATTATGAGGTTGCAAGAAATGCCCAGCCCTACCCAATATGTCAGTTTGGCATTGATAGGTGAAGCACAGGTAGCTTGGGTGGTCTGACATTTAGTAGTTTGAGCATGTTGTGGTTGAGGAGCTGTGGGTGATCTGTCATCTCTGCAGGAGAGCCCCTTCCTCTGACATCGGCCACCCCATTAGCGCCCCAGACAGAGGAGGTCTGTGTCTGGACAGGGTGTCGCCTAAAAAGCCAAAAGGACAAAATGGTTGCACTGTCACCTTTCTATGTATGGCGGATCGTTGCTAATGAAATGGATCTCTCATTAAAGCCCCCAAATCAAATCAAAAAGCAATCTGCAGATGTCATTTACTAGGTTTTGGAAAGGGTTTTTCATTTGAGCGCTTGGAATGATTTCATGATAGGTCTGCCTAGCCATGGTGTGCTGGGTTACTCTCAAATGTCATTAAGCCAGGCCAATTGTAAATGTATTATAGGCCTCAATGAAATGAATTTTGAATTGATTTCTCCAGCATAAGTTGCTCAGTTTGCCAGCCCTGAACCATTGGCTCTACCTGAAATTAAGGTGCATCATCATTGCGCTGTACCAGGTAATCAGTGGTATATGTTTTTGTGCCATTATCGACTCATGCTTGTTCACCTGAGATACAGACGGCGTATGGAATTGCCCAGTCAAACAGTAAATAGCATAGCCTGTGGCAGTGGCATTTTGAAAATCAAAACACATTGTCTCCAAGTCGACAAGCTTGTTCAGCGAGCACATTGAAAGCATCGTGGGTATTGGCTCACACAGCTAGTGCTTCCTGTATAGATCCAGAGCTGGTCTGTATTTAAAAGGCAGTTTGAAAATAGCTCCTTCAGTCCCTCCTCCCCTTCCTCCCTTTTACCCTCCACATTCTAAGAGTCCATCATGAAAGAGTGGTATAGATTTTTGGCGGGTGGGGGGGTTGTCTTTCCAGGAAAAAGCATGGACACATGTGTGTATAGATTACATGGCCCATATGACATTTGTATTGAATAACGTTGTCAAGGCTAAATTGTAGACGATAGCAGTTATCACAACCAGTGGCTCTGTGTATTACCTTTCAGCATTAGTCACTAGTTGGGCAGCTACTGGGTGTCTTATTTTTGCACCTGGGCTAGGGATGCCAACTCTTTTGATCTGTGGGGATGGCACTTTATACCCAGAGCCAGACATGCACACTTCAACATGTATGTTAATTTAATACATAGATGCAGGGGCTAGTAAGTGCTTAGTCAGTAACTAAAGGTGTGATAAAAATGTAAGAATTTTGCCACTTGTTTGTTCATTAAGCGGCACTGTGGGATATTTACCCAACACTTTTACCCCAACGTTGCTTGATCAGGAGTAAAAGATCTCAGTTTAAAAAAACAAATATTGCTGCCACCCCTCGGTGAAATAATATTAGTATATGTACAGAAATGTATGAATACATACAGTACATACAGCACATACTGTACATACATATAGTACATAAATACATACAATACATACATACATATATACAGTACATACACACATACATTGTGTAGGCAGAAACTAATAGAACACTCTAAAAGATAACTCAGGACTATCAGTGGTCAGTGTTTGCCACTGTTGTAACCTTATTAGAACTAAAATGCTCTATGCTGAGTCACCAGCAGAAGCAGCCAGTGTAGCCCCTCGTAGGCTCCCGTGCCCTGTGAAAAGTCTGCTGGCACAAAATGCCATGGCCTTTGACATTTGCCTTCCACCCAAAGGGCTGCCAATGTGAGTGCAGAGATGTGTGATGTGCCAACCAGCAGTGACATTTGGAAAGCGCGGCGATGGGCGTTTGGTTGTTTAATCATAGTCATTGCCTCACTGGCTTTATCCTCCACCTTCAGTGTAGACCAGTACAGCCAACCAACAGACTTCCTAGAGGTCTAGGAAACTTCCTCAGGGTGGAGCAGCAGGTTATGCAGTAATGGTGCTTTAATTTGCATTGGAAACGCATATTCTGAGTATTCCTCTGAGGGCTGAAGCCGTCAACCCAAAATTCCCAAATTGAAGATGGCTGCTCAGTGCATTAGCCATAGTAAATGCTGTGATTTGTATATACCATGTATATTTTAGCACATCCAGTGTCTAACTAGTAGGTTTTATACATAACATTATGTTGTTATAGTCCATAAGCATGTTGCTATCGTTCTGTTTATGAAGAGGTAGTGCTAAAATTTTGCTAGTCTGGTCAGTGTTGCCCAAAACAAATAATGCTAACTAAACTAATCCTTCTTCTCTTCACGTTCAGTTTGGATTTGATGTCACCCCAACCTTTAAATCTTTGCTTTTGAGACAAATGGGATACAGTATAAAGAGGGTGCTTACAAAAAAGCAACACAAATATTCAAACAGATGGACAAAGCCCAGCTTTGGATGGCAACATTACCTGTGGTAGGCACAGTCGGGGATGATTAGCATGTAGTGTAAAAGGTTAACCGTTACAAACAGAGGACAAACAAGAGTGGTGAAAAAAAGCCCTAAAAAAATATGGAGGGAAGTGAGACATTGTAAGAGACACGGAGATGAATGCCAATCAGACACATCTGTCCCCAAGGTGAGGGCCATGCAGGGATGGGAGCCCAGATCAATGTCTCTCCTCATTGATTGCCAAGAGTGACAAACGTGACAGAAACCTGTCAGAGAGAGAGATCGCGATGCGCCGGATAGAGAGATGGGGAGACAGGGTGAGAGGAAGAGATGAAACAGGATGTGAAAATGGAAGAAGCGATATTGTGTGTGTGTGTGTGTGTGTGTGTGTGTGTGTGTGTGTGTGTGAGTGTGTGAGAGAGAGAGACAGAAAGAGACAGAGAGAGAGGGAGGGGTGGAAATGGATGTGAAGATGGAAGAAGAGATAGAGTCTGTGTGTGTGAGAGAGAGAAAGAGAGAGAGAGAGATGGAAAGGTGTGAGGCCAGAGGTTGAGGGATAGCGGGAGAGATTGTTGTGTGTGGGGGGGCATACCTTCTCCTGGACAGATGTCTCTTTCATTTTCTCTGGGAGTAAATCTGTCCAAGACCACCCCTCATCAACATCCATCTCCTGGCCGCTCACCTCGTGCCCAATTGCTTATCCTCCTGGAGAGTCATTTATAATCAAACAAATTTATGAGTTTCATTACATTGTGACACAATAACTGGTTTAATGCCATGATTTATAGTGGGATTAACAGTTGGATGTTTTGCATATGTGCAAAAAAAGGGGCTGCGGCATCTAATTCTGTTGCAGTTTTCAGTGTTGTGCACCACAGTGTGACCTTTTGAGTGATTAAATTCGCATACACACACACACACACACACACACACACACACACACACCCATCCATCCACAACCGGCACACACTAACACACGCACACAACTACACACACAGACATACGTGCACGCACACAAACACCCATCCACCCAACAGAGACACACACACACCCACAGAGACACACACACATGGAGAGAGACAGAGAGAAAGACAAGCACAAATAACTTTGTAACCTCTGAAAATGATGAGGGCTGACAGCTTGTGTATTAAAATCTGTAAATATGCATGAGAGAGGCTGCTAAGCATTTCCTCTTCACACTCAATGGCTTGCCAGGAGAGAGGAGGGCTTGTGGGTTGTGACTCATTTTCTCGTGAGTCACAGAGGCCTCTTGCTTTTTGACTGCACCTCACCTTGCAGCAAAGGCAGAGGGACAGAGAGGAAGACAAACAGACAGACCGCCGACGGACAGGCAGAGACAGACAGGCGGACAGGGACACACACAGATGAAGAAAAAAAATGGTGATTAACAGGAAGTGGAGCGGTGCGGCCCAGGCTGCCCGACTGACTGTCTGGCAGGCCACACCTGCGTTGTTTTGATTTCCTCCTGCTTTGCTCATCGGGTTTTTTAGCCCAGCGTGTGTTGGAGGTGTAATGGGCTCCTGAGAGGGAGAGGGGCAGCCGTGGCTTGTCCTCTGCGCTGCTGACCTGCCAGATCCGTGGCGGTCAGCAGGCTGCCGGTCCCGTGGGCCGCAGGGGAGGTTCGTTAACCTAAGACCTGCTGGCCCGCGGGGGCCACGCTGGCAAAAGGTAGACTTGCAAGATCAACAATCTCTCTCTCTCTTTCTGCACTCAACTTTTTGTCTTAACCTCAGGTGGTTGTCTCCTTGGTACACAAATAACTCAGTTATTCATTGCAGTCAGTCAAACCAGCAATAGGATCAGTTGCCATAAATATTTAATGTTATGTCACTGTAATAATAACTATATGAGAATATGATCTGCTTTGAATTACTGATTGTTCCATTAAGATTATAGTATACGTCTGAGAAGTCAGTGCATTTTCAACTGACATTTAACAGTAAGTAATACCACCCAGACTATGGGTCCTTGTTAGGATTGTCTCACTCTCTCAACCCTACCACATATGTTCTGATTGCTAACTCGCTCTGAGCTCCTACAAATTACAGAACTGTGCCACATCAAAGCACTCTGCCCTCAGATTCTCTAATGATGCTCACAGCCAAGTCTTTGAGCCTGCTGCTTTGGTAACGTCAGATCCCAACCCCCTTTTTACAGCGGCATGCTTGATGCCAGTGGAAATTGTGCATACAGGCCTTGTTAACCGATCAGCTTCTTATGACCTGAAAAGGAAGTGACAGTTTCATCGAGCTGCTCAGACAGAGGAATGGTCCGGCTGTGCCGTTACAAGGGGCCAGTGAATTAGGGGTGTGGCGGACTGTGAGATACAAAGCTGTGCTCTGGGACCATTTCCTCGTTGTTGCTTTTTTTTTTTTTTGTTCGGGGAGAGAGAAACTGGGCCGCCGATGTTTAGGACATAAATCAGGAGGCACAGACACATGCAAAATACGGAGAGAGAGCTGGAGCTAACCAGGGCTCCTGGTGTCTTATGAGATGCAAAATTTATGTACGCATTTTCTTTTTTGGGTCCAAAACGGTCAGCTTTCCAACTCAAACAATACAACACGCAGAGGATAAGACAGGATGTTTTTTTTTGCTGAGTCCAATTGTTCTGAAAGTTTGCTCAGCAGCATTAATTAGTTATGCTTTTAAATTAATGATAGCTTATCTCTTAACAATAGAGAAGACGTAAGCACACACTATTCTCCATCCTGTCTTCCCTGCTGCTCGCGGCGATTAAGCTGCCAAAGCACCTGCTGTCATTGACAGATTCCATTTCAAAAGATACATTTTAATATTTACATATGTCTGCATAATTCTGGGTGTCCCATAAGTCTGGGCCCATAAGCAAAATTCTCAGAAACAATTTAATTCATAATGTGTTTAAAATGTCTACCATTGTGTTGCACACATAATTCAGCAACATAATAAACATACCACTATGCTAAAATATTAGAAATCCTTACTGGTGTACACTTATGGAACACCCTATAGTACTCTGACAAGAAGAACTGTGAGACAGTTGAGCATCCGTTTTTAACTCTGTTACTATTGTGATGTTATTTTTAACGGGATATTTATTATAGGCATCCTTTTCCACCTGAGATGTGTCCTTGTGTTCTCTGAGTTGAGTCATGTGCGCTCCACAGCACTCCTGTAATCTGTGTTCCCACCCAACACCCCGCTGCTTTTACCTGCAGAGACACTATACAAGTCTGGAAAAGGGATTTGCTTATTTTCTATTCTGAACACATCAACGCACGTCTCCTCCAACTGCTCCTGTTTAAAAAATGTGTCCATGACTTGCCTGACTGCCGCTAATTAGAAAAGTCACCGTGTACATGCAAATGTAACAAAATCCCGGTGCCTTGGCGTAGATTTTTTTTTAAAAATTGCAATTAATTTGATTAACAGGGCTCATTTTCAGTAAAGAATTTGTAATCACCCCTGACTGCAAATTGCCATCATTTTTTCTCCTTTTAGAAATGCCCCTAAAAGCATCAGCCAGGGCTGACAGAAATAATGCGTGAAGTATCAACACCCAGGCCCCTTTATGGGCATCATTTCAGGATGAGTGTGCCTTCTCTGCATTCGCCCTGAAAGGACAACGTCAACTAAAATTGAGATCAATGTCAGTTTTATTGATCATAAAGCCCGTCCTGTGGCCACACCTGTGGCGGCGGTCGCAGCAGATTGCGCCTTTTAACAGGAGTTCCACACATTACCCTCCTATTCTCACTTTAATGGAATGGCGGAAAAAGCCGGAGGGTGTAAAACACTCCTTTTACTCACATTTTATTCTCCCTCTCTCTCTCTCTCTCTTCCTCTCTCCCTTCCTTTTTTCATTTGTGTAACCTCTCTAACCATCCCTCCCTCTCTTTCTGTCTCGCTCTCTCTTGCCTCCTCTCTATCTCTCTCTTACGTTCTCTATGTCTCTCTTTCCTTCTCTCTCACTTCCCCTCTTTGTCTTTTTCTTTCTTTCTTTCCCTCCCCCTCCCCCTCTCTATCTCTTCTTTTCCTTGTCTCCCTCTCTCTCTGCCTGTCTCTCTAACGCTTTCTCTTTCTCTCTCTCCATCCTCCCTGCATGTATTTTTCATGCACGGTCCTCCCGCTCTATCAGTGAGTCACCTTGAACTCTGGCCCTCCTCAGGGGTAGCCAAATGCCATCTGCTTTGGGTGTAGCCTTGTGATTGCCCACTCATCCCACTGCTAGGACCCAGAAGATATGGCCGCCTTCTTTTTGTGGCACTCCACTAACCCTGCTGCTTAGACAGCAATTCGCTTATCCATGCTGTTAGACGTGTGTATGTTCCTATCGCATATGACATACTGGTGTTTGTGTGTGTGTGTGTGTGTGTGTGTGTGTGTGTGTGTGTGTGTGTGTGTGTGTGTGTGTGTGTGATGTATCTGCATATTCATAACAATGCCTTTTCACTGGAAAAGTTGCACATTTATTGTCCTAAAATCTTTAGCATAACCCCCCCCCCCCCCCTCCTCAATTGCCACCAGCAGCATTTTTCATGTAATTTATATTCCTTATGTATGCAAGATCTTTATTGTTTGGCACCATGCTGACGGGTTGGCTTGTTTACTGCATCTTGGCCAGTCCCTCATGTAACACTCCTAATTCAGTGTACGCTCTATTCATTCGCAGAAGAGAGCCACATAGTGCTCATTTAATGAATCTGAGACAAAAGGGTTTCATCATCCCACTGGAGGTGTTGTCCTGGAAACCGAGAATGAATGTTAAAATATTGATTATTCTCTTTTGGCGTCGGTGCTGAAGAAAGCTCGAGCATGGTCGCACAAAAATGGCAGGGAGGTTGCTTAGTAATGCAGAGCCAAAATTGTCACACTGTCAGTGATTCACAGAGAGTGTGTGAATGTGAATGACTCAAGCCATAATCACAAGGTTTGGATGTGTGTGTGTTTGGTAGTGCTAATGCGTTGTCTGACTTTTGCATGGCTTTGAGTGAGGAGAGAATACTAATGACATTTATTTCTAGTTGTGGCACTTGCACTATTTATTTATTCTGGCTGTTTAGTGGTTTAATCCTTTCTGCTTCTGGTCTCTCATCAGTCGTGGCAGAGATAAATGAGAAAATAAGAGACAAATATCCAACTTTGTTGTTGTAAAATGGCCATTTTTCAGTATGCACTTCCTCTGTAAATATATTGTGGCGATTTTGCCATTTTCAGTCTCTTATCAATTGTTGTGATTTAAATTAAGACTTCTAGTGTGAGAGAATTGCAGACGAAACATAAAGCTGCTTTCTTTAATGAAGGTTTCCAATAATCCATATTCATTTCTGTACTTTGATATGACGTTAATGAATTGGAGGGCTGAGCTGTGTGCGAGTGACAATGAGGTCCTCACTCCCCTCTTCATGATAAGAGGCCAGCCACTGCCTTGCTCGAGTGGATAGCAACCCAATAAATTCACATTTCCACCACAAGTACAACCTGTCAAATTGGAAATATGGAAATAGCTTGGGAGCTTATTGAACTGCAAGCTTTAAAAAAAATACATCAGCTCAGTGATTGATGCTTTATAGTTCTTTAATGCCACACACGTACTGCACAAGCTTTAAAGAGTTAGTTGCTGCTGAATAAATTTTGGTCAAACTATTGGTTTATATTCTCTATAGAGATAACATTTTTCAATGGTTGTCCAGATTGAATCTACATATAGAATATTCATAGCCTAGTTGTTCCTATTGTAACATTGTGTAAATATGCAAGATTAAGCTTGAGATGTCCGTGAGCGGTTTCCTTTACCTCTCTGTAGTCATGTGGTTATATGTGGTTCTGCTTTTGTGTGCATTTTTATCTACTAAAAAGTAGGCACTGTATTAAATTTAAAATATGTTCCAGAAGTGAGACAAGAATAGCAGAGCAGTTGGGATTCAAAGTTGGAGTTTCTGGAATTTTCCACCAGAGAATGCTGACCAGACACCATTGCCTGACATGACAGGAGCATGACAGTATGACAACACCAGCGTTGTGCCTTGCCTTACCCAAGAAATATGATGGTTTTTTTTTATCGGTGGCAGTGGACCACCTGTCAGCCAAGTGTAGATGCCAAAATGCCTCTTTGAAATCCATTTAATGGACTGTCCACTGCCCCAATTGACCCCCCAACCAAGCCAGGCATTTAACAGTGATTATTTATTGCAGGTGCCCTAATAGCAGCCATCAGCTTTGCTGCTATGATTCCCTTATGTAAGGTGAAATGTCAGAAACCTGTAGAAACGTCAGAAAAAGTGCCGATACAAAAAAATTGCCTATGTTAAAAAACTGCCACTCGTCTGAAAAACACCCCAAGCATCAAAGGAACTGTTTGTGTTTCAGGAGGCATCAAATGTAGTTGGCAGTTGTGTTTCTGCTGTGCTGGTACTGGTACACTGTTGATGTGGGCCTAGAGCCTCCAGCAGTAGAGAGAGAGAGCCCAGTTAAAAAATCTTTGGTGATGACATATGAGGGGGACTTGATGAGGAGAGGCACGGGCTTGTCTCGACAGCAGGTGAGGTGTCACCCTTCCTGGATTCTGTCGCTTTGGCTCTCCCCCTCTGGTTTCGTGATGTGCAGCGCAGAGCCTTCAAACCAGCAGCCCTCCCTTCCTGTTCAAAAGTAGGAATATGTGCTCATAAACCCACCAGTCAACCGAACTATGTAGCGGGTGTGCTTGTCCTCCCAAATGGGTCTGGTTTGACAGGGCTGTAACTAAACTGAAAGGCAACAAAGGGTGGAGAAGAGAGGGGGAGAAAAAAAGGGGTGGGATGAGGTGGTGGTGGGAGAGAGAAGAGGCAAGGGCAAGAAGAGGTAGGAAGAGAAATCGAGAGAAAGAGAGAGAAGGTGGTGGAGGGAGAGGAAAAAAGTGGGAGGTAGAGAGAAGGAGGGAGGGGGTGTGGGGGATCTGTTAAGGTGCTGAATTTAGACTGCTGACAGACTCTTCTGAGGCTGCTGGGATATTGCAGTCATTTCTCACTGCCAGCAGTGGCTGCAGGAGGGAGAGAGGGAGGGGGGGGGGGGGGGTGTAGGGGGGTGGCGAGGTGGTGGGGAGTAGCATTCTGGGCTTTCTGAGACCTGGGGAATGGCTGTGCCTGAAGGAGAGAATGCTACACCGAGATGCAGCCTGCAGCCAAAACAAACACACACACACACACACACACACACACACACACACACACACACACACACACACACACACACACACACATATGCACTCATCACCATACAGACACATGGAGACGGTCCCACACTGATGCTTAGCTTGGATATTGTGTGTGGGTGTGATTGTGTACACAATACCTCAATATTTAATGGACATGTAATGGACTCTCTGTCTCCACCCCATGGGGCGCAGAAGGTCATGTGACCCTGTAGCTCTGACCTATCCCCCTCTCCCTTCCTCCCTCCCTCTCTTTAAATATACAGGAGGCGCTATGGCCAGCTGTCCTACGTGGGGAGAGCACTGTGTTAGTATGGAGCCTGAGCCCCCCACTCCCAGCCCTCCACCTAGTCAGCCTGGGGGGTCGCTCAGAGGGGGGTTGGGGATGGGTGTGGGATTGGAGCCCATTAATAATAGAGAGGCGAAGATGCTTAAAGGCAGTAGGAGAGAGAAGGATTGATTACCGCAGGTGGGAGAAGAGGAATGGTGGTCTGAGAGGCTGGGTGGGAGGGCCCTGCCCTTCTGCTCTTAGCAGCAACCGTAGGGGGTCGGGGGGGAGGGTGGGAAGGGGGTATGGATGGTCCACTGGGAAGCCCTGTCATGGTGGATCCTCTTCTGTTAGCGATTAGCTCTCTTTGCGCTGACACTGTCATCTCTAGGCAGTGATAGGCAATCTGGCTTCAGAAGCTACAGTCCTACACCATGGTTTTACCTGTGCAGTTTAAACAGGTGATTTCACTAATTACTACTTCTACCTTGCTATACTTGTGGCCATTAGAAATAACTGATTTAGTGAATGACTCGGACAAAGAGGTGGCACTGGATTGTAGCTTCAGAAGCCAGGTTGCCCATCACTGGTTACAGGAGTTGGCAGAAAGAGGGAGTGGCTGGGCACCAAAGACATCTGTTTGCTGTGTGTGTTTAAATTGGCACATGAAGTGTAAATGTCTGTTTGAAGGAGAACATTTATATTGGGGTAAAGAAGGAAGCATTCAGTTAGAGCACTCTGTTTTGCTTTGTGTGCTTCAGCACATAAATTGTGGAGTGGGGGGGAGCTTCTCAAATTGGAAGTCACTCGTGCTTCCCTTCTGCCTGACACTACTATGAGGAAATGAGTCTTTCTCAGCCATTCCTCAAACAATTTCTCTGTTTAATGCAGTCAGTGTCCTTTGAAAAAAAAGAAAGAAGAAAAACAGAAACAAAAAAATGATTGTTCATCAAAAGGAGGGGGTTGTAAACTGGAGTGAGAGAAAGTGAAAGCGCTGCGGCGAGCGAGCTAGCAAGCGAGGCTGCGGAGATTTCCCTTATCGGACGGGATCATTATAAGTTTTATCTCGGGCCGCTCGTGCACATTCGGCCGGCGGAAAACAAACGGCGCTGTCAAGCGGCCATGCATCACCCATAATTCCTGCTGCTTTGCGCTCCGTAAACAGCCCCCTCTTTTGCTCCAGCCACGCTGACCTTGGGCGAGAACAGATAAACGCCTGGAATTAATTTGTAGCTGGTCCAATGGCGAGGGATTGGTAGTGGTTTGGGGGGGTGGGGGTGGGGTGGGGGGGTTTGTTGGGTTTGGGGGGATACTATAGAGTTGTCTCCTGAACTGTGGCCACTTTGGTCAATGTGGATTAAGGCAGTATGGATTTGAATGGATCTTTAATATTTATTTATTTTCCTTCAGCAACATTGACTGACTCAAGTGTCCCTTGTGACCAGCCAGTTTTCCTTTTTGTGCCAAAGGCAGCTCTTCATGAGATACCGCTGGTGATTTCGTTTGTTTGGGGGATGGTTCTGTATTTTTACTGTGGCATTGGAAGCAGACATTGTAGGGAATAGAGCACTGTGGGTTCGAGATAGGAGGCAAGCAGTGGGCAGTGGGGCTGTGTTCTGTTGTGTGTACATGCACATGCGCGCACACACACACACACACAAAGGAAGACAGCAGTTTAGAAAGGCAGCAATTGGGTTGTTTTGCACTGTACACACACACACACACACACACACACACACACACACACAAAGGCACACACAAACACACACACACACATAAGAAAAGAGAGAGAAATTTGTGAAGAGTGATTGACTTCATTGACAAAAGGGTGTCTAGTAGCTGTGGCTCAGGTCAGCTGCCCCGGCTACACTCGGTTGCTGAGCCTACACAGCCCATAATTAGCTTTAATTTCCTGTTTTTATGGCCTGTCATTAAAATTAAGCCTCCTAGTAACACATTTACTACCTTTTGCAGCAGCACTAGATGTTCTTGGAAAAAGGAACCACTTAGGCGAATGAATGTTTTATTATATATTTATTTAGTGTTTTTTTTTTTCAGTGGTGATAATGTAGCTCGATTTCAGGGAAAATGCAATGAACACTCCGTAAAGGCTTGAGAAGAGCAGAGGGACTAGAGAAGCACACTTTCTGAAGATGCTAGACAGCATTGATAATAATATAACAACGTGCTGTAAAAGCAAAAGTTACACCATCTTTTCAAACACAATCTTGTCTTTTTTTAATGTAGTTGAATTGATTAACTATTTTTCTGACTATAACTAGCTTTTGAAAATAATATTTATATTTTCCCCACATTTTTAGCTTAAATGTAGTTACCCTAACTTATACATTTTCCTACATAATCTGGTGTTTTAATGTTGTAGGACACTTTAAAAAAGCATCTGCTAAACACCATAAACATAAACATATGTTTTTTATAACGTATGCAAGATGTGGATGACTCCCCAGAGCTGATGAAGACGGTAGTATAACACGTTCATGTCTAAAAGGGATGAGGTTTCCTGTTCATGGTAGAAGCGCCATGTGCCATGTGACAGCACAGCAGCACCAGTGATTAATTGCCTGCCTGTGTGGACACATCTCCAATCGCACATCGGACAGCCGCACACTCATTCCAATGTTGGAGAGTCGTCAGAGTGGTGTTTTTAAAAGCTACAGCTTCTCTTTTCCACGGTCCTCTTCACACACACACTCACATCATATAATGAACATCACCAAATGCTATAGCCAGAGTAGTCATCTATCAGGGCAAACAGAAAGCTCATCACTGTGAATTACTGAACTGACTAATGAATCTACTACTGATCACTAAGTACTAATAAAAAAGGGCAAAGGTCATACACCAGCATGTGCACAGTACCACTGCATCTTGACCCGTTGTGAATCACTGAGGCAAAATTTAAAGTTGCTTTTTTGATCGACAGTAAAAAAAATGGCTAAATGGGCTTTTTCGCCTTTTTCAGCTGCAGTTTCTCTCACCATCACCAACACCAGACGAGCCTCCTTTCAACTCAGAACTTTTCTTACCATTACACTCAGTCGTCTTGCTGAAAGAAACAAAATTATCATAATACTGCACTGGATTTTTTTTCTCTTCCAGTAATGATCCTGAGGGAGAGAAAGAGAAAGAGAGAGGGAGAGAGAGAGAGACAGAGAGAAAGAAAGTGCAGCTGAATGAGTCCACTGCTGTTTATTGGCTGCAAAAATGGCTCTAGCAGCACTGAGGCTGCATCTGTGTCTTTGTGCTGATTATCAACTGACACGGTGTCATGTGTGCAGGGACCTACAGGGGTCCCCACCCCTGCAGGGTGCAACTGTAGTCACACACTGAAATAGCGCTGAAATGAGGGAGTTTTTTGCATTAGGAGGTGTCATGTCTGTATGCGTTTCCCCCTCGGTAGTCGGGACCAAAAAGAACCAGAAGCGCCTTGTGTTTCCTCCGTAAATGGTTAAGCGGTGATATTTGGTGAACTTTGTGCATTGGACTGAAGGTTAATAACATGGAGAGTGCATATATTTGCATGCATTTGCATGGCTTTGCCGCGGCAGGCCATCTATCTGTGTGGGCGTATGTGTTTGTGCATATGTGTTTGAGCAAGCATGCAGAGGTGTGTGTGTCTGTGTGTGTGTGTGTGTGCGTGTGTGTAACTAAATGAGCAAGCGAATGAGTGTCCAGATGAGTGAGTGTGTGATGGAAGCGTGATAGAGCATCAGATCAGAACGCATGACTTATTACACACACTAAGACTGTGTGTGTGGGTTTGTTTGTGTGTGTGTGTGCATGTGTGTAAGATAAAGTCAGTGAATCTGTGATTGACTACTTCAGTGAGTGAATGAGTCAGTGATGGACAAGCAGTTGCATGATTAAATAAGTGTGTATTGTGTGTGTGTATTGTATGTTGGTGCGTGCGTGTGTGTGTAAATGTGTGCAATACACGGTTTGCTGAAGCCAGTTTGCTTGATCTGTAACATATACTGAATCCTCAGCGGTCTATATGTTTATGTGTTTGTGTGTGTGTGTGTGTGTGTGTGATAGGGCCGTTTACTGAACCTCTAATCTCTAGCCTACTGAGGACTCAACCACCTGGACTCACGCCAGTCACACCACAACACCTCCCCCCCCAACCCCCCCCCACCCTCCCCTCCGCTCCCCGCCCTTACCCCAACCCCACCCCATCCCCACTTTAAGCGGGGGTCCCGGCGCTCCCTCTGAAATAGCCCCTGATATGTCACAGAGGGAGAGGATTACACCGTAATCAGGTTGCAAGGTCAGAGCCGGCGCGAGGGCAGAGCGGAGAGCGCGAGCGAGAGAGAGCGGCGAGCAAGGGTGAAATACACTCCAGCAGAATATAGTGTTTCATGCCGCTGGCTTCACTTCATTCATCACTGCGTCTGAGGTGTGGGCTAGATGCCACAAGCCGGTAGAGGACGACAGGGAGAGAGACCAAGGGAGAGAGAAAGAGCGGGGCCGCTTTGGAGAGGAGAGGAAAAGAGAGGAGAGAGGAGAGGTGAGTGTGAAGGAAAGAAGTGCAGAATAATTGGATGGGTAGAATAAAAGAGGAGGTGAAAAAAGGAAGTGCTCGGCAGTTTTGTCACCCCCCCCCCCCTTCCGGCCCACCCCCCCGATTCCAGCAGCATCTGCCTGAACTGTAGACAATACTCAGCCCAGGCGCACACACACGTGATTTGAAGCTGTTTTTAATTAAAAAACTTCAATCAAGTCCATCAGAGGTAGAAATCACATCTGTGCCAAAGCCTTTTGTTTTCATTCTTTCCACACTCCTCAGTCCCTCACCCCCCCCACACCCAAAGTCAAACCTTTTTCTTTTTCTTTTGTTCCCTCGAACGAGATTGGAATTCTGTAATTAGGATAAATTAGACTAAGGAACAAGTGTGTGCGTGTGTGTGTGTGTGTGTCTGTGTGTGTGTGTGTGTGTGTGTGTGTGTGTGCGCGCGCGTGTGTGTGTGTGAGTGTGAGTGTGTATGAAAAAAAACAGCCTTGCTCCTCATCTCATTTCTTCATTTGTGTAGCCATCATTTGAACCTCAGCCCAGAGAATGTGACTAATGAAGTAATGAAATGCAATTGGGCTGGCTCCACGGATGAATGTGAAGGCAGGGAGAGACGGGTGCGGGGGAAATGCCGGGGTTTAAATAATGACGAATGGCCCTGACTGATAGAGTTATATGACTGCATTTACTGATGGGGAGAGAAAATTATAGCATCCTCCCTAAGGAATTGAATGGGTATAAATAAATCATATTACTATAGAGGAGTGGTGAGTGGTAGAGAGAGAATAGAGAGTGAGAGAAAGAGAGAGAGAGAAAGAGAGAGAGAGAGATAGAGCAAGAGAGAGCACGTGAGAGAGAGAGCTGAAAGTAAAGATGAATTTGTATAGAGAGTAGATAGATAAATAGGTGAAGGGAAAGGGTGTTGCAGTGATGGACAGGTGCAGAGGTAAACAGATTGATAGCTATAAAGATAGATTTTCTTGTGACACATAGTCATAACTCTAAGTAGCTATCAAGGGCTACCACTGGCTAGGCCTTCAATCAAGGTACTTTATGAATGAATTTATTATCACTTTGGAAGTATGGGTTCCTTGTTTTCCGGCGAAATATTTCTCAATCAATTTAGCATTTTATGAAACTTAGCTAACATTAAAAGACATGGTTTCTTTGTGACATTATAAAAGATTTCATATTTAAATATGCCTTCTGGTGTACAGTTTAGTAATCTTCTTGGATGGATAGATGGATCATTTTGTGACCTTACCTTTTGTGATAAGACAATTGATTTAATAAGTAATTATATATCTTTTAAATACAAGACATAGGTAAATAAGCAAACTAAATGAATGTCGTATGGTTTGTGTCTGTCTGAAAATGTTTCTTTGAACATGTCAAAAAAATAATGGCTACATTCCATCATGAGGGATGATGGGATACCTCAGTGGCTGCATCTCCCCGGCGCCTTGGCACTAATGTGCTGCCATCTCCCATCCCGTGTCCCAGCTCTTACATGCAGGATGTGCGTTCAGTGACTGAGACAACATCCACATGGGAAATATAAAGTCACTTCTCCACGTCTTTGGATAGAAAGGCAGGGGGAAGCTAATCTTTTCCTGGAGTGATATTACCCATTTCAAATCAAGTTTACTGCAGTCTTGGTGAAGTCGTTATGGTAAAATAGAACAGCAGATATAAAACTTAGATCAGGAATAGTTATTTGTGGGTGTCTTAGTTCTTTAGATCCTGTTCCTGTTGAGGAAAGGAAATGTTTCTGAATCTATTGCTATAGTAATAGGAGTAAGATTGTAAGATGGTCTGTTAAGTTCTGCTACTACCTGCTAACTCAGGAAATTGATGAACTAAAGTTTTTGTGTACATCAGTAAGGTACAGTAGTCTCTTGACATAGTTTCCTTTGAATTTAGCATAACTGGTGGTGTGCTAGTTGCTAAATATTAGTAGCTAGTAGTTAGCTACTGTTCCTAGTTACATATGTAAAAAGGAACTGAATTACTTTACCAATTACAAGTGTCAGCCATTGTTTAGGTAATGCTAACTGATTCACTTTTTTGTTGTGCCAATGAATATAAATGTCAGGTGACATTTGACCATAAACAGCAAGTATCAGGCTGCATTTGGACATTTCCCTAGTCTGCAGCTCTTAATACCTTATGCAAGACAAAAGTAAAAAGTTACACACTGATTTAAATGTCAGTAATTGTGATTAGGTTACCCAGTTTGAAATGCCCTTAAACTTTTGTTAGTTACCACCAAAAGTAATGGAATTGCAGTAATAAATTAGTTGTAAGGCTCTTGTTTAAGATATTAATCATAACCTCCTTCTGTACAAAAGTTAAAACAGTTTTTTTTTTGCTTTCATTAACATGCTGCACACTTACAGAATGTATCAGACAAAACACCTTTCTTGCACATTATACCTTTAATGATAAAGCAGAGGCATCTCATCTCATAGTGTAGTGCACACAATGACACTGTTGCTTTGTTCTGTGCAGCAAGTAATCTCTGTTCCTGTGCACACAATGCTAACACTTATCTGCTTTTTTGCTATTCATGACCAGAAAACTTTATGGTGGCATTGTCAAATATCAATGCATTTAGCATAGAATGCATTCTGTCCCTAAAATTTGGGATTTCATACGTGGTGTCCCATAGAAGAGGGGTGCAAAATACAGCCAAACAAACAAACAAAAACCCAGATTTCAGTCAAGGTGAACTCATGATGCCGTCCTTGAGTGGGCTTTCTTAAAATGACAGTTTGGCATGTCTGCACATCAGCTAAACAACCACTCATGGGTTCCTAAAGATACGTGGAGGCACCCAGTGTACTTATGTTGTGTGTTTGGTTCTTGTGTTGAAGGGAGTTTCGCCCGGAGGGGAAAAGATGTGAAAATGCTGTTACTGTCACTGTCACTGACTATGCTGGTCCTGTAGCCTTTCATGTATTTCTGACATTCCTAGCAACACTGCAAAGACGGAGTGACAGAGAAGGAGATCTCAGCCAATAGCAACCTGCATTGACATCATGTCAACATGATGAAAATCTGCTCCACAAACAGAGCTTAGATGATCGTAAGGATGTTTCTCAGTCATGTAGTCTTTAGTTGGAACAGTCATGTTGCATCTCTCTATGTTACCACTCAGGGCATTTTAGCTGAAAATAATCCCCCTGCTGTGTGGTTTTTATGTTGATAACATGCTGTGTTGACAATTATTTCATTTGTCATTTTATTTTGGCAGTTTGTGTAAGTTTACTTTGTGGCACTTGGCCTCCTCCTCCTCCTCCTCCTTTTCCTCTCGCTCCATGAACGAAAAATTCTTTTAATCCAGCAGCACCTGGCTGAGTGGGATTCCTGGAGCCAGCTGGGGCCGGGAGATGTGAAGCGCTGGAATGAGCTGAGATAGTGGAACTGCGGTGTGGGCGGAAATGAATTCCAGAAAGAAAGGAAGGAAGGGGAAAAATCACTACAGGAAAGAAATGAGAGAGAGAGGGAGGGAGAGAGAGAGAGAGAGCACATGCAGAAGTGGCAGCCAGCAATCCTGCCAATCCCTGTGGTGACTGGCTTGTCTTGATTGAAGTCCCTTTTCCCCCCTTTAGGTTTTTGATATGTGGGCATCTTAGTTTGTCAGCATTCTCTCCCTCTCTCTCTCTCTCTCTCTTTCTCTGTCTCTTTCTCTCTGTCTGTCTGTCTCTCTCTCTCCACCACTTTTTGTCATACTTACTCTCACTCTCTTGCTTCGGTCTCGGTTTCTTCCCACTTCATTCAATCGATTTACTTCTCTAACATTTTTTTTCTCGCATTGTTTACCTTCAAAGGGTTCTACTTTTGATCCTAATCCTGTTATCTGTTTAGACCGCATCCTTGACAGTGCAGCAGCAGATGCAAGGCTCAGTGTACTGTATTGCTGTGACACTCACACTGACTAGTGTCTAGGTGTGTACGTACGAGTGTTTGACTCCCGCAGGCCAAGTTTACATATAAAAAGAAACAGACAACTTCGCCAGAATCAGCAGGTTGACATATTTTGCCTGACAGGTTGAACAGACAGATGAATCGCTGAAGGCTCCCTTTTTTTTCTCCTCGTGGTCAGGTGATTGGTCGTGAGTCGCTCATGTCAGATGGATCTGACTCAGAGTTTTATGTTGAGAGAGAGAATGGATTGAACACATAGCTGGTGTCAGGCAGTGGAAGTGTTTAGTGTGGTTAGCCTAAATAGAGATGCTTCTTTATATAGTGTAGAGAGAGGGAGAGAGAGCGTGAGAGAGGGAGTGTGTGTGTGTGTGAGAGAGAGAAAGAGAGAGAGAGAGGGAAAGAGAGAGAGAGCTGTGTGTGTTTGTGTGCATACTCTATACAATATGTGCCAAGTAGAAGGAGTCTTTGCCATCTTTATAATTAAAGCCAAATGAGATGTGAGTACATCAAACAGAATTGTGTATGCAGGAGGGGCATCAATTAGTCATGATGGCCGAAAATGAGACAAGTTTCTTAGCTATCTCCTTTATCACACAACGAGTGGCTACTAATTTCTTTTTTTTCACCCCTTTTCCCATGCCAACTCCTCCGTCATTGTTGCTTTCCTTTCCTCAGCATTTCACATGTTTTGGCCTTTCACATTCAGATTGAAGTTATATGCAGTATGTCAACATTTACTTTCTCTAAAATCTACTTTTTTCTCTATCTCCCTCGGTCACTCTCTTGCGGTCTTACTCTTTGTGTCTATTTATCTTGCGCTCGCTCTTGACTTCATGTCCTTGTCTCACGGATGTGCCACTAAATAATGGATTGAAAAATGTCCTGAGGCTGGGTGCCACCAGAAATGTGTTTCAGTGTGGCAGCCATCCTCCATTTTGATTCAGTAAAGCTGTCTACGCACATACACACACGACACACACACACATTCACACATACACGCTCACACACATGCTCACACACTCACACACACACAAACAAGTACACATACATACACACTCACACAGTACCCCACAAACACATATGCTCACAAGTATGCATGCTCTTCCACACCCCTGCTTATGTGTGAACAGATCTATAGTCGCCCTTCTTCCAGGCAGTAAGATTGCAAATCTACAGCAGCAGAGGGGCTGCCTTACAGAGGCAGGGGGTTGCTATAGAAACGCCAGTGCTTTCGAAGATGACCCAAATGAGTTTTCTCCGCGCCAGGCACAGCCAGAACCCCACCTGAGAGGAGAGGCACTGACGCTGCCAACACATGACACAGACAAAGAAGATAATACACCACACAACACAATAGCATACAAATACACACTGACACGCATAAAAATGTACCGTATTAACATATGTATGTGATAGATAGATAGATAGATAGATAGATAGATAGATAGATAGATAGATAGATAGATAGATAGAAAAAAATATTGGCAGTACAATAATGTTTTACACCAATACAATTACCACAAATATTAATAAAAGTAGTAAGTCCAACACATCTTTAAAGTATGATCTTTGGTAATCTTAGGCATTTTGACAGAAATGAAGAGATGAAATGAAAGTGTGTTTGAATGCAGAAGAGAGGCAGAGAGAGAGGAGAGTGGGTAGATGAGGCGAACAAAGGACATGACAAAAAGCGGGCGGCATGAATAGCATGTGTCATGGCAACACTTGTGGGAAGGGATTAGCAGCTTTGAATGGAAATACAGTCACTGAAGGTCGTTTGGAGGTGACAGTGACATCAAGAGGCAGTACCAGCTGAGCCACCGACAGAGCTTTTTTGGACTGCTTCAGGTGCTTAGTTGTCGCCTCTCTGTTCCCTCTCTGCAGCCTGGGGAGGAAATGTAGGGATTACATGCAGGCAAACTTTGGGGATGCATAAGAAAACAGCAACGAAAACAAGAATAATGCCACACCTTGCTGTCAGAGACAGAAAACGCTGGGGATTTGGGGAAAATGGTTGTTTAGATGAAGGCCAATTTATAGTGTATTCTTTTTCTAAATCTGAATGCAAATAGTACATAACCAAGGCAACACTCCAGAATGCAGAACGTTAAGTGGAATTATCCAGTCTTAGTACGCAACAACATCTGTGCTGTTTCAAAACTTTTTGATGTACCAACAAGCTCTGCGGCGCTCTAGCAGACAGAAATGTTTACGTCATATCTTGTCGACTCTTTGTCACGTGGACTACGAATCGGCCACTAGGCGGTGTGTGTGTGTGTGTGTGTGTGTGCTGCCCACCTGTCTGCATGCTGAGATGTTGCCCGCACACTCTTACCACCGTGTATGTGTGTGTGGTGTGTGTGTGTGTGTTGTGTCTGTGTCAGAGAGGGAAAGAAAGAGAGAAAGAGAGAGAGAGAGGAGGGAGCGTGTTTATTAAAACACTGCAGAGGCCGCTGACAGTGATCCGAGTGGCAGGTGCCTGCGAGTGACTCTGAGGAGGAGGCGTGTGCGATTGGGAACCTGATGCATAAATGAGGGAGAGGTAGAGCCGAAAGCTGAAAGTGCTCCCAGAGGAGAGGGGTTTTATATTCCAGTAACGTACACAAACACATACAATCTCTATCTGTCCCCCCCACCACTCTCCTCTCGCTTGCTCGCCTAGCCTCGCCTCGCCTCGCCTTGCTTTGCCTCATCGTTTTTTTTGTGTTGTTCTCAAATTCTCTCTCTCTATTTTTGCCTAACACACACACACACACACACACACACACACACACACACACACACACACACACACACACACACCCATAAATGCACACAAACACACACAAACACAGACACGCACACATGCAGACAGAGTTCAAATCTGTAATTTTGTAGTCAGTGAAAGTAGTGGAAAGTAGAGACTGCAGTGTGCTGGGCACCGGGGGCTTTTGTTTGGGCTTTCTGCCCGCTGTGCCTCTGTGTGACGGACGCACCGGAGTCCATTAAGCGCCAGCCCCAGCGTCGGCACGGATGGGGGACAGGAGGGACAGGAGGGGCGGGGGACGGTATGGCACAGAGGAAAGGGAGGAAGAGGAAGGTGAGCTGGCGGAGATAAAAGCCTCTCGGAGCGTGAATGTGACCCCGGTGTGACGAGACGAGACGCCCAGAGCCGACTCCGTCCCCAGCGGAAGTCTGAGAGTTTGTTAAATCCTTTATCTGCGCTGAGCCATGTGCCTTCACAAGGCTATACACACACACAAACACACACACACACACACACACTACGTGCCTGCTCATGTTTGTCTATACGTGTATAGTTGTCCGTGTGTGTGTGTGTGAAAGAGAGACTTTCATGAAGTGCCTACACTCATGGGTTTATCTCCCATTCCCTCTGACAACAAGCAACAAGAGTCTGCCGACAGATATTCTCCCTGCATTTTGAAAAAAAAAGAAACAACTTTGATTCCCAATGACAGAAACAGAATCCACCCCCCGCCCCCAGCACCACCACCCCCATTGTGCAGCACCTCACTCAAACCTCCTATTACCACACACTCGCCTTCTCCAGGCATCTGGCGCCTTCTCCAATTCCGCGGCGAAGTATGTTTGCTGTGCTGTTTAGTGATATGAAAGCCTCTCATTAGATTCAACCGCGCTCCTCATGAGCGAGATAAGCCCAAGGCAACACTTTCTAATTAGTTTCTTTGGCCTGATGGTGACTTCACTTACTGTTTTGATTTTTTTTTTTCGCTCCGCCTTCTCTCTGTGGCGGCTAAGTGCCATTATCACTGGGCTCTTTCGGGGCACTTACAGCCGCTCTTGGTCTCCCCGAGTGTTGACTCACTTGTTAGTCGAGAGAGAGGGGAAGAAAGGAGCGGATCGGAGTGGGGCGGTCCATTTAGGTGTTGCCCCGCAGCTAGTCGAACCGCCACTGCGCGCACCTCGCATTCTAATTCCGGCTCGCCTGTGACAGATCGCCTTGGTGAGCTACTGCTGAAGTTTTTTTTTCCGCTGCAGTGGCCCCCGATGCCGCCCTCGAGCAGGAGCGGGGGTGGTGGGGTTGACACGAGCCTGGTGACGGCCCCATTAGACCCGTCTCGTGTTTTTTGTGACTCGCCCGGGAAAGAGAGAAGCAGCAGCAGAATGCAACTGCTTGCTACGCCAGCAAATCTGGGGACAATTGCACCGATGCTTTCTTTGTTTATAATGGTCTTCTAGCTTGTATCAGTTTCTCTCTCCTGGTGGCAGCTGACACTGGGGGACTGTGCAGCATGCAAACTAACCCTGGGGAAGTGAAAATGGGATTTCCCCAAGTTCGAGCTTTGTGTGGAGGATTCAAATTCTGATAGTTTCAGTCTATTTTTCGTCATACCATATTTATAGAATACAATAGGAAAGTACAGGATAAGAAGCGATACAATACAATGCGATACAATGTGATACAACGGCATACGATATGATAGAATAAGTTACACTTGATTGTCCCAAAGGGGAATTTCTGTTGGATTCATTTGCTGTACACACAATGCCCCACACATTACAGGCAGGTAATAGACAATGTCAAATAAATAACACATAGCAGACTATGGCATCAAGAACTATGCAAGAGTCCTGCTCGCTAGCTGACCAGTGCCACTTGAAGCATGAACATAATGAATCCCCTCTCAGTGAACAGCCATTTGTTTTGGGTGTATTAGGCCGTTTTTTACTTTGTTAGGGACATGGGGCTTTATAAGTGAGTTGAGCTGTGTGAACTGCAGTGAGAAGTGTTGGCACAAGTTGGCAAACAGGGTCCCAGTATACCTTTGGCAGCTTGGCCCTGCACGTTGCCACTGAATATATTCTCTGTGATTTTTGCACTGTGTCAGCAGGGTGTATGTGTGTGTGTGTGTGTGTGTGCGTGTGCCTGCGTGCATGCTTGAATGCGTGTGCGTGTGTATGTGTGTGTGAAAGAGCAAACGGAAGAAAGAGAGAGAGAGAGAGAGAGAGAGTGTGTGTGTGTGTGTGTGTGTGTGTGTGAGTGTGAGTGTGACTGAGTGATTGACAACATGACGGGCAGTGAAAGGCAGTAAGGGGGGAGGTGGAGCTTGAAGAGAAGGCGCCTGTGACCTTGGACTCCACCGAGACACCAAGGCCACGACAAATGGCAGAGAGAGAGGAAGGGAGTCAGTGTAAAAGAGCAAAGAAAGAAAGAAAGAAAGAAAAAGAAAGAAAGAACGAACGAAAGAAAAAAGAAAGAACGAAAGAAAAAGAAAGGAAAAAGAGAGATTTAACACCTTAACACATCATCCTCCTTTACCGTCTACCAATCACAATAAAAAAGAAAGAAAGAAAGAAAGAAAGAAAGAAAGAAAGAAAGAAAGAAAGAAAGAAAAAGAAAGAAAGAAAGAAAGAGGCAACATAAAAAAAAACGCCAAAGAAAAAACTTAGAAAAAGATAGGACGCATATGATTTTGCACATCTGACATTGAGTAAAACTTTTTTTTATCAGCATAATGAATTAGCCTGCACTCCTTTTCATTCTGTATAGCAATTGTGTAGCCAAGAGAGGCATTGCTAAAATGTGGCGAATGCATTCGAGATAATGTACCAGAATGATCTACGCTCATTTCCCCCCTCAGCCTTTTGTTTGGCTGACATTCCATCTTTCTGCCTCATTATCTGTCTCGCTGGACATGGAGACATCCTGGCCGTCTATGGTGCCTCGTCAAGCCTCCCGCCGTGCTCTTCTCTCGTTCTTTCTTTTCACAGACTACTCATCCCTCTCATGCTTCTTCTTCTCCTCTATCCTTCACTTTTGCTGTCTCTTCCTCTGTCGTTCCATGTTTCACCTTGTGTATGTCTTACTTACTCCGCCCCCCCCCCCCCCCCCCCCTTGTCTTTGTTTTTTTTCTGACACTGTTTCTCTCTCGCTGTCTTTCTCACTCTGTCTCTTTCTGTCTCTCTCTTCCTCCATCTCTCTCTCTCTCTCTCTCTCTTCTCTCTCTCTCTCTCCGTGAGAGGATTTATCCTCTCCTGAGGTCCAGCTCAGTGTCAGTGCCTACATTCTCTTCTCAGCACTGCTGTTTACCTTTCAGTGTGAGTTAATACTCTGTCAACACCATTAATCCTGGGCATAATAGGCGGCGTCCGCCAGCGCTCGCTCTGTTTACCGGCCGCGCGACAGCTCCCACAGATTGATTCAGTGATGCTTTATGTGCGGACCTCCGATCTAATGACGCGCCTGTAAATTACGCCACCCCGCCATCGCAAAAAAAAAAAAGAAAGAAAGAAAAAAAAAAGAAAAAAGAGGGCAGCCATTTTAAGTGGCACCCGCGAAACTGCCAATGTGTGCCAAGGCTCAGACCCCGTGAACACTATTCACTATTAAATACCCTTTTTTATTCCTGTTTGAGTCTTCGTATTTTTACACTGGGAGGAGGCAGGCGCTGACACCAGGGCTGCCTGGCTTAGAATTCTCCTCCTTGCTTTGAAATTCAGATAGGATAGGAGAAGGTGTGTATGTTTATACAGAATCTATATCTCCAGCTGTGTGTGTATGTATTTGTTATATGTTTGTGCATACATTGTGAATGTGTGTGTGTATGTATGTATGTATGTATGCATGCATGTGCTGTATGTATGTATGTATGTACGTGTGTATGCCCTGCCGATTCATCTCCTTCTGAGCATGGTTGTGGCAGGTGGGTGAAACCTAATCCCTTTTCCATTTCACTGGGAGAGCGGCTCTCAGAAACGCTCTCATCTCTTTTAAGAGAACGGCGCGATGAAGACTATGTGACTCATACACTCTCTCTGTCTCTCACACCACAAACACACAGAATCTATCTCTCTTTTTCCCTCTCTGGGAACACACCACACACACATACACACACACACACACACACGCACAAGCACACAGAAACAGCACGGCTGCTCTCAGGAGACACTGGAGTGTGTGATGACGGTAGATATGTGTCAGTCTCCTGCCTGTGTCTCATCCCAACACATCGCCATTACTGCCTCCCTCTCTTTGCACGGAAACATGAGGACAGAAAGCTTCTCTCCTACCGCCGTCCTACTCAATTCCCTCCCTCTCCTGCTGCCTTGTGTGCGTGTGTGTGTGTGTTTGTGTGTGTGTGTGTGTGTGGGTGTGTCATTGTGTGCGTGTGTCCTCTCCTGTTCCAGGCTGGAATCATCAGAGCCTTCCGCTGCGTGGCGGCTGTGGGTGTGCAGTGTGTGGTGGCACGGGGAGTTATTTTATCTCCCGTGCACATAGAGAATGTATTTGTTCCTGAGGCTGCCCTGTTCCCCGGGGGAAGGCGCGGGAAAGTGATAAATGATATTGAGATGAAAAACATGGCTGTGGCAACAACTCAATAAGTCCAATTAACCAGTTTTGTCACACGAACTGGCAGGGATGTAAAATTTTATAAGCAATTTTCAGTAAATATAAGCGTGCTTCAGCCCAAGTGGACGCAAGTCTTTAACATGCCCACTATTTCTATAAGTCCAAAACTGTCCCTTTTATCTTCTTCCTTCTCTGCCTGCTTATGGTCTTTCCTTTACTTTTTTTTCTTCTTGTCATCCTTCATATGTCTTTCACAGCTTTGTGCAATGCATACACTGGAGTGAAAGAAATATACAGTACATGTTATTCTCAATCTGTTGTTCTCAATCTTCCACAGATTGTTTAGACTGCAGTAATGATAGACTCTGTGGGTTTAGCTTTTTCAAATAATGGTAATTATTGTTTTGCTCAAGGATATTTCACAGCATGTAACTATGTAAAAAAGACAACTTCATATACAGTAAATGGATGCCATTCTCCCAACCCATGGCAGATACATAGTAGTTGTTTACAACAGCAGATTTCTATTCAAGCTAGTCCTCTCTGATTTTAAAATATGATTTGGATAACACTCTAAATGGTTCCTTTTACAGTGTTTCTAGATGTAACAGTATGTAATATTATAAACATACACTGTACGCACCTAACACTAACCCTCATCCTCACCTAATCCTCTTACCGTGACCCTTATGGTACAGTGTAAGTACATAATGTTACATATTGTTTTAAACTTTCCTACACTGTACTTCATGATGTAGGTACAATGAAACAGTGACCGTAAAACAAAGTCTAACCTTGATTTGCTGTCCTGTTTTTTGATTATTTACCAACTTCCATGATTGTGCAAATTGAACCATTGATGGGCAAGATGCTCAGAGCAGTGAAACACATTGCTACAGGGTTCAGCCCAAGGCCTAGTTCTCTTTTATTTCGTTCATTACTCTTTTCTTTTCTCTATTACTCTGTTGTCTGTAGAATGAGAGAATGTCCTCCTCTCCACATTCCTCACTTTCCACATCTCTCTGTCTGTCTCCTCTGTGCTCATTCTGCCATCTCTCCATGGACATCTCTTTCTCTGGCTGCCCCCGCACCCCCTCCATCCTCCTGCCCTGTGGTCACCACTTCTCCATCCTGCGCTCATTTATCGCTCATCTCTCTCTCTTTCTGCTCTTCTTTTGGGGGCCGGTGACAGCCTGGTGACATGTAATCAATGGCCTTCTCGATATCAAAGCCTCTGATCTTGGGGTGTGTGGGGCTGGGGTGATAGCAGGCCCTCGGTGGAATGACATCTGTTGAGTTGGTGGCTGAGTGTTCATCATGCTGGACCATCTTCTGATTTTTCCCTCCCCCACCTCCCTCTCATCCCTTCCCCTCTGCCACTCGCTATGAAGAATCCCTCTCCAGGGCTTCTCTGTCAAAAAGCAGCCAATATTTGTACAGCAGACTTATTCTTCTTCTCAAGTAGCTGCCGAAGCAAACTGTCTTTGTTTTTGCACGCTTTGACAAATGTGTTACGTATTAAAACTAGGCACAGACAGTGATGGGCAACCTGGCTTTAGAAACTACTATGATGCAGTATCAAATATTTGGTCCACCTAGTCACTAAATCAGCTTAATCCAATCAGCACTACTGTTCAACCGGGTGTAAGAGTTTATTATTGGTATTACCTGTACCAATTACATTTTCTGATAAAGTGGTAATAATATCAAATGTTGTCTAAAATGCAAACTATACCTGTTGTATGTGCTACACTGCACAATACACTCATATGTATTTAATGAATGATGGAATGATGTAAGTGCCAACACTGATGCTAATTTGAAGCCTGTTCCCACGTTAATATTTTGGTGCCAGTTCAAAGTTACCAACCATAACATACATGCTATCACACAGCGCGTGTACATTTTATCAGCATAGAGTTGGATAACTGATAGATAGACTGATTTGACAATTGATCACTGATTAAGCTGAGAACCAACCGATTCTGTGCACTGTTCGATCGCCACTTTTTTTTTTTTAAACTTTAAAAATACCACGAACACCAGAAGGCTGGGCCTGCTGTGATGAGGAGAAGTGCCCTTTCTTTTTGTACTTCACACACGGTATCGATTCAGGCCCTCCTGAGTGTGAGCTGACAAACAGGGATGTGATGGTGGAAGAGCCAAGGGCTCCTTGATGAGTGCAGTGGGGCGAGATGTGGTTAAGTGACAGGTGTAGCTGTGTATGAGCGCTGCTCGGGGCAGCCAAGCGTACACTGTCACAGTTGGTCAGCATGGCGCAAAAACACGCGTCTGTCGTAAAGGACACAAAGAAAAGGTTAGCCCACAATCCCCAGAGAGATGAAGGGATCGCTCGCATGCCAATCATTAGTTTGCTAGGACGTAATGATTGGATCTTTTCTGTTTCGGCTGTTCCCCTCAGTGGTCACCAGAGCGAATCAAATGCCTCCATCTAACACTACCCCGATGCATCTTGTTCTTTCGCACCAATGAACTTCATGTCCTCTTTTACTACATCCATGCATCATAAACGTTCATAAACCTTTTCTTTGGTCTTCCTCGAAGTCTCCTGCCTGTTGGTTCCAACCTCAGCATCTTACTACCATTATACTCATTATCACTCCTCTGTACATGTCCAAACCATCTCTGACTTTATCACCAAAACATCTAACATGAACTGTGCCTCTGATATTTTCATTTCTTATACCATTCATTCCCATCACTATCACAGAACACAATTATCTGATAGTGATACTGTAGTAGCGGACAACAGGAAAAATAGAGAGGAAGAGACATTGAAAGGGGGAGGTGGCTGACAAGGACAAAGATGAGGAAGGTCTGCTTTGCCTGGAAACTTTTTTACAGAGTAAACACTGAGGGTCTGAAATAAACGACAAAAAATGTTTAGACATGGAATGATGCCGATTAATTGCTGGGAGAGCAAAGGGAAGCTTATCTGGGAGAAGCAGTTCCTCTCCCTGAGCTCATCTGTGTGTGTGTGTGTGTTCATGAGCGTGTTTCTCTCGTTCTGCTTCGTGAGTCACATTCACCAAAATCCTACCTGAGGTGGTGCTGTTGCATGCGAGGGCGGAGCCTAATGTTAGTGTTCAGGGGTTGGCTCTCGTGACTGTGCCCAAGGACGAGTTTGACTCCCACAACAATGTCCTCTGCAACCTTTCCTCCATCCGTCTAAGATTCTTTAACAGGCAGTCAGACAGACAGACAGACAGACAGACTTCTCCTGTTCCTGCTTGTTCTGTTTTGTTGATATGCTATCACTCTTACTGATAAAGTGGATGGGTGTCTGAGGTGTTTTAGCTATACGGTAGCAAAAATTGTGCTTCCACTGTCATTTTCTATCCTGTTGATTAGATTATTCTCTATGTTTACTTTGAAGTTATTTCAGATTCGAACCAGATAATATAGGGGAATTTCAGACCAGAGCGATTAGATTAGATAGATAGATGCAAACATACATGCATACATACATACATGCATACATAAATGTATACATACTACATACACTGCAAACTACATACATACATTATTGATTACAAGGGAGATTTCAGAATTCATTACTACACTGTAGTCTTATCAAACAGAAGAACTTGAAGCTTGTGTGTACTTAGTGCTGATCGAAGGAGGACAGAGAGCATGAGAGCTTCATAGTCTCTCACTTTTTTTTGATCGACATACAAGAGCTTCTCCATTTTATTTGATGCAGTGGCATTTTGCTCTGTGATGTCATGCATGTAGCGGAGCCTTCCGTCTCATGCTCTTTGCCCCGCTGGGCTGAGAAGGTTTTTCTGTTCCCATCCTTTGATCTCTCGGGCGAGAGGATGAGCATTACTGCGCTGCTCTCAATCAGGCCCTGAATGCCATTCACACCATCCGCCTGCCTACAGTATGTGACTGCGGTCTCTTCTGAATCACGTTTTATTCACAGATTCTCTTGTGTGTGACAACATGACTTCAGTCTCTGAATCACATTTTTTATTCACAGATTCTCATATGTGAGTGAGAGAAAATGAAAGGGTCCCCGAGTTTGTGTGTGTGTGGTGTGTGTGCATGCATGCATGTCCATGATGTCTGTGTGTTTGTATTCGCACGCTCGTATGTGCGTGTGTGTGTGCCTGTGTGTGTGTGTGTGTGTGTATGTGTGTGTGTCTGCTGGGCGGAGGTTACATAGCTTTCACTGAGGGACATGTGGCACTGCCACCTGCTCTTGCTGGTTGTAGTGTGTGTGCCCTTCTGGCAATACAGTATGTTGAGCTACGCTAGAATCTCTTGTTTGCCCTTCTCCAGGGCTTCAAAATGGCTGCCAGAGCTGAGTTGTGCTGTGCTTTAACTAGAAAAGAATCATGTGCCATGTTTGCCATTGTTTTTCAGCAATGCTAATGCATGTGCCCCAGCCCATAAATCATCAGCAGCCTTGGTGTAGTGAAAATGTGTGTATGTATGTGTGTATGAATGTGTGTATTAATGTGCTGCTTCTATCACATGAAAGGTTGGCTCTGAAAAAAAAAACAGATACTTAACATAAATAGTCACTTGCCCGCCTGTTAATATACCATTCCTGAATTGCAAGCAAATGATCCTATGTGTTGGTGGGATAAATCGGTAGAGAGAAAAATAACAGATTCATATCTGTACCACAGTACTACACCCTAAAGAGCCATGTCCATCTGGATAATGGACTTTGCAATGAACAGATAAAAGAAATCTTTAACACCGGTGCAGTGGACATCAACTCATTTTAGACATTAAAATACACATACCTTTGTTTCTGTTGTGTAGTACAGTACTTAAAAGATGTTGTTTACAGACAGTTACATTGTAGGCTTTTGTCATTTATATGCCTCTTCCTAATGTTAAGAATTTATTAAAATGTTATCCTTTGCCTAATAGAACTTAATGCTGGTTATGCAAATCAGTTTACTTACCTTTGCTTTGTGCTCTGTGCTGTCCACACTTAAATTGCGCTTTCTTCTCGTTCTTTTTACATTGAAGAGAGTCAAATAAGGAGACAGCTTTCACTAGCACAAGAGGTGAGGTCCATTCACATTTCATGCTATGCTAGTGACATGTTAGGTTTTAAGACCAGGAAGATGTAGTATCATTTGGCAGTGTATCCCAATCATAAACATTTTAAACTGATTTTTTTTTTAGTAAATTTAAAACCTGGAAAGATATACTTCATCACTGATGGGGAACCTGGCTTCTGAAGCTACAGTCTATTACCATATATTTGTTCCAGCCATCTACTAAATCAGCTAATTATAATTAGCTCTTGAGCCAGGTAGAGAGGTTCTTTAGTGAAATCACCATTAAGTACACAGGTAGAAGTAGAAGATTGTGGGTTCTGAATCCAGCTTGCCTATTACTGTAGCATTTCCCTAATGTTGTCTTCTTAACAAACATAACAAAATGACTACCCACTAGTACTTGTGTTATTTATCTAGGCTAACAATTTCTACTATTGCTACTCTTCATTATTATATATTTCTTCTTTTCAAAATAGCGGGCCATACTGCTTTGAGCAACCACGTCTTATGAATGCCACTCTATGGATTAAGATGCCTTGAAAGGGAACTATTCATGAATCAGACGGTGACCCACAGTTATTCAAGCAGTACTTTGAATTGAGGAAGTCAATAAAGTCCCATTTTCACATTCAGTTAGTTTAAGACAGCATAAAAGGTGAAGACATGAGATATGAAAGAGGTGGAAAATTGTTGTGGACTGCTTTGTTGTGTGTGTGTGTGTGTGTGTGTGTGTGTGTGTGTGTGTGTGTGTGTGCATGCGTGTGTGTGTGTGTGTGTGTGTGTCTGTCTGTGTTTGTGCATGTGTGTGTGTGTGTCTGCGTGTGCATGTGTGTGCTTGCGTGCATGCGTGAGTGTGTGTGCACTTGCGATGCAAAACAATAGAAATTACACCCTGGGCTGTCAGAAAGCCGGGCGGAGAGGTCACACACACTCACCGAGTCACACACACAAGGGAGCTTTCTGCATCATATTATCATATTTAAACCAGCTAAAAATACCTCCACTGAGATGACACCTTTCCTCCACTGAATTCAACAGA
>CM059274.1:4481408-4493908 GCA_030347295.1 Setipinna tenuifilis
CTCTCACTTAACTGAAGTAAAATGGTTTGTATTGATACTGCTTTGTTAGCCTAAATTCGCTGCTGTATTGGATCCTCTTTTGGAAAAAAGGTGGAACAGCTTGCCACCCTGTAGGACAGCAAGCGCATCTGCAGTTGCCCGTGTTTCACTAAAATCTCTCACTTTCCCAGTTCCAAAAAACTCATACTGCCCCTGGCACTTACGAGAAAGGGGGTCTAACCTAAACGACTTGTGCTGAAGTTGCACATTGGGTACGTTTTAAAGGGGCGGAGACCCGATTGGATTTGAATAACAGTTAATTGCACAGCGCTTGCCCAGTCAGCACTGCTGTATACATACGTTCTTACTTAGCACTAGTTTGGCCAGCCAAATGCCTGTGGATGCCATCTTTAATTAAAGACACCGCTAATCGTCACCGGCCAAGAATCGATAAAACAAAGAGCTCTCTCAGCAGAGAAGAGAGAAGAGGAAGAGAGTCTAAAAAAGAGAGGAGAGTCAGAGCAAAGGAGGCAAAGGGAGGCGGAGGAGTGAGTCGAGAGGAACGGCAATACAAGACAAATGGAGTTTGATGTTTTCGCACAACATGCGAATGTGCTCTCCTTGTTCTTGTCACATTGTCAGATGCATAAGAGAGAGGGGGCCTGCTGATGAGATGGCTGTCTGAAGAGCAGCGTGGCGGAGCCAAGAGAGAGACTGCAAGTGCAGATTGGATTTCCTAAGTGTAGGACTGAAGAGATGTGTGATTCGAGGCCTACGATGAGAATTACAGGATGACGGATGGAGATGTGATGAAATTGGGAGCCTGTGGGGGTGTGGATAGGTAGCCAGTGAAAGTAACTGCTGATATATTTTCAGTGTGTGTGTGTGTGTGTGTGTGTGTGTGGAAGTGGGGGGTAGCTAGTGAAGGTAGCTATTAAGGGGGAGGGGTGAGGTAGTGGAAGTATGTGCTGATATATTTTTAGTATATGTGTGTGTGTGTGTGGGTGTGTGTGTGGGGGTGCTAGTGGAAGTAGCTACTGATGTATTTGTGGGGGGGGGGTGGTGGAAGGAGCTGCTGATATATTTTCAGTGGTTTTCAACGAACTAGGAAAAGGGCAGTAGCATCACCTGTGAGTGGCGAGTTATTCTCGGGAGGAGCGGGTGCTGGTGGTGGCGGCGGCGGTGGTGGTGGTGGTGGTGGAGGTGGGGGTGGGGGTGGAGCAGGAGTGGGCCTTGGCTGTGTGACCAGAGGGCTCACTGCTGGTGTGGCTCTGCAGGCCTCTTCCTGTGCTGTGTCCCATTACCGCTGAGTCAGCGAGAGCAAAGGAGAGGAGGTGGAGGCAAGCCAGTGAGAGAGAGAAAGAGAGCGAGAGAGAGGGAGAGGGAGAGAGAGAGAGAAGGAGAGCGAGAGAGAGAAATAGAGAAGAGGGGTTTGGAACAAGAGAGAGAGAGAGCCACAGCTTACCTGTTCTGAAGGTGTACACGTATTTGTGTGTGTGTGCTTTTGTGTGTGTGTGTGTGTATGTGTGTGTGTGCTTTTGTGTGTGTGTGTGTGTGTGCTTTTGTGAGTGTGTCAGTGTGTGTCTGTTTGAGTTTTTCTGTTTGTTTACATAATTGTGTGTGTGTGTGTGTATATACTCTTTGCCCAGTTAGATTCTGTACGTGTGTGACTGTGTGCGTGTCTGTTCATCTATTGAGTGCATTTTGGACAAAGCAGCTTCCTGGGTGAGCGTATTAAAGGTGCAATGTCTGCCTGCGTCGGAGATTGATGGACACAGTGTAAACGCTGTAGGACTCTCCACCACAGCATGTGTTAGTGCCAAGATAATCCCACAGCAAACGAGGTGCAGTGCACTACAAACTGGCCCCTGGCCACGCCGTAAATCTGATGATTTATGCTAATTTGACCCAATCCCGTGTTAAACCGGCCATTAAAGTGACAGGCCGTCTCATTAAGGCGCTGCTCTTAACGTGAGGAGGGGCTTTCAAGCACACTGTAAATTCAGCATAATGGTGTGTACTCATACAATTAGCTGCTGAGGGGGAGGGGTTACTGTTCAACCACTGCTTTTTTTTGTCTCAAAGGCAAAGGCGACACACTAAAAACTAAAGCCACCAAAGAAAATAAATAAAGTAAATAAGCTGCATGGATCTTTTTATGTTGGTTTAACTTAACAACGGCATGTATGTTATGAAAATACATGGCATTGTTTCATTCAATTAAGTTCCATTCAATTTAGTTTTTAGAGTGCAAACCACCATAAAGATGATCTCATTCAGTTAGACCAACAATAAAAGATCCATTCAGCTGCTTCCCTTAATTTGTTAGTTGGTTCAAAGCAGCACTTTTTTATAGTGCATTTTTTTGTTCGTTACCAAGTAGCCTGTCTGTCTTTATTTATGGTGTGGTACAATGGAGTAAAATAGAAACATGAGTATTTGGGAATGATGTGCCTATAGTGAGATATGGGAGTGTACAGTATGTCCCTCTCCGAGAGCGAAGTTGCTGCCAAGGTCCTCCTTGTAGGATCGTAGTGAGTGATCGGATAATTACATTGTGATATGTTGGCTACTTTTATTTATGGTCATCATTATGAAGGACCTTGGCACCCATTTATGAGCTAGATGGCTTTGACCTCTATCTCTGTAAGTGTGTGTGTGTGTGTGTGTGTGTCTGTGAGTGTGTGTGTGTATTTATGTACCATAGTAAAGGCATCGATCCCCGGGATAGAGTTTGGAAGGTGAGTTTCTTCTGAGATTCTCATTTCAGTTATGATATATTGGCATCACTTGGCCTTTCTTGATGTCAGAACCTGCACTGGACAAACACAGGAAGTAAGTGTTTCAGGTGGGAGCCCTTTTGTGTTTCCCATCACCCCCCGCTGGTCTGTGTCATCCTCCTCTCCAGACACATCTGATGTCCACTCAAGGATACAAGGATACAAAGATGGTTTATTGTCACATGGATAGACATACTGGGTAGAGTAGGACATGCAGTGAAATTGGTGACTGTTCATCTAAAAGTAGTCACTTTTAGATCACATTGTTGATTGTTAGGTGAAGTAGTCATTCATACTCACAAACTGAGGATTGTTATTAAGAGCTATACTGTATGCAGTAATGGATAACCTGGACTCAGAAGCTGCAATCCAGTTCCACATATTTGCTCCAGCCATTTACTAAATCAGCTGATTCTAATTAGCACAACTCCTCAGCCAGGTAGAGGAGGTAATAACTCAATCAACCATATGATGTGCACATGGGGAACCAGGCAATTTGGCATATGTGGAATTGGATTGTAGCTTCTGACTTCAGGTTGCCCATGGCTGCCCAAAAGTTTTCAAACTTAAATCTGAAAAGTTCAGTTTAATAATGTGTCTGGTGGTCTGCTGTTCTTTTTTCACCCACACCCCCTTTCCCATCTTTCTATGTCTCTCTCTTTTCTCTCTCTAGTGAAAGAAGAATACGTGGCCACTTTCAAGGGCTCGGAATACTTCTGCTACGACCTGTCCCCCAATCCAATTCAGAGCAGCAGTGACGAGATCACCCTCTCCTTCAAGACGCTGCAGCGCAACGGCCTGATGCTGCACACGGGGAAGTCGGCCGACTACGTCAACCTGGCGCTGAAGAATGGGGCCGTCTCGCTGGTCATCAACCTGGGCTCCGGGGCCTTCGAGGCCCTGGTGGAGCCCGTCAACGGCAAATTTAATGACAATGCCTGGCACGATGTCAAGGTTACACGGAACCTCCGACAGGTAACGCGCGCAGAGGAGACCAGCCGGGATTGGATTGGAGTTTCGCTGATGATGGTCATAATTTACCCATGTTGCCATGGCTACAGTCTGTGTGGCCTGGCGTTTTTTGAAAATTTCAAACCTTCAGTGCCTTTTTCCTACTGTGAAAAAAAACAACACATTGTGCAAAAGCAAAAAAAAAAAAATGTATAATAAATTAAGACCTGCCAGTATAAGTAGGACCAAGTTATCTAAACCACAGTAGCTATTATGACAAAAAATGTACATTGAATTACCTGACTACTGTAGACTAGTGGAGACTGCTTCATGTCTGGTATTTACAACAGCTCTAAGCCAAATAAGCTGTAATGAGTCTTTTTTCTGATGTAGGCATTTGACAACATCAACATTTAACAACAAAGCAATTATTCATACTGCTTCATATAAATAATATAGACTAGGCAAGTATGGTACTCTGCAAAGTGTAATAAATTATTGAAATATTTTGCAGACCTTATAATAAAATGTGCTGTGCTACAGCACACAGTATTGAAGTGAGATAAATGCAGCAAGAAAAGATATACAGTATATATAAAATAATAACCAGCTCATGGAGAGTGTGGAATATATAGAGGTGTAAAGTGAAGTTTGATGAGATTTTTTGTGAGGGGCATGTACTAAATCCTCAGCCCTCTCCGTCCTTTTTGGCACGGCTGACAAGAGTAGGGAGAATGGAAGCAACCTTGCGTCAGCACACTAGCGATTCCCTTGAGCCCCCGAGACCATGGCATGCCTGACTTTAGGTACAGCTTGTATGTAAGCAGTTATGAAAATTTCAGGGTACCTTCTATAGACACAGCGTATACAGGCACGTGGTCTCCATGATATATTAGATTTCTGTCTGTTACGCGGAGCATCAGATGACAAATATTCCTGCTTTGGAAAGCGCAGTGAGGCCAGGAGAGGGTGACTGATAGCTTTATGCAGAGGAGGAGTGTGGTGTCATCTAGGAGAAACCTACTGAGTCAGCAAGGAGCAAACCCTTGCTGCAAATCTCTAGTCTGCTTCTCTCTTTTCCCCTTTCCCTTCCCCTTGTTTTCTGCTCGTCTCAGACGTTTTACTAACCTGCTTTTGAAAAAAAACAAATTGACTAACCTTTCATCCATGGAATGTATCATTCTACTAACAAGTATATCTTTTTACTAACGTGCAACGCAGTGTTACTAACCTTGGCAAGAGACCATCATATCTTTTTTGAGTGAGGAGCGGTGTTCTGTTCACAGCTTTTTAATTTCCTTTCTCCCCCCTTTTCCACAAAGCATTCAGGCATTGGACACGCTATGGTAAACAAACTACATTGTTCGGTAGATATCATTCTAATTGTTTCTTAGTTTGGGTTTGCCGTGTGTCTATTTTCCTTTTTTTGAGCCGTAGACATCAATACTATACAAAAATGGGGGAACCTGCGGTTGGTACTATTTTACGCTTATTCCCCCCACTTCCCAATTCTCTTCTCTTTTTTTTTGGTCCAGCCTTTCATTCCGTTTCTTTTTCACAGCTGTTTATGTCCCACTCACCACTGTCCAGGTGCAGTTGTTGCACCTCCTCGCTCCTTTTTGTTTTTCCCGCATCACACTGTGCTTCACTCGCTGGTCTCTCCTGGCTGGTCCTGCTTTCGCCTCTTCATTGGTCCAGCCAGTGACCTTTCACCCCTGAATGGCATGAGATGAGGTCAGCTAACAGCATATCCAGTCAGCCTGCAAGAAACTTGGGCAGGGCTAGCGCCGACAGACGCTGGTCTCATCTCTTGTCATTTGTCTTTTTTTAATTAATTCAATCTTCTTTTCTTTCTTGCCTTCTGTATTTGAAACAAAACGTGTGCTTGTGCATGGCCATGCCACGGTGGTTGGTCTTGTCAGCAGTGCTGTGTGTCGGTGTCCCTCCCTTTTCGCTCCTTGTTTTCCTTCCTCCACACTAAAAACTACTTCCCTCCAGCCATTGTGTGCATGCTAAGAGGGAGGGCACTAAACTGCATGCCTCCATCCAGTCAGATTCATTTAAAGTTGTGGCTATAACTGCTTGGAACACGTTGTCTTAACCTTGTGGCACTGTGTTTTTTGTTTTGTTTTTTTATCCATTTGGTTTTGTTTGACTTCATATGAATACAATACTAACAGTTCTTCTAACCGTGCTCAAGCCATGCTAACAAACCTTGACACATACCCTACTAACACCATTTTTGTGTCTGCTGAGTTACGTTTGTGTTCTAGTCCTGGCTATACTAACCACTAATGCTTCTACTAACACAAACACACCCCCTGGGTGTGGCAGACTAGATCCCTCTCCAAAAGGGGGAAAAAAATAAAACCTTAATAATAAACTTGAGAAAAAAAGACATGGAAAAGACATGAAAATGGACTTCACACAAAAAAATCAATTGAAAAAATTCAATCATAATAAGTAATGAGAACAAACAATAAGGAACTGATAAACAACAAGCCAAGTATACCCAAAATCCATATGAGGGGAACCAAACTCGATAACAGCGTTTGAAGTTATTGTGAATATAGCGTGTCCTTTCCCTGTGCTTTGTTGCCTAGGTAACAATATCCGTGGATGGAATTCTCACCACCACTGGATATACACAAGAGGACTACACCATGCTAGGCTCTGACGACTTTTTCTATGTCGGAGGAAGCCCCAGCACTGCCGATCTCCCCGGATCCCCAGTTAGCAACAACTTTATGGGCTGCCTGAAGGAGGTAAACACCATTGCCCTCTTCCAAACACCCTCTCTCGGGTTACGGCTAGGGCCCTCTCGGGCTGGGCCTTGGCTGCCTGACAGCTGCAGTGAGGGGCCTGGTCCCACCTCTGCTGATTGAGTACGCTCTGGAGTCCCCACACTTACAGTATCAATTCTCAATATCATTTAATTCTTGACAGCTTTTAAGCCACATCGAATTAACCTAAGCTGTAAAGCTGGTGTAAATGCTCAAATATTTTAGATGTCAAAAAGGTGCAGTAAACTGTGGCGTGCTTAGTGTACACAGAGGGTACTCCCCGAAACAATTTTAGCTTAGGTTTTTTAATTAGTCAACACGACACAGACCAATTCAAAAGGCGTTACCGCTGACAGAACAGTCTTTCCTCTGTTGTTTATTTTGGCACTATTTTGACTGCTATCAGCATCAGGCTCTTTCCCATGAGCCTATTCTCTCAGGAGCGATGCCTCCTTTCCTCTCCTCCTCTCCTCCTCTGTTTTTCTCTTCTCTTTTCTTCTCTCCTCTCCTCTCCTCCCTCCTCTCTTCTCATCTCCTCTCTTCTTGTGTTCTGGCTGAGTGTTTTTGTGCAGGCAAAGCTCAGAGCGTGCACATCAGCTACAGAGGGAATTATTTATCAGTCGACACAGCTCGCTTTACATGGGCCCTCTAGCTGCCCGCACTGGAGACACAGCTACACCCCTCAAATCATCTCAGTAATGAATGTTGGTGATGCTGTTGCCTCATTTACAGACTGTGTTGATTTGGAAATAGGTCACAGAACATTAGCGGCGTTGGCATAAACAAATCGGGAAAATGATAACAAATAGTATAAAATAAACTTTTGAACATTTTACAAATAAAGTGTAACATCTTACATAAAAAGTCTGTATGTGAAAATTAGATTTTTTCTGTAATTACTTCCTGTTTTTTTAAACAAAGAGTGAGAAGTCTTGAGTTATTTTTATGGTCTGAAGCTGTGTCTCTGCTCTCAAAGCCAGATAAAACTGCCTGGTTTTAGGTTTTATCACGTTTAGGGATTGTTTGTGTTCATATAATTTTACAGCACTATGGTTATTAATCTTATACTCAGTGACACATCGATAGATTTTTCTTTTTAGCTCCGCCATAAAAATGTACTTTGTTCTATCGTGTTCATCCAAATCATATTCGATTCTCTTTGTCACCATTTCCGTTGAACTGACCATCTTACCTGCCTGACAAATCAAAAGCAGTAAGTTAGTCAGGTGTCACCTTCTGTGTTATCCAAGGCCTACCTGAAACTAGGAGTATCTTCAACTGATTTCCAGGTAGAGAAGCTCACACAAACACCCCAGGTGACCCCAGGTTGCTGGTGGTGTTCCCTAAAGAGTACAGATCATACTGCCAAAGGTCAGACATCTCATAGTGTCTGGCCAGGTAAAAAGCATCTGTAGCTGTAATCTGGCCAGTGTGTAACACACCTCTATCAAATCATTTTTGCACAGCCACAAAGCACTAGATGGTAAGGGTGCTGTTTATCTTGGTGAATCTGTGTGTGATTAGAAAAAACATAAATGACAGAAGCACAACAACTTTGGAAGGTCCTGCTCTATTGCATCATGCACTTAAGTTAAGTAGAATGAGAAGACAAAGGATGAACTCATACTTATGATTCAGAAAAAGCCAATGAAGATGTCTGAAGTGCCACATATAGAACTCGAACTCAGGTGATGGTACTCTGCCCAGACAAAGCAACAAGCTAATTTGTGTACCTTTTGCTATTTTCAGCCTTTTATTTTCTTGTTTGTGAAATCACAAATTCTTACTACAGCCACCTCCTGATGTGAAGAGGTCTCTCCTCTCGCACATCTGCAAAAAGTATTTTGCTTTTGGCAGAGACGGAAGACAACACAGTGCATCTGAACACAGTGTGTTGTCGAAGGATGTTCTGTGATTTTGGCTGTATAAGAAGCAGCCTTAAAATGGCAAAAAAAATGAGTACCGTACATACTGTACTGTAACCTGCAACAAACAACTGTATATCATTTTTAAATGCTCTTATACTAAAGGGTCCCGTTTTTTAAGGCAAAAAATGCCAGTAAGAATGGCCCCTGAAAGATCTGGTGGAGAACTCACCTGACACTGAGATCCATTGACCCTGTGTGTCTGCACGGCCCAAAAGGGAATGTTGCTAACTGCTCCCCACTGCCATGTTTGCACAGCCACTCACATCAAAAGCAGTGGGTTAGCAATCAATTTGCGTGTCAAACGCACGAGCAGGCGTGTTTTTCAGCTACACATGGGTCGAACGCCATGACAGGACCCCCCATGTCAAGGGTAATCCCACTCAGCAGTCAGACTTAATGCTATCAGCTGTCATTTGGGCAGATTAGAGGGTGTAACGGAAGGTCTGAGACCCATGAGTAGAGACACATGCTAATGCTGCAGGGCCCTGCCAATAATCCACTCTAAGAGGATTCTGCAGTGATCCTCCACCATGCTCATTCACACCAACATCAATACTATTAATATGGTGACCAGTCCCACCAAAAATGAATGCCGTCACAGTGGGAGTGAGACAGGGAAAGTTCTTTGTGTTGTTTATGTGTGTGTGTGTGTGTGTGTGTGTGTGTGTGTGTGTGTGTGTGTACAGTATGGGTGGGGTGGGGGTGGAGGCTGGCATGTGTATGTGGAACAGTGACGGAACAGAGACTTTTCAGGGAATCAGAAAATGTTCTGGAATGTTCTTTTAGATAAAAGATGGAAGGTGGGTCTGTGTGTCTGTACTTGTATGAGGGCGGGCCCCTATTATTGATTCATTCTAATGTTAAGCTTTTTTTTTGTTGTGAGGACACAACATCAGCACATCCATCATTAGTGTTTATTTTCATCGCTGGCACCTTGGGGACCTTCGGTCAGCGATTTTCAGGCGCCCGATCCTTGGGATCCTGCGACGCTGACAGATGTTAAGTCCCTCATCCCACAGTGCACCTGCTGTAAGTCCCCCAGCTTAGGCCCCTCTGTATCCCACAGTATTTTATTACCGATAAAGCCACCCCTTGCTTTCCCACATGAGTTTATGAGTTAGAATACACCAATACAATAGCTTTTGGAGAAGAAGAAGAAGAAAAAAAAAACAGAAAACCTCACTCAGATCATTAATTGCCGGAACGGCCGGAGAGGCTGGCCACTTGATTGGCGTTTCTGAAGCATCATCAATATCCTTTTATTGCATCCACATTCCATTATCTCCTTCCTGGCATGGGCTCAGATGAAATCGAAGCTGAATTAAAAGCGGGGTTGTATTGAACACTTCACAGCCCCCGTGCCTGAGCCTAAATCACAGAGTTTCAGCTCCACTGGCGAGAGCAGGGAAACAACAGAGGACTTAGATATAAGCAAATGTAAGATAGAGAGAAATTACATATTCTTGGCACATTCTTGACATGTTTTTTTGGCATTTTGATTCAGACAGTGCAGCACCCTAAGAGGGTTTCTCTCCAGCAGCCGCGCCTACTGAGATGAATGAAAAGTGTACAGAGCGTCATGTTATTACATCTCGAGTGTATGTCTATTCGCATATAAGGTTTTGATTGATGGTTTTAGCAGAAGGCCTTTCTGTCTAAAGCTTGCCAGAAGCACTGGTCTGCCAGACGCACTGGCCAGAGGACTATACTTGAGCTCATCCGCCATCTTTACTGTACCTGACTCATCTCCCTCTCTCTCTGTTCTTTCCCTCTCTTCCTTCCTCTGTCACCACATAAAAAAAGGTTGTGTACAAGAACAATGACGTGCGTCTGGAGCTCTCCAGACTAGCTAAACAGGGTGACCCCAAGATGAAGGTGAGTGGCACAGTGGCCTTCAAGTGCGAGAGCGTGGCAACACTGGACCCGGTCACCTTCGAGACGCCCGAGTCCTTCGTCACCCTCAACAAGTGGACTGCCAAAAAGGCCGGCTCCATATCCTTCGACTTCCGCACCACCGAGCCCAACGGCCTGATCCTCTTTAGCCACGGCAAGCCCAAGCAGCAGCAGCAGAAGGACACCAAGAGCCCCATCACGCTCAAGGTGGACTTCTTTGCCATCGAGATGCTGGACGGCCACCTCTACTTGCTGCTCGACATGGGGTCAGGCACCACAAAAACTCTCGCCATGAACAAGAAGGTCAATGACGGAGAGTGGTACCATGTGGACTTCCAGCGGGACGGAAGATCAGGTAAAAAAAATCAATTTAATTAAAAAAATGTAAACTAACTAGTACTAACTAACTGTATATTTTAAAACAAAAGACTGTTTAAGCTAAGGATATGCCTTTACATGAGTAAGTGAGTCAGGACTGTATTAATATGGAAAAAAATTACATTACTTTTTTGGTCTACAGTGATGGAACACATTCTTGAACTTGAGTACATTTTCTCACGTTCTATTAGTTTATCATTCTTGTTGTCAGCAATTGTGTATTAATTATCCTTTTAAATAAATCCAACTATCAAGTCATTATTTAAAGAGGGAGGGAGGAAGACGAGAGAAGAGAGAGAGAAAAAGGGAGGATATTTATCTTAGGGTATTTTAAAGTTACTAGTTTCATAGGTGATCTGTTTCTCCTCAAGCAGATATTGTATCTGTAATATTGTATGTTAGCTTTGCCAACACTACTTCATTGTCAAGCCCATAAAAGCATTTTTGAATTTGAGAAAGAGAGTTTAGTTATAGACCACATCATTGATGCCCAGTACATTCTCTCACATTCTATTAGTGTATCATTATTGTTGTTGTCAGCAATTGTGTATTAATTATGCTTTTAAATAAATCCAACTATCAAGTCATTATTTAAAGTGGGAGGGAGGAAGAGAGAGGAAGGAGAGAGAGAGAGAGAGAGAGAGAGCAAGAGAGAGAGCCAGACAGGTCCTGACCACATTAGCATGGGCAGGTGAGCCAGGCTGACTGGGGGCTGTTCGGAGATGGAGGACAGCACAGGTCAGGCAGGGGAAGGGTGATGAGCAAGGGCCCACTGGAGGCCTGAGCAGCGATGGTGGTGGCAGCAGCAGCACATGGTTAAGCACAGGGAAAGCAAACGAGACGCTGTCAGCCCCAGATTAAAATATGAGCACGACTTTCCAGACCCGTCTCCTCTCCCACTCTTCTCTCCTCTCCTCTCTGACGGAGTTGCCATGGAAACCGCAGTCGGTCGGTCTCCCAGGGGGACTGAGCCAGTTAGTGCTCGCAGACGCTGGGGCGAGACCCTCGCCTGACAGCGGCTTGGCTCTGGGGGGCTGGTCCCATCCGGCGCCGGTCATGGCCAGCTCTGTTCCTAAAATCCAGCTGCTGTCTGTCGGCCATTTGTTCAGATGCCCACCACCCACTTCCTCCACCACCACCCACCCTCCACCCCTCCACCTTCCCTTTCAAAGACATCTTATTGGCCTGGTTTTTGGGAAGAGTGGCCTCTAGTACCCTCCGTGGTCCGTCATTTCACAGTGAAACTTTGTGTGTGGAGGGGAAAAAAGGACCCATTGATCTGTAGATATTGCTTCGTGTTGAATCTGTCGCCTGCTCCCCTGGGATCGCAATGCAGGTCACCTACATTACTTCTGACGTGCTGAGAGACGAAAGCGCAGAGACATAGAAAGAGAGGGGGAGAGATGGAGTCAAAAAAAGAACAGGAAGGGAGGCAGGGGGAAAGTGTGAGACTTATTAAATGTGTAAAAAGACAGAAAGGACAAACATTAGAATGAGAGAGAGGTGAACTTGAGACTTGAGAGTTAGAAAAGACCTAATGGCTATACCAGTTCATTACTGGCAGCAGAAGCGACAGATTTCTCTGCCGACGTGATATTTTAAGCCGTGAGGCATTTGGGCTGTCATTGTGGCTCAACTTGATGCTCCATGATTTCCCACTCTTGGACCATAGTCATAATATAGCACCCTGACTGTGATGCCTAAAACCTGTGATATTTGACTAGATTGTTGGTAATCTCAAACGAAATGCCACAGTCACGTGCCGGAGCGAGTCACACAGGCGGGCGGCGTGTGTAAATGTGAGCGGG
>CM059274.1:4496408-4508908 GCA_030347295.1 Setipinna tenuifilis
TACTGTTTGTCAGAATTGCAACCAGTGACACCTCAGTTGCGATTTCATGTGCTGCAGGTCTGCCTGTAGTCCCACCCCAGTGTTTAAGCTGATAATGTGAGAATGATTGACTTGAACACTTAGCCTTGTAAACCAATCCCTCGTACTTCACTTCATTTGTGGTTTCATTGACATGGTTGCCTCTTCCAGCATCCTATCTGACCAATCAGCGAATAATTTCTTCCTAGAGGTGTAGACTCTGCTGGGGTTTAAAACAATTGGATCTGCCTTCACCCAGTCGCTAAAGTTTGGTTGTGACTTCCTCTATTCGCTGATTGGTTAGGCAAGATGCTGCCTGAAACAACCATGTCAATAAAACCATAGCCAGACTCTCTATGAAGTAAAGTGAAGTAAGAGGGGCTGGGTTACCAGGCTATCGAAGACTTCAAGACTTGAGGTCCATATTTCACCCCTCTCCATACCCTCTCCTCCCTTCCTGCACAGGTACCATCTCTGTGAACTCAGTGCGTACGGCCTACACGGCCCCGGGTGAGAGCGAGATCCTGGACCTGGACGACGTGCTGTACCTGGGTGGGCTGCCGGAGGACCGGGCCGGGCTGGTGTTCCCCACCGAGGTGTGGACGGCTCTGCTCAACTACGGCTACGTGGGCTGCATCCGTGACCTGTTCATGGACGGGCAGAGCAAAGACATCCGGCGCATGGCGGAGGCGCAGCACGCCGTGGGGGTCAAGCCCTCCTGCTCCAAGGAGCAGCCCAAGCAGTGCCTGAGCAACCCCTGCCTCAACACGGGCGTCTGCCGCGAGGGCTGGAACCGATACGTGTGTGACTGCACGGGCACAGGGTACCTGGGTCGCTCCTGTGAGAGAGGTAAGGCTGAAATTCAAGATTTCTCTAGTTTTCATCATCAGGGGATGAAAATGATGGCCATGAATATTGAATTTGTGTTTTTTTAGGAGTAATGAGCAACATTGCCTCAGTAGCGAAGATATGAATACCACATATTTTTTTCCAGTCACTCAATAAAACTTAGAAGGTAGAAGAGGTAACTAGTAAAATTACCTGTATTAAGTGCACAGGTAGAGCTAAGTGATTTGAAATATGTGGTATTGGATTCTAGCTTTCAAAGCCTTGTCGCCTAACCCAGCATTTTATAATAGTAATTCATGCTTATTTAAAGAGAAATAAAAAGAAGATTTTTGATTCATTAATCACAAGAAAAATCCTCCTTCTGTACTTGATTTTCTGCTGGTAAGACTTCGAAGCGCCACCTTAGAGGAAAATCTTAGAATCATCTTGACTTTATCTTTCAGAAACAAATAAGATCTTATATCAAGCTGATTTGTATCTGTCTCCCGAGGGGGGGTTAGGAGAAACAATTCAGCATTTAGTGCGATCTGGCCTTTGTCTTACACTTCTTAAATAGAAGTAGAGAAAAGAAACAAGATCCAGTGAAGCCTGATAAAAGTCCAATCTAAGTTCAACTTAAGATCTTAAAATGTTTTTTTTTTCACTAATGGGGTTTTAGGAGGAAACATATCAGAAGTCAATAAGATCCTATTTACTTCTGAGAGACAAAGATAAGACTGTTGTAAAAAGTAATATTTTTCTCTGTGATGTATTTTATAAAACTGTCTCTATAGCCTTTGGGTCTCTTAATGGTAAACTCTTAGGTTACATACTTTATCCTGACTATACTATGACTCTACACTTGAATTTTAAATTTATTTGGAGCAGAAGAAAGTTCATTTTTTAAAAACCTATTTCAATGGGCACCTAGAAAAAGTGTAGTCTCCGGTTACTCCATTTTGAACCACTCGGTCGCAGCTCAGATTTCTGCACTGTCTGACCGCACACTGGCGACAACACAGAGCTTACGCTGGCCGTTACCTTGGTAATTGTGCCTTTGTCTGATTCGTGATTCGTGCCGTGTTGTAGAAGAAGAAAGGCAGCAGAATTTCTATGTTTTAGTTTCACCCCCCCTCTTTTTTAGGAGGGATGTGGTGTGTTTGTAGTAGATGAAAGCTGCTGTTGTCATTGCTGGTGTAGATGCTGTTGTTGTTGCTGGTCTTACTGTCTGATTCTGTTCTCTGCTTTGTAGATCAGGGTTTGTGGGAAAGACACTGAAACCATTGTGTGTATGTGTATAACACTTTGTGTTTGGGTCTCTATCTCTGTCACTTGTGTGTGTGTGTGTGTGTGTGTGTGTTTGTGGGCGTGCGTGCAGATATTCGTGTGTATGCAGCTTTAATCTGTTGAATCATTGAGAAAATTTTATTCTGTAAGGTGGAATCAAATATTGTATATAAAATGAGTGTTTGTGTGTATTTGTGCTCGTGATTGAAAAAGAGAGTGAGAGTGAGAGTGAGAGTACATGTAGGTGTGTGCAGGTGTGTTTTATGAACAGCGACAGTCTTGACTGTTCGGGGCTGGGCTCAGTATATAATTGCTGGACACAGGAAGCCCATCTCCCACAGGCATACGCTACTTATCTGGACACCATAATCCCCCCACCAGCAAATGTGTCTCGTTCAGGAGAGAAGGGGGAAGAAAGTACAATCAATTATATTCACATTGTGCAAAAGCCTGTGTGGAAATTACTGAGATGAGCTGGGCCAATTAGCTCATCAGAAGAGATCTGTGAGTGTGCTCCCTCTAAAGCCCAAAGAGGGCTGCTTTGGTCGGGATTTCAGAGATGCAGGAGTCTGTTAAATGGGGGGGGGGTGTAAGGAGGGGGATATTTATAGATGATTTCTTTCAAACCGCCATCCTGGTGCTATTTTAAGATGAGGTAAGGAGGGGTTGAAGGAAAAGAGGGGTGATGGGGATAGCAGGAACATCATTAAATCTTTCTGGAGGAAATAAGTGCGATATTCTGTTACATATTCTGTGATGGCTAAAACAAGTTTTTTTGCTTAGAAATAGACTCAAGGCCTTTATCTTTCTCTATCTACCTGCCATATGCATGCATGTAAAATAACATTTCTTATCTTTTTTTTCAGTTTCTAAATCAGTCGTTTGCCCAGAAAAATAAAAAAAATATTACTTGGACTATGACAGAGACGCAAATAGACCATCCTTAATTCCAACTTACACGAGTACAGTAACACCCTTGATTTGTCTTTTTTCATAAGTCAGTTGCCTGTGAGCTAGGTGGCAGCCATTTTGTGAGACAGGCAAGAAAGCCACGTAGGTAACTGTTGAAAAGCACTAATGATGTTTTTGCCTCTGTCAACATAGCACCGCTAGCATTTTGTTTTGGTTGATTTGATGGCTCTAATCAGATGCTTTCGTCTTGTTTTTGTCATTGAGGCATTGCATCAGCTAATGTGTGTTTACCCTGGAAGAGGCTGTGCTTGTGTGTGATTAAGGGAGAATTTAAGAGAGAGAGAGAGAATTGTGTGCGTGTGTGTGTGTGTGTGCGTGCGTTTGCATGTTTGTATTTTAGAGTGCGTGTCTCTACATATGTATGTCTGTCTCTCCTGTTTCTCCCTCTGGCTCACCCCCCAATCACTTACTGTGTTTGTGTGTGTTTGTATGTGTGTGTTTGCATGTGTGTGTATGCGTGTGTGTGTGTGTGTGTGTGTGTGTGTGTGCATGTGTGTGCATGTATTTCTGGGTGTGCTCGCATGCTGTGGTGTGTGTGTGTGTGTGTGTGTGCGTGTGTGTGTGTGTATGTGTGTGTGTGTGTGTGTGTGTGTGTGTGTTGTGTTTGTGTGCCTTGGTGTGTGTGTGTGTGTGTGTTTGTGTGGGGCGATGGGTTGGAGTTGGAGGTTGGGGGGGGATTGAGCATTGCGATGCAGGAACACACCACGAGCACAGAACTGAATTATGTATGCTGCCTGAGAGCTGCCTGTGAGCAAACTCATCCTGTTTATCATGATTGTTGAACATACATTTCCCTAATCCCCGTGGCGCGCTGGGCTCCTTGGGAGGCCCGTGTGCTGGATTGTGCCTAGTGCAGCAGGAGCCTCCTCCCTGCTAGCATGCGACTTCGCTGGCACACAAAGCTACCTCGCGCGGCACCTCCAGGTAGAGCTGCTCCTCGCACAAACCTGCCATGCAGAAGGGGGTGGGGGGGATGTTGGTTGTTGGTGGTAGTCGAGTATAGGGGATGGCTTGAATGCAGCCATAAGTTGTTTCTGTGTGATGATGCATGGTTGTGTCATGTTTGCTTGAATGTGTGTATGTGTCAGTGAGTGTGTGTGCGTGTGTTTGTAAGAGTGTGGGGCTGTGCCTTTATTTGCATACATGGTTGTGTCATGTTTGCTTGTGTGTGTATGTGTATGTGTATGTGTATGTGTATGTGTATGTGTATGCGTGCGTGTGCGTGTGCGTGTGCGGATGCGTGTGTGGGTTTGTGTGTGTGTGTTTGTAAAAGTGTGGGGCTGTGCCTATATTTGCATATATGGTTGTGTCATGTTTGTGTGTGTGTTTGCGTGTGTGTGTGTAAGTGTGGGGCTGTGCCTATATTTGCATGTGTTTGGTCACTTCAGTGTGTATGTATGTGTGTGTGTGTGTGTGTGTGTGTGTGTGTGTGTGTGTGTTTGGAGGCAGTGTTGGACTGGAGCGAGTGGTAAATTAAAGAAGGAACAGATGGAGGGACAGATGGAGCAAGTGATCAGCTATGTACACTCCTTTCTACCTGCAGTCCTCAAGCACTGTCTCTCTCTTTCTTCTTCTCCACTCTCTCTCTCCTCCCTCTCTCTGTATCTCTCTATCCCACTCTTTCTCATCCCTCTCTCCCTCTCTCCCTCTCTCTCTGTCGTTTTGTGTGTGTGTGTGTGTGTGTGTGTGTGTGTGTGTGTTTTTGTGTGTGTGTACCTGCCCTCAATGTGGGTCTGATTTTGTGTGTGCGTTCATGATACAATACATGATGTCTGTTTACTCAGGGGATGCGTGCATGTTTACCTGGCTGTCTGTCTGTCTGTCAGCAGCTCTTTGGCTGAATTTCAACATGTTTTTTCCTTCTTCCTGGTAAAGAAATGCTGCAGTCTGTTCAGGAGGATCTAACTGTATCCTCGGGCGATGTTAAGGGAGTGTGTACCATGCAGAGGTTGAAGCCAAGGGTCGGAGGAAGACAGTGAGGTGGGATGGGTTGAGGGGTAGCTGGTGCTAGGGTCCCCATTAAGAGCACAAAGGTGTACGTGGTAAGATTACAGTCCCTTTTTTCGAGAAAAATATGCCCCCCCCCCCCCAAGAGAGTCCTGTTGTTAGTGCTTCCAGGACCTTGTAGCTTAGTTCCAGAAATGTGCTTATCAAGTGTGAACCTTGGGCAGCGATGGGTAACCTGGCTTCAGAAGCTACAATCCAGTACCATGAATTTGTTTCCGTTTTTCACAAAATCAGAATATTCTAATTAACACCTCCTAGTGAAATCACCTGTATTAGGTGCACACCTAGAACCATACCTATAACCAAACAGATCCATTGATTATGTGGCACTGCTATTTTAATCTCTAAATCCAGGTTGTTCATTGCTGTCTTTAAAGCACGGGCAAAAGTGGATTTAAAAAGTGTTTTTGTCACTCAGGAGTAGATGTTTCTATTGCCATATTAACACTGCTGGCTCAAACAGCAAAATATAAATGGAAAGTCACACACATATCTTCAAGTTATGACATAAAGAAATAAAATGAAAGAAATGTGGTTCAAGTCGGTATAATAAGAACCAGAAATCCAACACTAATAGTAGACTGAGCTTAAACCCTCACCCATCTGCACCTGAAGGAGTGCAGTGAACAAACAGGCATACACCTGTGCAATGGGGTGTGGTAAAGACCTTAAGAACCAAGAACCGTGCAAAAACAGCATGCCCAAGTTGTACCGTATTTATTAAAGAAATTCTGCGAGGCAGTAGTAATATTGTTATGTTGTAGGAAAGTTGTTTTTCTTTTTCTTTTATTTTGTTCGGGTAGTCCAACCGAGAATTGTTCCGGTAGCAGAACAGAGAACAGCATGTTCTAGTCTACCGACAACCTTCTGGAAAAAAAAAAAAACTACCTGGCGGGGTCATTACACAAAACACGACTCGTGTCACTCGTGTGATGGTCCGTGAGGCCCCGTCGGCGCAGAGGGGGCCTGTAATTTTTGAGAGGCCGGGCTGGGCCGGAGCGGAGCTACACACTGGTGAAACAGAAGAGTGTAATGACCTGTGAGAGCAGGGGGATGGTAATTAAAGAAGACTCTCCTGTTTGTCCTCACAATTTGCTGTCCAAGTGCTGTGCATGCAGATGAGTCTGGATGGCAGCTGTCTGAGGTGGGTGTCAGGGCTGTTTAGACAGAAGAATGACTAGTGCATTGATTTTGGATGCCGGAATCATCAAATTAATCTGTTGTAACAGTTCCCTGGAAATATGTCCTTTTTTGTGTCAGAGTTGATATATCCCCTTTTTTTTACGGCATTTGATGCTGCTTCTTTCCCTGTCACCTGGTGCTTTAATGCGCACAAACACAAACACACACACACACTCTCTCTCTCTCTCTCTCTCTCTCTCTCTCTCTCTCTCTCTCTCTCTCTCTCTCTCTCTCTCTGTCACACACACACACACACACACACACACACACACACACACACACACACACATACACACACACACACATGTTGATTAGTATTCATGTGGCCAGCCTTGTTTCTGTTCACTGCTTGTTTTTCAGCAGCCGCGCTCAGAGGCCTTGCTGCCATTCGTGCGGAAACAGGACATGCTGCAGACTACAACAGGCACAGGAATCACAGGAGCAGTGAAGGAGGGAGAGAGAGAGAGAGGAAGAGAGGGGGGGGCAGAGAGAGAGAGAGATAGATAGATGAGAGAGAGAGGGAGAGAGAGAGAGAAAGCGGGGGGACTTGAGGGGAAAATAGAGAAACGGAAAATGAGAAGAAATGGTAAGTAGACTGTGGTAGAGATGGGAATAAGGTAGAAAAAAGTGAAAAGAAAGAGTGAGAAGGAGGGGGCTGCAAAAATAGAGGATGAGGCATAGAAATGGGAGGGAAGGAGGGAGGGATATGTTTAAAAAGACAAGGACTGAGAGAAGAAAGGAGGGTGTAGAGAGAGAGAGAGAGACATGTACATCAGGGAATAGATTGATAGAAACCAGAAGAGAGAGAGACAGACAGATAGGTAGATAGCGATGGGGAGGGAGGGAGGGAGGGAGCATGGGAAGGGAAGGAAAGGGAAGGGAGGGAGGGATGGTGAAGGATGAGAAAGGTGTGGGACTTAGAAACAGCAGCCTAATTGGTGTTCGCCCGCGGCTCTCATGTCACGGGAGCAGTTTGCACTCCAGAGACAAACGTCTTTATCCCCCCCTTCCCTCCCTGGACCAGATGCCAGCCCTGCGTCCAGCCACAGACTTGCACCCAGCACCTCGGTGCCCAGATCAATGCGAACACTCCCCTGAGGGCCTCCGAGGTGGATATGAAATAGCCGCTTTAGATTGTTCAATAGAATCACGCCAATTAAAACTAAAATGACTATTTTCTCCCCTGTTAGCAAGTGCTCCCTTTCCTCACTCTCCACCTCAGAGTGAGGCTTTGTCACGCGGTGTTGAGGGGCGACAGGGGAAGGTCGAGTGTGAGAGAGATAGAGAGAGAGAGAAAGAGAGAGAGAGAGAGAGAGAGAGAGAGAGAGAGAAAGTGAGTGAGAAAGAGAGAGGGGCTTTGAGTATTCCTGCCCTGTGCTGTGCTTCTGGTCGGTCTTCTGCTGGCGTGAGGTGGTTATGGAGATTACGGACTGCACCCCCGCTTTGAACACAGGCGCTATCTCAGTGTGCCACGGCCCAGGGCTTAAGATCCTGTCCCCCTAAATTGAATTGGCCAATAAAATGATTGCCACACGAATAAACAGATTAGGGAAATAGAGACATGCTGAGGCAGTGAAATGGCCCCCGTGCTCTGTGTGTGTCATCTGACAGGGCCGGCGGAATAAATCAAGCCAAATTGAATTTGTGAATTAAAACTTTGAATGCAAATGAGGGAATGAAACACGATGTTGGGGTCTTTTATGAGGGGGTGGGGTTGGGGGGCGGGGCACATGTATGTGGCTAGCTAGGAGATTTACATGGTCCTACAGTATGAACACTGCAGGGGCAGTGTGGTGGTCTGAGCTCACCAAGTCTGAAAAGAATGTTCTGGAATGATGACACATTCTGGAGAACAGTCGTCCTGAGTTTCTAGCAGCACAGCATTATTTGAATTGCCTATTTTTCAGATAAGCTTTCTTCCCATCCTCCCACCACTGCTGTGTCTTGCTCACGCACTGACTTCCATTCTTTCATACAGACAAACTTTCTTTCCCTTTAGTTTTATCGGAAACCTCAGTACTTTTTTTGCCTTTAGTATTTAAATTCTATCCTCTTAGCATTAAAACCCCTCTGTCATTTCTTCTCTCCTTCTTCTTCTTCTTCTTCTTCCCTTTCTCTCCCTCTTTGTCCCCCTCTCTCTCTCTCTTTCCCTCTCCCCCTCCCTCCTTCTCTGTGTCTGTCCACATGCTTCCTCCCTCCATCTCTCTGCACCCCCCCACCTCCTTCTTCCATTCCTCCCTCTCCTTCTGTCCTTCTTTTCATGTCTCCCTCCCTTCCTTCCTTTCTTTCTGTTCCCCACTCTCTCTCGCTCACACCCTCCTTCATTCCTTCCCTCCCTCTCTCTCTCTCTCTCTCGCTCTCTCTCAACAGATGCCACTATCCTGAGCTATGACGGAAGTAAGTTCATGAAGATCCAGCTGCCCATGGTGATGCACACGGAGGCGGAGGACGTGTCTCTGCGCTTCCGCTCGCAGCGCGCCTACGGCCTGCTCATGGCCACCACCTCGCGCAACTCCGGCGACACGCTACGCCTCGAACTGGACGGCGGCCGCGTGCGACTCACCGTCAACCTAGGTACTGGGCACGACATGACACGGCCGGCGGTTACTCGCACGGTCAACCGTATACACCGCATACACTTGGGTACCACGCATGACCGACGCTTAGTGGCACGGTCATCAATATATGCCACATTTACTCAATCACTCACTGAGCTGCCATTCTGTACACTTTAATCTATATTAACATTAGTTACTAGTGATATTATATATATTTTCTAAAATTCAGTTATGTTTAATATATGTAGGTATATGGTTATATGCCATTTAAGTATTAGGGATGTAATCATTTGGATATAAAGTTTATAGTATATAGTATATAAATGTACCTTAATACCTAAGTTTTACACCCTCTCAGTCTCAACACACAAATTAGTTTGAAGTGTGTCTTAGTATTTATAAATAACTGCTTTCAGGCCACAAACATTTAGTGTCTCGTGTATTATAATTAGAATTGACACACATGCCCACAACTCTTTCACAAAAAAAAACAGCAAACATAAACACAAACACACAAAGAAACAGAAATGGGATGGTGTAGAGCCCTTCAATGGCCAGAGCCTGCAACCCCCCCGTGCGCTTACTCCCAGACGAGCCAGCAGAGGTGCCCTCTCTCCTTGGGTTATGCAGACTCAAGCCCCCCTTTTCCATCCATCCTATTAATCTTCCAACACACTCTCTCTTTTTCTCGCCAGTCTCCAGCCATACTCACCCACTCTTGCTTATTAAAGCTCTCCTAAGTCCCACACACACACGCACACATACACACATCCTCACATCCTCATTCTGCCTACCTACCTAGCTCCCCCCCTTCCTTTCCTCTCTGCTACCGCCCCTGGAGGAATCACTGCCTCCATTTTAGAACGAAACAGCAGCCTGCGCCTGCCTCTGCCTCTGCCTGCCTACATTAGGAGATTGTCATGCACCTCATATATATCCAGTGCACATCTCTCGCACATCACATACGCTTGTGTGGCATGGCAGGTGATGAGGCTTCCAGACGGCGGCGGTGGTTGGTGCTGGTGGTGGTGGTGGGGGCACCGGGTTGTGCCGTTACCCTCCCGCATGGCGTGTGCCATCAGGCTGCCTCGCCCAGATCTCCCCCCTTGCCCCCCTCTCTCACGTCTTTGTGTGGTGACCTCAATTTCTTCGGAGACCTTTTCCAGAAATCCCACGCAAACTGTGTCCTCTCTCTCCCTCTGGCTCACTCTACCTTTCATTCCCCCTCTGTCCTACACCCCCTCCTGTTTCTCTGGCTCTCTCTCTGTCTCTCTCTCTCTCTCTCTCTCTCTGTCTCATTCTCTCACTCTTTCTCGCTCTCCTTCCCTTTTTTCTCAGTTTTCAGTCTCCCCCTCCACTCTTGTTGTCACACACACACATATAAAGCTCCCACCACACACACTTTTCTGATGTGTTTGAATTCTGCATTGCCTGGGTTGGGCGGGAGGGCACTCGCGTGGCTCTCTGGCTGTTTGCGATGAGTTTCTGCTGTGGTTGACAACACGCGACGGGTTCTTGCCCCCTGAGAGACAGAAAGGAAGCTGGGAACACGGAGGTGGTTTGTTCCAGAATTTTCTCACCACATCTCATCACAGCAAGCACAACCAGCATGACCAAATAGTTTACTAATAGGCTAAATATCACCTTTGTTGTGAAGAAAGCAATTAGAGACTTCAGTTGCTGTCAGATTTGTTCACTAGTTAGCACTCTGATGTGTGCATCTGTGAAGGTATGGCTGTTAAACTTGCTCTCGTGCTAATGTTTAGCGTGTGTCAGCTGTAACATGAGCTGAGTCACCGGGGCGACAGGAAGCAGTTCTGCTGATGTAAGCAGGGGTGGGCGGGGCTGATGCTGAGAGGTTAACCCAACAGGGAGTTGGGGGTCGGAGAAATAGCAGTCAGTGCAAAAAAATTCCAGTAGGAGAAAGTAAGAAGTGAGGTTTTGGTTTGTGGTACTACATGAGATGTTGTGAGAAAAAAAACAGCCACCAGTCCAAAGCTGGAGACCTCACATTGTCCTGCCCGGCTGCGGTCTCGCGGTCGGGGTCCGCCAGTGCCGCTGGTCTGTGAAGGACTCGGCTGAGGTGGAAAGAAAGGCAGTATGCCCTTACAGCGCAGGGCTCCAGCAGACAAAAATGAAACACAAATCCAGCTCTTCTCTCAGGGGACAAATCAGCTCCGAAGTAGACAATGCCCTGGTAATCTGTTCCTCACGTGCCTCTCTCCGTAACAACGTAACGCAAACATGATGAGTTGGTGAAGTTGCTACTGTTTGTAAATTGGGTTGTAGATAGACTGAAGGCGTGTATATATATTTTTTAAGTGGCACAGTGTTGCAACAGATTAACTTCAGGCAAAGTCTCTTCAGCTCACAACAAGGCTCCCTCCTAAGGCACTGCCCTTCTACCACAGGTTTTTCTAACAGTTTATCATTTTTTCTTCTCTCTTCTTCTCCACAAGTCTTGTGTCCTAATTAGCACCCCATGCCTTTGAATATTGAGCTAAACGTGGAATAGTTCCACAGTTGCGGGTGTGACATCCATCAGGATGCTAAATTTACCCATAATTCTCACCATTATAGCAGACGGGTGCCAAACTGATTATTCCTTCCTATTGCAAGAGGGTCATTTCGTGCGCAAGCGAGCATGTGTAGCTGGGGAAGTGCCTTTGCGAGGGGGCATTGTCAGTGACAAAGAGCAGGAGTGGAGTGGGTTGATCCACGCCCCGTCAGCATGTTTGTCCCCAGTGACACTGTGTTCTGATGGATGACTGCAGCGTTACCTTGAAGGTTGAATTTACACCTTGTCTGTTCTTCCCCATCTAGACTGTGAGAGGATTAACTGTACTGCCAGTAAGTTACTATTCTCCGCTGCCTCCTCTGTCTCTCTCTGTTATTCTCTCTCTGTCTCTCTCTCTGTCTCTCTTCCTCTCTCCCTCCCTCTCTCTCTCTCTCTCTTTCTTTCTCTCTGTCTCTCTCCATTTTGTTGTATACGTATTTGTTCTCCACTCCTTCTCCCCCCTTTTGGTTGATCCGATCTTTTATATGTAAGTGGGTGTATATATTTTTTGTGTGTGTACTGTATGTGTGTGTGTGTGTTTGTGTGTGTGTGTGTGTGTATTGATTTGCGGGCATGCAGCATTTTGCAAGGATACACAGTGTGAGTGAGCTTGGTCACCCGGGAGTTTTGATGGCACATGCAATGTCAGACAGACAGACAGGTAGGTAGGTTCGCCCTGCCTGTGTTTTTGCCCCCAGGCCTGCGCGCTCACTCACCGACTCCTGCGGCAGCCATTTTGAAACAGTGTGAGAGTGTGTGTGGGAGAGCGAGAGCAAGAGAGAGAGAGAAAGAGAAAGAAAAAGAGAGAGGAGGCTGCCTGGGATATGAAGTGTGGCGATTAAGCTGCTCGCTGGCAGATTGCCCCCCCCCTCCTCCCTACACACACACACACACACACACACTCTCCGTCTCTCCAATAACCTCCCCGCACATCAGGCCCTATGAGATAATCCCTCTCACTTCCACAGCCGGCCCCTTTGTCTGCCATTCCCACAGCAGGGGGAAGGATTGAGGTGTGTGTTTTAGGGAGTCAGTGAGAGAGTGAGTCAGTGAGTGAGTGTATGAGTGTGTGTCTGTATGTGTGTGTGGGT
>CM059274.1:4513908-4751408 GCA_030347295.1 Setipinna tenuifilis
TTTTCCATCATCACAAAAGAAAAGCGCTTCATGTTTTTACTATGTGATAGTGATGAGGTAGGGTCCTATGTATTCATAATGCATGCGAGCTTTAAATTAAATTATTATATTTTACCTGTTACCTTTGAAAGCCTGGATTTGAAAGGAGTGGTAGCTCCTGGAGGAGAAGCCTCCATTTTGCCATGTGATGCGAGGAAGCAGAGGAAGTGGCGATGTTTTATTCAGGCGGCCAAGAGGCGGGAGCAGGCAGCAGTGGAGCTGCATGTTTTAGCAGCCTACTATTGTCCTCTTCTCTTCACATGCTCGTCCAGCCTCACAGCCAACCCTGCATCTCTCTCTCAGAGTGTGTGTGTGTGTGTGTGTGTGTGTGTGTGTGTGTGTGTGTGTGTGTGTGTGTGTATGAACATGTGTTTGTGTGTGTCTGGCTGTCTGTTTGTTTGTTTGTTTGTCTGTCTTTGTGTGTATAAGGATAGAGTTAGTTGTGTCTGACTGTGTGTGTTTTCTGTGTTACAAGTTGCAAGTGTGTGTGTGTGTGTCTGTCTGTCTGTCTGCCTGTCTGTCTGTCTGTCTCTCTGTCTCTCTGTCTGTCTACTTGTCATTCTATCTGTGTGTATATGGATGGAGTTGTTTGTGTCTTGTTGTGTATTTTCTGTGAAACAAGTTGCATGTGTGTGTGTGTGTGTGTGTGTGTGGGTGTGTGTGTGTGTGTGTGTGTGTGTGTGTGTGTGTGTTTGGTGTATGAGGTGCTGTGCTGACATGGAGACCAATTAGGTGGCCAGGCTCCAGCAGGGTGGCTGTGTGTGTGTGTGTGTGTGTGTGTGTGTGTGTGTGTGTGTGTGTGTGTGTGTGTGTGTGTCAGTGGTGAGAGAGGGTGTCACATCAACTCATCGCTCATTAATCTGTCCTGTGAGTGACAGCGCGGGTGAGAAGAGATATATTTAGACACCCAGCCAGGGTCACTCTGTGTTCTTCTGAGCACCTCTCTCCTTCTCCATCACACTTCTTATGGAGACATGTGGCCTCTTCATGCTATATGATGCAAGGTGCTCTAGGGAATCGCTTCTCCTATACTCCAAACGTGACATTTTCACTTCAACCGAGAGGATTAGTGAGCTAGATGAATTAAGGTATATGCCATATCTGGAAGTGTGAAAGGCAGCCAGCGCACTGAGCTATTTTCGATCTGTCTCGCCTCTCCCTGCTGAAGTTGAAAATACCACTCTTCATGTATTTGACACCTTTTTTTCTCCCTGATGCCACTTTTGGCCTGCGATATATTGGCAGTACCTGGATCAGGCACGCTAATTGATTTCAGACAAGACTGCCCGAGAATGTACACTCCTTTTGTAACTAACGAACAGATGGTGTTCTGGAGATCAGCCTGCCTGACACTGCAGCCCACCAAGGACACAAGATGGCTGCCTGTGTCTTGCTCCATTGGGCCTCCTTTGAAACGAGAATGATTCATTACGCCCTGGCCGGCTCTCCTGCCTTCATCTTCGGTTATTATCTTCAGGCATAGGGCCCCCCGTTGATCCACCCTGTGAGGGTGCTTCAGTAGTCGATGCCAGCCGGCTAACCCTGGTGTCATCCTGAGCTACAGTTCGAACACTCTGGCACCAAAACCAAAGCCCTTTCTACACACACACACACACACACACACACACACACACACACACACACACACACACACATCAACTGCACCGGCAAGTGTAGTGTGTTTTATGCTGCTCTTCCTGCTGCCCTCTGCTGGCAGGTTAGAGAACCATGATGACGATTGCCGGGGGGAACGGTGGTGACACTTGTGTCTTTATCCTCAGGTTCCCCACCATGCAGAAATTAATGGCGTCCCACTGTGTTGGTGTGCCTTAGTCTGACAGCTAACATGCTTGATTATCCCTTCGCCTCCCCCCTTACTCCCCTAAGAGTGAGGGTGGGAAGGGAAAAAAACGAAAGCATTTCCCATACTGACCAGCGGGTGGAGCTGTGTCTGTGAAAGCGCTCTGGACTGTGCTGCCTCACGTACGCTACGTTCTGCGTGGACTCTGGGTAATTGAGAGTGAGGACGGATGGGAAATCAATAGCGATCCTGGCACTTCTTTAATGGCACCTCTTTTTTACCTGCTATCGAGTGAGAGGCTGCCACACGCCTCTCTGACAATGACACCCTGCCCTCTTAATGTCCACAGGAAAGATGTGTGTCTGAGAGGAAAACACACACGCAATTCTGGCCCTGCTCTTTCTCTCTTGCTTTCTCTTTCTAGGTTTCGTTTTTTTTTCCATTTTGTTCCTCGTGCTAACTGCACGAGCTGATGCTGAATTGAAATGGCAAGCCAAAGCTTTAGCCTTGTGCCTGTTAGCGAGGCTGCACCACTAAGGCCCCCTTAACTGCACATGGCTAGGGGATAAGTTGGTGGTCCCAGAAGCGAGAAATTGCTTTCTCGAATGGAGTTTACAGTCTGTGGGTTTTTGAATATGCTTCCTAAAACACTTGGGATTCGAAAGGCAACGTGATATGAATCTGCAGTATTCTGGAATGCTGCTACGGATGTGGTCACACACAGCAATGCTAGCGGTATGTCGCCATCTGGTGGCGGAAGGCAATTTGTGTGGTTCAGAGTCAGGGTTCAGACAACCTCATGCATACCAGACACTGACAAAAGACAAAAACATGAAGAACAGTTGGTGTGAATGACCCGAGGGTGTTTGTATTAGGCCTGCATGGTGTCTGTGTGAGCATTTTATTTTGTGTATGTGTTTTGCTTTTTTATTTTCTGTCTTTGTCTCAATCTGTTTTGTTAGGTCTCTTCATAATTATCATGTATTGTATCACATTTCTGTTTTTTTTTTACATTATGTTGCCCTATCTATCTATCTATCTATCTATCTATCTATCTATCTATCTATCTATCTATCTATCTATCTATCTTGTATGTCTACCTGTCTATCATATTTCTTTCTTTGTTTCTTTCTTTGTTTCTTTCCTCCTTTCTTTCTTTCTTTCTCGGAATAGCTTTTCTGTTAGCTGTTGTTAACTAAATACATTTTATAGGTAAAGGTCCAGAGACTGTGTTTGCGGGTCAGAACTTGAATGATAACGAGTGGCACACGGTGCGTGTGGCACGCAGAGGAAAGAGCCTGAAGCTGTCGGTGGACGACCAGCAGCCCTCGGAAGGTAAGCGGGCCAATCTCTCCATCCACTCAGCTTGCCTCCATCAACCATATCACACAGTCACACTCCATCAACCATATCTTTCAGTTCTAATTCTGCATTGAATATATCTCGGAACTAATTCTGCATTAAATATATTTTGGCATGGACAATCATGGTGTTTATAAAAATAAATAAATACATTTATAAGCACAGCAGTTGTCTCCGAGCTGTTATCTTTTTACTAATGACTTGTAAAAAAAACACAAGGCCTATTTATTCTCCACATTCTTCAGTTGTTTACTAGGAGTAACTGAAAACAGATGAGATTACAAAAAAATTGAATGCACTACTTTTAACAATATAATAAGCCTTTATTTAATACTGGCTACATGCCTACATGTTTTAATAGGTTGGTTATTATCAGGGCATCAAGGTAGCACAGTTTGTAAGAGGTTGAAGGGAAGTTTATAAGAGATATAATTATATTGTAGCGTGTCTGTTTTCACCATAGCTGCTGTTAGTCTACTATCCTACAATTGTCACCATCCATGTGCATAGCTCACAGACACAGCTGTTCAGTCTCAAGGTCCAGGCTCAAGGCCATTGACTGGGTGTGTTTTATCCCATGTGATCCCCCACCTCAGGCCCAATGACAGGTGACCACACGCAGCTGGAGTTCCACAACATCGAGACTGGCATACTAACGGAGAAGAGACACATGCCCGCTGTGCCCTCCAACTTCATCGGGCACCTGCAGGGCCTCACGTTCAATGGCATGCCCTACATCGATCTGTGCAAGAACGGCGACATTGACTACTGCGAGCTCAATGCCATGATCGGCTACCGGAACATCGTGGCCGACCCCGTGACCTTCAAGTCTCGCTCCAGCTACGTGACGCTGCCCACCCTTCAGGCGTACTACTTCATGCACCTCTTCTTCCAGTTCAAGACCACCTCCCCAGACGGGCTCATCCTCTTTAACCGTGGAGACGGCAACGACTTCATTGTGGTGGAGCTGGTCAAAGGGTGAGTGAGAAGTGTCCAGGCTAGCGCCACCATAGCACCTCCACTCAATATTGTCTTTCCATTCCATTAAGGAACTCTCCTAGAGAAAACAGAGGGTTATCATTGGTGATAGGCCCACCAGGAACTAAACATATGTGTATTGACAGTCTCCAGTCTCTTTGCACTCCACTCCAGTTTAAGGAAGGCCTTGACAAAATATTTGATCATTTTGAAACAGATGACACAGTCAGTCTGTTTTTTTTTTTAGCTCAACGCAGATGTAACAATGTTATATCCCTTGCAAATCAAATATTTATCCAGTCCTAGTGCTTTGGTAGGGACTTACTGATTTAATTTTCAAAAAATGTAATACTTGAATAGGTATTAAAATTAGGCAATTTGTATTTTGCATAATTAACCATAGAAAAGCAATCTTAATTGATATGTATCTGGACACAATCTGATTTTATAATCATTTTATGGTTATGAATGGAGCTCAAACACTGGGAGACAGAAGGAGCTTTGTAACATTAAAGACAGCTTAACTAATAGTACTTTGGCTTGTTGCCATCATCAGTGGACAAAAACGATGGGCATAAATATTAAATCTTTTTAGGAGTGATGGTCAACCTGGCTTTAGAAGCTACAATCCAGTACCTCATACTCGTTTCAGCTACTAAATCAGCTGATTCAAATTAGCAGAACATTTCAGTCAGGTAGAGGGTTCGAATAATTAAATCACCTTTTTAAGTACAAAAGGTAGAACCAGGGGATTTGGACTATATGGCACTGTGTAGGACTTTCATAGTCACCACACTTGTGTCATTAAGCAGCAGATGGAAAAGCAGTATTGGTATTGGTACTTGATAAGGTTGTGTTGAATCAGCTTACAATCACTTGAATCTCATTGTATATTCTACCCTGTTGTCCCTGGGCTGCAGGTACCTGCATTATGTGTCTGACTTGGGTAATGGAGCTCATCTCATCAAGGGAAATTCCAACACTCCCCTCAATGACAACCACTGGCACAATGTCATTATTTCACGAGACAAAAACAACCTCCACACTGTCAAGATTGACACCAAGATCACCACTCAGACCACCACCGGTGCCAAGAACCTGGATCTGAAAGGTAAGATGCAGCATAAGTGGACTACTTTTTATAATCAATCAATGACAGCCCATTCTCAAGTCAAGGCGCAAGTTTTATTTCATCCATAAAAATGGAAATTGAATTGCTCAAGCCTGCCGTTCATGCCCACAGGCAGAGTTAAAAATTAAAACAAGAGTTGTAAATTACTTAAAAGCAATTTCAACAATTAACATTTTCTAAGAAAGTTCAAATCATTAAATTAGTAATACAAACATAATTAAGTAACAATAGTTAACAAAAAGCAGGTTGTTGCCTAAAATCTGCACCAGGTTAAGAACCTTGCATGCACCGTACACTCCAGAATAGTGACACTGGATGTACCCTATACAATACAGGTGTACCCCTATTGAGCAAACATGTGTTTTGTTCTGAAAGAATCATTTAAAAAAAAAATGTACTTTGTAGGCACATGTACCTGTACTTTACACTTAGTTTACCTATTGTATGCCATGTTTCTGAATGTCACTATTTAAAAGAAAAAAAAAGGTATTTTTTCCATCTTTTAAATTATCTAAGCTTTTATTTTTGCAAAAATGTTTACATTATTTTCCATTTTAGCCAAGTAGTTTTTGTTTATAATCTGATGTTTTTCCACTGTACTGTGTAAAAAGCATCTGTCAAAAAGCATGCATAAACATAAAAAAATATACCCATAACCGCAAGTCACCTTTCCTGTCTCTCTGAACACAAGGTGATCTATACATCGGAGGCATAGCCAAAGACATGTACAAGGACCTGCCCAAGCTGGTGCACTCCAAAGAGGGCTTCCAGGGCTGCCTGGCATCCGTGGACCTCAATGGACGGCTGCCGGACCTTTTGGCCGACGCGCTGACCACCGTGGGACAGGTTGAACGAGGCTGTGAAGGTGAGCGAATCTTTCAGTGGGAAGAGAGAAGAGCTGAGGAGCATGGTGCCAAGTGATGACTTGTATCTTCACCCAGTCCAGTCCCTTTTGCTTTCCTTTTGGCTCTCTCACAGGATTCAGCTTTTTTCCCCCACGCACAACCCCCATCTCTTTATGCACACTATTTTTCACTCTTTTTTGGCTGTCTCCTCTGGTTTTGTTTCAAGCTCTTTAATCGATCAAGAGCAATAAGACCCCTCACATTCTGGTATTGTTTTTCTTTGTACGGTAACCAAATCAAGGGCAGTCAGTGGACTGCTATTGTCAGTCATTTTCGCTGTAGCTTAGCAGATTTCCATTGCAGATAAGCCGAGCCATGCCAGAGCGAGGCTCTCTCTTTGATTTGCCGGCCTTGGTCAGTAAATGCCGTGATTGATTAGTGTCAGGTGCGCTCTGCTTGGTTTGAACTCAAACCTTCAGCCATGAAGCACCGTAAATGAGTCTGACAGGCCATCGCTCACATGAGCAGTAATGCGTCAGGAATATGCTAAACTCGTGAGTAAATGCCTTCTCAGCCTTCTCCAAAGAACAGAACAGAGGAGCAAAGACTACCCCACCACCACCACCACAACCACCACCACCACCATTCAAATGTGCTCCTTCAGCTGCAGCCTAACTTTGCCTCCACCTCTCTTTTTCTTTACTTACTCTTCCATTGCCTTTTTTATTTAGTAACACGGACATTTCAGTGCCTTTACTAACATCTCCTTTGTTGCTGTTTCCTTTTTCTGTTTTTTTTTTTTTTTTAATTATTATTATTATTTTTTTGGGCTGACAAAAGTTGCATTGATGAAAGCTGATTTGCAAGGTAGATAGATGAACGTCTGTGTTTAAATCCCCCCAGTGACACCCCCCCCCCCCCCACCCATTCTCCTTTGGTGTAAACAGATGTTGTTGATTACCTTTCTTAGCCACCAGCTATGTGCTGTTCTGTCCAGACAAATACAAGGCCTCCCTCTTGTATTTGTACCATCTTGCCAATACTGTTGCTGTAGTTTTAACGTTGTCTTAATTTTGAGTCTTTGACACGGTTCTATAGTGAGGCCCTCTCTTTGTGTTCTCTTCACACATAAGGGAGGCTGCCCTCTCTCTTTCTCTCTCACGCTCTCTCTCTCTCTCTCTCTCTTTCGTTCTCTCTCTAGCACTTGCCCTCTGATGATGCCTGTGGTGTTAAGGCATGACTGTGTGTTGTTGTAATCCCACCTCCCTTTCCCTGTAAATAAGCTCTCAGCCTCCCCCGCATGCTCAAAGATCTCATTTACCTGTAGACACCCAACAATGGAGTTGAGAACACTCACAACACTGCCAGCACATGTCAACATTGATCCCAGGTCTAATTGCATGGCAGGACTCCAAGCCAAGAGTCACTGCACACCAGCTAAGTCTCATAACCGCAATCTAAAAATCTTATTTATCTCAAGATATCACACAGGCTGTCAGATGCTTGGCATCTGGAAATATTTTCCTTTGGAAGTAACAAAACAATTGCTTTTTTTCCAACAATTCTTTTTTTATTATTATTCAGCATGTAGAGCTTGCAGTTTTCTAATTTTGCAGGGGGAGATTTGGAAGGTAGAGAGTGTAAGATTGGTTTGGAATTGGTGTTTAAGCGACGCAGACTTTAACACTTACCCAAGTCAGTGCATATCTTTAGAATATATTTTTATAGTTTATCTGATTTATGGCTTACCTTAGACATTACCTGGATAATTATTTACCATGACCAGCTTAAGTGGTAACCAAGGAAGGCAAATTATCTCATGTTCACTATGATTTGCAAAAACATGTGACCTTTCAATCTGCTAGAGCATCTATTGTTTAGCTTGGTTGGGACTTGCAAGAACATCATCTGATAAAAACTGATGGGAGGTCAAAGATTCATTTTAATCGCCAAGCCGTGTTAAATAAACATATAAAAATACAGTCTAAACCTTGCTAAAATATCAACACTTTGGTTTGATTACACCAATATCACCTTTCTTACATTCTAAGCAAAACCATGATTAGTAATAATAAGGATGTGTAGTACAGTGGATATACAGTTACGGTAAACATTATTATGTACATACAGATCCTGTGTATAGAAAAAGAAAGAAAAGCTTTACATTCAGACAAAAAGTGTCAGCATGATTGAGTAGGCTCTGGTTTCTGTGCCTATTGCAGTGAGGTACATTTCAGCTGCTGTGAAAGTACATTGGTGTAGAGAGCTATAATGTGTCAATGTGTTTACAGATTCTCTCTAAAATGCTTTCTAAATGTGAGGCAAATTTTGAGGACATTCAATCCCAGCTTTATCAGCTGACACTGCTTGGGTGTGTTATGTATCACCAGTCTATACATTGCACCCTAAGGTGTCAATTTTGCATAGGCATGGCAAAATACACACCTTAAACACAACACATTTGAATGAGCATATATCACAAACCATTACTGGTCAAGCAGGTGTTATGTTTCTGGCTCAAAAACTGTCATATTGCTGCATTTACCTTAGCAGTTCGTTAAAGACAAAGTCTCTGTTGAAGATAAGTCACAGGCTGCTCTGTAATGCCTTCAGAAATGAACAAAATGTTGTAAGTCTGTTTGAAAGACTCAAGGACACGGGAAAAGGTAGTTCAATTTGTATGACCTCAGATAAATAAGCGGTAGACCGATGTTATTGTTATTAACAAGGTCAGTTGCCTCGCTGCAAGCTAAGTGATGGTGGTTTCAAAGCAATACTCACATACCGCATATGCTGTGCTTTATTTACTGGCTTCTAACCCTCGTCGTTGCACTGATCGATATGTTCATAGTGTTCCTGTAGGGTATTTTACAAATGACTGTCTTCCTTCTGATTTTACTTCTCAGCTTTTGGCAAACAAAACTAAAGCAAAGACATATTCACCATCAAGTATCAATATACAGAAAAACATGTACAGCACAAGCCTCCATATTTTTCTTGTGCTAGATCGAGGGACACATTGACCTTCAGAGATGTTTTGTTGGTCTAAATGTATAAGTTCCAACTGCAAGCACTTTCCTCCACAATAAGCAAGTTGTGAAAATTGCAGGGAAATGACAGGTATGCTGTATGGTATAACATGGTTAATGCGTGTTCACTGTGCCATGCAGGTGTACTGCGTTGTTACCGTGTACTGTCTCCCATTGCATTCCTAAATATGAACTACCCGCAGTAATAGCAAATTATCAAATCGCCTATTTTAAGACTTTAACTATTTTAGTTAGTTAACATTTAGCTCACTAATCAAGAGCGTCTCTGTGGTAGGCAAAATGTTAATGTTTCCAAAGTAAACTGGCAGCCATTCTTAGGGCTTCAACCATACATCATCAAGCTACTTGTACTGACAATTCTTGAGCCAATTTCTACAGAGCTTCTGTTTATACTGTGTTAGAGCCCTTGGCTGGAGCTCAGAAGTGTAATCAGATGATAAATGTTCCCAAAAAAAACAAACAGTGCTAAAACAACAGTGCTAAAACAACCGTCATGCACTGTAAAGCTGCTATCTTGTTTGCATCTCCAAAAGGGCAGATAATTGAATCGGGAGGCAGGATGGGCACTTGGTGAAAAAAACAGATAAGTGGCTGGATCATTTGACTACAACTTTAGTCAGGAAAATTATATTACTGATATTAGTGTGGGCTATGTAACCTGCGCAGTAGAATGCATGCATTAATGATAAGTAAAAATGCTAGTTCATTTATAAGTATTTTGTAACACTAGGTTGTGTGATTGAAATACAGATCGCCACATCAACATACTTTCAAGGTTAAAGCCCAATACAATGTGTGAGTAGTCTTCATAGCACAATGTGTGACGTACAATGTACTCCACACAATATCCAAACAACATAAGTGAGGAACTAGGTAGAGATCAGCCCTACCCAGCCTACACCAATGGATGTATACTTCCATGGGCAGCGTGCAGTATGCTTTAGTGTGTGCATGATTTGCAAGATGCAGACTTCATCATCAGCACAGTCCACACACACTGTCCATGCAGTGGTAATATTGTATGTGGGTGCAGGACTGCTTACCTGGCCAAGTTAAACCAAAAACATTACGTTTTTTGCTAATTTAGCTCTAATGCAAAGTGGCATACATTACAGTACATGGTCATGAATATGTTTGCTCCCTATGTATACTACTGGCAGAGCTGTAGATGACAATTGTTTCATGGTTTATGTTATTATTATATAATATATTAGATTAGATTGGATAAAATTAGATTAGATTACGTTAGATAAAATTAGATTAGATTAGATGAAATTAGATTACCCCTATTTCAAGATAGGCAACTATTGCTATTTAGTTGGAGCAGTCAATGGCTATGAAGCAGCTATTTTTACTTCAGGCACTGTGATAGATTGTTTGAGCTTTATGGGCTGAGGAAAGTGCTCGCAACAGCAAAACACACTCAAAAAGTGAAACAGTGCATTTACCCCACTGCGCGCATAAAAATCTGTTTTTCTCATTCACCCAACATGCCATTCACCACAACCACAGAATATGCCATTCATCACAAACACTGAACATGAAATTTACCACAACTCTACTAGGTACTAAGTATGACTGTGTGATCTTGGTTAGGCTGAGTGACCGCATGCTACAATGTGTAATCCCATGTAACACAGTATGCTGCATCATACACACTGTATAGTGTGCATTGTGTTACAAAACGTAGGCACAGGGAACAAAGTGTATGCGTTCCCTGTAAGGTGTTTTTATTTTATTGAAGTATCTACCGTCTAAATGTGGATTGTGAAAGCATATCGTGTACTGTATATAGTATGTCATTGTGCTGTGAGTTGCTTTAGACAGAACATCTGCTTGATAAATTGAGAGAATAAACAGAGTGCATTCTCTGTTGCTCTGTCTACTACTGTGTGCTTCCTTTATCTTTTTGGATAAAGCATCTAATTGATGAATAAGTAAACTGTGCATGTAACACCAGAGGTAGGGCACATGTGAATAGAGAAGGGGTGTACACAGACTCACTAGTACTAATTTGGATAGCTGGGCTTCAGATTCATTTTAGTAGAACGCAGTCAGTGGGGCCCAGACGGAGAAAGAGGAAGGGACAGAATGTTGTGATGTTGGACAAAGACACCCAATGAAAACACAACAAAAAACTTTTTTCTCTCAGCAGGTTGCCACTAAATATATCACTGAAATATATGAGTAAGCAACCCAACTAACTTTTATTAGAGCCAACGGTGCAGTTATATTAGTGTTGGCAAAGGAAGCTTATTGGCTGCTGGCCCACTAGTTCAGCCCACTGCTTTATTGCCTCCTTCTGCATTTTTATGCTCTCACCTGGAGTGATTAGCATCTGCGGCACAGTAATGGGTCACATGTGACTAGAAGATGCTAAACTGAATATTGAATAATGGAATATTTAGAAAATACGCTTCTAATGGCTGTCAGAAGTCTGCCCAGGCCTTTTTTTGTGACTTGAATGCTTCCACTGTGAAATAACATAATAAGAACGTAATGGGCATATTTTTTTGCTAAAAAAATTCCTATTATAAAAGACTTGGTTCTATTTCAAGCTTTTACTTTATGAGATGGGGGAAGGGGCTGCTCCACCTCTATTTCTGTGACAAATTGACTGGTCTTATTTTATCTCTCTGTCCTCCTCATCCCCCCTCCCCCCCAGGTCCCAGCACCACCTGTCAGGACGACTCCTGCTCCAATCAGGGCGTGTGTCTTCAGCTGTGGGAGGGCTTCAGCTGCGACTGCACCATGACGTCATTCGGAGGGCCGCTCTGCAACGACCGTGAGTCTTCCTGCCTTTCCGTCGTTCTAAAAAACCTCATCTTCCAGCCACCCACTCACAACCCACTCACTGTAATACCAGAACACGACCAGAAAACATAGCCTGGAGCCCCTTTGAAAACCCAACCAATACAGCAGCTCATCATTACTTTTTTGAGTTTCTGGTAAACAACATGCCATGATTAAGTCAACATGATAGGCGATATTCTGATGCCGAGCCAAGTGCTACTGTTACCCTTCCTGAGCACCTGCTGCTCACATGATAAAGTGCCATCTGGTCACAGGAACATTCCTCTGCCATGTCAGCCCCCACTATCTCGCTCCTAATGCTGAACACGACAAAGGAAAATACATGGAGGGGCAGAAGTTCATTCCCATTATAGATAGATAGATAGATAGATAGATAGATAGATAGATAGATAGATAGATAGATAGATAGATAGACAGATAGACAGATAGATATAATGATAGAATGATAGAAGCAATTAAGGACATATCAGAAGTGGGATTTAAACCCACTTAAATTTTATGATTCCTTTCAGAGACCAGATAGTCCATGTTTATTATTTATGGAAGATTTGATTATTATTATTATTATTATTATTATTATTAATATAATAATAATAATAATAATAATAATAATAATAATAATAATAATAAACTGTATTTATATAGCACAATTCATACAAGTGCTTCAACAGTTTGGCAGGAAAAACACAAGGCAGCATTTCTTGCAGCTTGGTAGCACCACGAAAGTTCATTCGGGGGCTGTTGACAGACCGTATATATTACCTTGAGCCTGGCGCCATAGACTGCTCCTGCCATTATGATAGCTGTGGTGCTGTGGTGTAATGTCATATTACAAATTGGAAGGAGATTTATGACAACAGTCTGATTCAGTACATTTTTAGTACAGCATTTTATTTTTTTCTCATACTAACAGAAGAGACCTCTGTTTATGTAGCCACTGTTTTTTTGACATGCTGTGTCCTGTGTGTGTCATGAATCGATTCCTTTAAAAAAAAGACTCCACTAGGGGGCAGAAGAGGCACTCGCAAGGCAGGCAAAAGGAATGATTGGTGACCTATAAGGGCACTGTACACACCTGCAGAGATTACCAACCTTATTGCAAGGTTGAAATCTTTACGTGTGTGTGTGTGTGTGTGTGTGTAATGCTGTGTAAGAGAGGGTGAGTGTGTGTATACGTGTGTGTGTGTTTGTCTGTGGGTATCCGCCCCACAAGTGCACGTGTATGTGTGCGTATTTGCCAGGTTGCTGTGTAGGGAAACTTGAAAAAGTGAAGGAAGGATAAAAAAATAGTTAAAGTCCATTTTGCAAATTCTGCTGAATGTCAGCACTCTAAAAAGCTGCTGAGCAAAAGAAAGCTTGCCTTCGGAGAAGGAGGAGGAGGAGGAGGAGGAGGGAGAGCAGAGGAAGAAGGGAGCAGGTGGAGGGAGTGAACGGAAGGAATGAAGCAGGTGAGGAGAAAGTCCTTGAGAGAGTTTTTTTTTAAGGCGAGTCTGTAGCAGTTGTTTGGTACACATTGGCTGTCATACAGACTAACTCTGCAGCCTGCTGACCTTGATAAGGGCCTCAACCTCTTCTACGGAGAAACCAGTCACAACCCCTACAAACAGGCACACACACACACCACACACACACTCGTAGTCGAACACACACACAGACAGACACATACATATACACATACACACATACTCTCTCATACACACACAGACACACACACACATACTGTACACACACACACATACTGTACACACATACTCACACACACACACATACTGACACACACATGTATGTATTTATACAGCATCGTTTTAAATGGAATGCCAGTAAACCAATTGGTCTGCAACCCAAAGAGCCAGCAGACACTTAACCCCAACCAATAGCACACACACTTACAACCAATAGCACACTTAGCCCAACCAATAGCACACACACTCAGCTGCTTCTCCCTTAGCCATACTCCAGGCCACAACACTTCTGTTCACCTCCCTGTACAGGAAGCAGGAATTTGGCCAAGACTGATCATCAGATTTCGCTTCGATACTAATGGATATGTATGTTCAGAAGTGTGTGTGTGTATGTGTGTGTGTGTGTGTGTGTGTGTGTGTGTGTGTGTGTGTGTGTGTGTGTGTGTGTGTGTGTGTGTGTGTGAGAGAGAGAGAGAAAGAGTGTGAGTGTGTAGGAAGTGTGTAAGAAGTATTCCTGCTGTTAGTCCTAGGGCTGTTGTGTTATACCTCAAGTATTATGGAGCCCCTTTACACTGCTCTGTTAACAACCGTGTTAGCCCTAAGGAGGTGTGTGTGTGTGTGTGTGTGTGTGTGTGTGTGTGTGTGTGTGTGTGTGTGTGTGAGAGAGAGAGAGAGACAGAGACAGAGAGACAGAGAGAGACAGATTGAAAGAGAGACAGAGATAAATAAAGAGATACAAGGGGGAAAGAGGCAGACTAAGATCCAGTGATAACTGACGATGATTAAAAAGAGACTAAGAGAGATTGACACCATTCTTTATTTTCGTTTTCAAATCCTTTTCACTACACGATGAATTGTGTTTTTTTATTAGTGAGGTGATGATGGTGATAAGATGAGCGTAGATTCAGTGTGTGTGTGTGTTTGTGTGGGTGTGTGTGTTTGTGTGTAAGTATGTGTGTGTGTGTGTGTGTGTGTGTGTGTAAGTATGTGTGTGTGTGCGTAAGTGTGTGTGTGTGTGTGTGTGTGTGTGTGTGTGTGTGTGTGTGTGTAAGTATGTGTGTGTGTGTGTGTAAGTGTAAGTATGTGTGTGTTTGTGTGTGTGTAGCATTAGGTGGTGGGATAAGGTGTGCTGCTCTGCACTGCAGGCATTGAGCTGATGTCTCCACATAAAGGCAAATTGAATGAGAGTAGCAGGAACAGATAAGGGAGCCCGATGCTCTGTGTGAAGATAAAGAGGTTCTCCCGTGGTGTTGGGGGGGTTGGCGGGTGTGTGTGTGTGTATGTGGGGTGGGGGGAAGATATGAGAAGATAGCACCCCCTCTCTCTCCCACCCCCAACGTGAAATTAAATCTGATACAGTGGGCTGTTAGTGCCCAGCATCGCCTCAAAAGGAACATTATTTCTCCAAAGCAATGGATCATTTTTAATTAGCACTCGCCTATCAGCTAGACCATTTTTAATAACAAAGAAAAAGTCAATATTCCCCAGTTAGTGCTTCCATGTGGATGGGAAAAATGTTTACCGTGTGTGTGTCTTTCTCTCTGTGTTTGTGTGTGTGTGTGTGTGTGTATGTGTGTGTGTGAGAGAGATAGAGAGTGCTCATGTGTGCTCTTTGTAGCCTGTATCTTTTCATCATGAGAGAGGGCATGAAGAATATCTTTGTACCGTATACATTATTTAGCTCTTGCATCTTATGCTTCAAATTAGTTAGCTTTGATTACAAATGTTATGCCAGACGTTTTTGCTCATGCAGTTGAATGCAGACGGCCCTCCACAAGGCTGTAGAACTGTAAAACCGTAATGTTCAGATCATATTGGCGGCTGCACCTTTTCTCTTTATAGCTCATCTGCCATCACGCTCCACTTGCTTTGAATTGCCTTGTTGAGGTCACTGCAGTGAAAAGGTCCATAACATTCGACCGCACCAGAGTACAAGAGACAAGCTGCTCCGTGCCCTGCAGTCAATGGCAGTGACCAGCTGTCACCACTAGATGGTGCTAAAGTAAACAAGAAATGATTGGGGGCTCTAGCCCAATCGTTCAGGCTAGATAAGGTGGCACTGGCCAGAGAACAGTCCCTGTCCCCTTCTTTAGGTTTGGTTTTATTTTATGGGATGAAAGATACAGATTAAAGGGGAGACATGCCCTAAACATTCACACAAATCCACGCTTCTTGCAGGCTGTCATCCTCATTAAAAATATCCAGGCTGCACCATGGTTCATTCTGTGGCTATTTTGTCATTATGAGTTGATAATGTCCTCGTCTGAACCTCCTCAAACCAAGTGAAACATCTGTTCAATTGACAGGACAAGATCTGCTGAATCAACAGCATGTTTTCTATTTAATTACATCTTCTATTGTTGTTTCTAGGCTAGGAAAAAAAAAGAAAACCACCATTACGAGAGCGCTGCCATTTTAAAGGGGGCTCTTGGGTGTCAAATTTTGATAACACTTGCCTACAGTGACTGCCAGTGCTTTGAAAGGACCACCTGTCTCGACTAGCTTTCAGGCAGAGCCCACCTGCAGAGGGTCCTCCCTGGGGATCCAGTGTTGGAGCTGCTCCCTGGGGGATGAAGCTGTCTCCTACTCTTAGCGGGAGCAAGCCATAGCTCTTGCGTAGTCTCACTATCTTAGCACATTTTTGTATATGCTCACTGCATGGTAAAAATTGGCAGAGATGTTACAAAGACCTCTGATTATCGACTCGGTGGATAGAGTAACAGAAATAAAGAAAAGAACAACTGATGTACCGAGATTTTGAGATAGGGAGAAAAGCGAAAAAGAGTTTGGGTTGGCAAAAAGCGTGTAATGGGCTACTGATGGACAGGCGGGGAGAAATAAAGACATAGACAAATGTTATGCAGAAATTTGAGGATGTTGAGAAAAGGCTAAAGAGTTTGGGAGGATGTGAGATGAGGATGGAGATGTGGAGGCCTGTACCTCAGAGATGCACACGGTTCTGACACGGGGGAAAGGAGAGATGCGCAAAGGAGGAGGAGGGAAACCCAATGGCTCTGATATTATAGAGCCACTCTTTCTCTCTCTCCCCCTCCCTCTCTCTCTGTTTCTCTCTCCCTCCCTTTCCCTCGTCCTCTTTTACTTCGTCTGTTTCTCTCACCCTCCTCCCTTTCTCTTGCTCCCTCCTCTACTCTCTCTCTCTCTCTCTCTGTCTCTCTCTCTCTCTCCCTCCTGTACTCTCTCACTTTCTCTCTCGCTCTCTCACTCTCTCTCCTTCTTTACTCTCTCTGTGTTCATCTCATTCATTGGGTCTACACAAGAGAGTGCGGCGTACTGAATGAGGTGGAGGAGGAGACAGCATACACAGGGGATGACAGATTAAGCGAGGGAACAGAAAAAAGAGAGGAAGGATTTAGCTCTGTCTCTATAACTTGCGCTACTCTGTGACTCAAGCAGCATTGTTTTGTTTTTTTTCTTTTTTTCTGTGACTGGAGACTTTGTTGCCTGTATCGCTCGTAAATGAGCGCTTTCCTCCTCTCTCCTCCTCCTCTTCTTCTTCTTCTTCTTTGAGGATCCTGTTCGGACTAATGCCTTCCTCCTGCTCCTCCTCCTCCTCCTCTTTATTCTCAGTGCGTGTGACAGCTGGAGCACCCATTTAGTGTCGTTCTAGTGTGTGTGTGTGTGTGTGTAGTGTGTGTGTTACTTTGTGTGTGAGAAAGAGCTAGAGAGAGAGAGAGAGAAAGAGGAGGGGAAGGAAGAGGAAGAGCAAGAGCAAGAGAGTGCATGTGCAGGCGTGTGTGAACATGCATGACAGTGTGTGTGTGAGCTGTGAAGGGGCTGGCTCTCTGTGGATGGAGGGCTAGAAAGTAGTGTGTGCTGGAGATCTGCAGTGGAGCCTTCCCCCGCGTGTCTCCTGTTAATGTGCGTGTGTGTGTGTGTGCGCGTGTTTGTGTGTATGTGTTGTGTGTTGCCTTGTGCTCGGGCTTGGTGGTTCTCCGCTCTGCTGTGCTCTCCTCTCCCGCTGGGGAATGGGGGAGTGATGGCTCGTCTCCCTGGGTTACTGCCCCACCGGCACTGACACGTGGAAGCTACTAGGGGGAGGTCTGCATCCTCGCCGTTTCACACCCCCACCCCCCCACCCCTTCCTCCCCTTCCTCCTCTCTCTGTCCCTCCATCACAAACGACTTGTCCTGAGTGCTGGAGTACTTCTACTCTTGTGGATTTTCTCCTTATTTTTGTCTTTTTTCTGTCTCCTGAATTTGGATCTTTCTTTGAGGGGCAGAAACAGGAATATTTTCCTCTTTTGTGCATCATTTAGTCTTTCACTTCTTTTTTTCTGGATGAATTGTACTCTGTGAGTGCTGAAGAGCATCACCTTGCCAGCACTTTTTTGGAAGCAAGTGCCTTCCCCCCTCCACCTTCTTCTGGGAGACTTCATTATTTCACTTTATCTTGACATGAGAATAGATGTTGTTGCCTTTATAGTGAGTGCTGGGGTTGCTAACAGCAGCATGGCTCCTCTGCTTCTTTGAGGATTCCCTACTCTCTCTCTCCCTTCCTCTTATCTCTGTCTCTCACTCCTCTGATCGCCTCTCCTCTCCTCTCTCGCCCGAGCACCTTTGGCTCCACCCTGGAGGGATGCCGGGGAGGTGTGCCCTGCCGCAGCCCAGGGGGGCTGCCCCGAGCCTGGCTCTGGCTGCTCTGTGCCTGGCCCTGCTCAAGGAGCTGGGGGTACCCTCGGCTGCCCGAGGCTCTGATCTCGTTCCCCTCCGGACTCAGACGCACGCACACCCGCCTGTGGGCATTCAGTCTGTGCAGGGCTACCTCCGGGCAGGACATGGTGCGTACAGTTCAGTGGTCTTGTCTCTCCATTGCCTCCTCTCTCTTTCCCTCTCCCTCTCTCTCTCTCTCCCTCTCTCTTTCTCTCGCCCTATCTCTCTTTCCCTATCTTTATACCTTTCCTTTCTGTGTGGCAATTCACTGTAGCTTTATGATCTTACTGTATCTCAAGTGCAATGAAAGCCCTCTGGAGAGGAATTTGGTCATTGTGTTTACGTACAGAGTATATCCTGTTACTTGCCAGAACAATAACATAAAGACGCAGATGTGGTGTTTTGGATGATTTTAATGTTTAAATGCAAATGAGCTGTTCAAGTGGCATTTTTGATTTCACATGCAGGTGAAGTACATAGTTTGTCTGTACATATGTACAGTTTGCATGTACTGTAGGAAGATATATGTATGAATAAATGAATGAAAGTATGTATGTATGTATAGTATGCATGTTTGCATGTATGTGTGTGTGTTCGCTTTTGTGTGTTTATGTGTGTATGTATGTATGTGTTTGTGTATTTACATGCAGTTGTTTGTGAGGTCTGCTGTTGGGGCATTCATTATTGATTGGGAGGCAGGTTGTGGCTTCTGCCCTGCTTGACTATCCTTCAACCCAACCTTGACACCAGCCACATACATCAAGACCAAGTTCCTTGCCTCTGACAACCACAGACTTCTTTTCTAATTGCCTTACCTATACATGTCTGTTTGAATTACTGTGTGCATGCCAGGCTATAATTGTATGTGCGTGTTTGTGTGTGTGTATGTGTGTGTGTGTGTGTGCGCACATGCAGCGGCTTAGTTGTATTTTATGGTGTGTATGGTGGTGTGTGTGTGTGTGTGCTTTGTACAAATGTGTGCATGTGTGAGTGAATACACACTTTTGTATTCTGTGTGCGTGTGTATGCGTACGTGCGTGTGTGCGTACGTGTGTATGTGTGTGGCTGTGACATTACGCTGGCAGATTCATGAGAATAAGAAAAAAGAGGACAGGCTTTTAAGATGCCATTAGGCCCCAGGGCCAAGCTGTGACCCCACCAGTACGTCTGCTTTTCTCAGTCCTCATCTCTGCTCAGCTTTCTTTTCCTTCCCCCCTCAGACTACACACCGGCCTCACATGTACTCTATGTGCAACATTGTTTCGGTAACAGTTTTGCCAAAGAAATGTGACCAGCAATGCTTACCTGTAGGAACCATATGCATTTGTGAAGGAAGATGCATTGTTACTGCGGATATAGAATAACTGTACAGATGTACAGTATACGTGGTATGGAATAGCTGTAAATATTAAAACGTGCATACAGTGTGTAATGTGTACACTGTTTAACATGCCTACACACACCTTAATGCTGTTATAGCTAGACATAAGTTGACATTTCCAGCTCTTTCATCATGTGTGTGTCTTATCAGTGGGAAGTCATCCCTTCCTTTAGTACTGCACATTTTAACCCCCCCGCCCCCTTAAACTCCCTGCTGTGTGTTTTGGAGACCATCAGCCCAATTTCCACGGTGTGTTCACGGGCGCCTGAGCTGTCAGCTCCGTCCGTGGATTAGACAAAGGCGTAGGCCTCCCAATATGATCCTCGCAGATTGCTGTATGATAAAACAGGAAAAATGCAATTGAGTAGAGAAAGGGAGTTTGGGGGGGGGGGTGGAGAGAGGGAGGGAGTAAGACAGGGTGCTTGTAGAGGGAAGCGTGTAAAGCGAAAAAGAGTCATTTATCTTTTTTGAGAGGTGCCTCTGTTCTTTTAGTATGCTGTCCTTGCCACAAACCCCCCCACACCACCACGCACACTTTTTCTACATTTTTTGTAGCCTCTCTCCTTCTCTCTGACCCGTATTGCCCTCTCTCCCTTTCTTTTGTGTGTGTGTGTGTGTGTGTGTGTGTGTGTGTGTGTGTGTGTGTGTGTGTGTGTGTGTGAGAGAGAGAGAGAGAGTGTGTCTGTGTCTGTGTGTCTGTGTGTGTTTTTGTGTGTGTCTGAGCATGCACATTGCCGGGGCTGTGTGCATATGAAATTGAGTTTTTTTTTTTTGTTTGTGTTTGTAGGACACAGCTGTGTCCTCTAATGATTATTGCTAGCGAGTATCACAGAGACATCCTTCTTGCCCAAAACCTAAAAATGCAGAGCGCCCAAACACCACCTACCCCCTCCCACACACATACACACACCACCACCCACCAACAGCCTCCCTTCCCTGAACCACAAGCCTTCACCCATGAGCTCCCTCGTCTTTCTCCACTACTCCCAGCTATCCCCACACCACCTCCACACCCCAAAACATCTTGTTAACAAGACAAACATCCTGTCCCTATCTGCCAAATACCACACTCCTTTTCTCCCCATGTGGAAATTCTCCACACAGCTTCAATCCAACCAACTAAGCCATCTTTTCTCCATGTAGCTAGCCCTTGCAAGCTGATTCAGGCGAGCCCTTGCCCAATTCAAACCCCCCAAGAGACCCGTTTAAAGTCATAGTTCTCCGTGTCAGTGGTAGGAGTTTGCTGCATTATTGCATTATTTTGGTGTAGACAAACACAGTAATGTATAAAATGTAAAGTAGTCAACATCTATATATCTATATCTCTTTATTCTGTATGTGAGCTGAGTGCCTCACAGAGCAAAAAAAGACACAGAAAGACTGAAATAGTGAGAGAGTATGAGTGGATGTTTGATAGAAGCTGGAGATGCAGTAAAAGAGTCAGAAAGAGGAAGAACGACACAACAAGAGAGAGGAGGAAGAGAGAGAGAGAGAGAGAGAGAAACCCAGGTTTGCGTGCCAGTGAGTACACCCTCTCCCCAGTGAAGTGATTAGATGCAAAGTGAATGTGAAAGCAGAAAGTGAGACAAATTATCAGACAGCTTTGAGCTTGAATGCGCAACGCTCCTATTTTACTACATCCTTCTCTCTCTCTATTTCTCTCTCTCTTTCTCTCTCTCTCTCTTTCTCTCTCTACCTCTCTGCCTCTTTCTCTCTCTCTCCCTTAATCTCACCACATTCTCTTATTTCTCTCCCTGTCCTTCTCTCCTTTCTTTCCTCCATCCCTCGCTCTCTGTTCTTTCTTTCCCTGATGAATGCGTTGCAATCAGCGAGCCCCCCTGCCCAGTTGCACACACACTCCCACAAACACTTGAGTTGCTTTTAGACCCTAAATGTACTTTGAGGGAAGTTGATGCAGCAAGATGCCACTCAAACTCCAACCCCAGTGTGTACAACACAAACACACACACACATACATATAAACACACACATAAACACACAAAGCACCCAGAACACACAGAACATTTTTATTTATTTGCCCATAGCCTCTTAAATTTCTAAATGAAATTAAGTTATGGCTATGTGGTCAGAAGATGTGATAATGTGAGATGCTTCTCTAACATTGTCAAGGAAAATGAAATAGAGGAAAATGAAAGAGAGTAAGATGATTAGACAGATGGCTAGTAGCTCTATTAGTTGTATATTCATTAGTGTGTTGGGTGCTCTTGGATGTTGGGAATTAATCCATTTGAAGCAGGAAAGGTTTGTACAGGCACTCTGAAATGTGACAGTGAGGAAGCATTAAAAAGCCTTTCTTACAGTGTAACTCGGTTAGTTCATGTTTAAAATGCTTTTAAACATGAGATAGCCTAGTTATAATAAAGACTCTTCTCATTGTCACGAAAAGAGGGTAATTTATTTTTTCATTTTTGTAATCTCAATTCAATAAAAGCTCTCTTGTTTCTTTATGTAATGATGTAAACTATACTGCAGTTAGGAGCAAAAGTGCAGTGTGTGTGTGCATGTGGATTTGTGTGTGTGTGTATGTGTGTGTGTGTGCGTGCGTGCGTGCGTGCGTGCGTGCGTGCATGCGTGTGTGTGTTTCTGTGAAGGTATGTGTGCATGTGTCAACCAGACTGTGTATATTTGGGGAGGAGGGATCACTTGAAAGGTAGATGCAGGACAGGGCCGTCTGTGTGAAAACCAGACGCTTCTGACTGACTCTGTAAACACTGCACATCTTCTCCAGGGAATCTTAGCGAGAGCGAAGGAAAAACAGAGACTGTGTGTGTGTGTGAGAAAGAGAGAGAGCTGAGGAGCGTCTGAAGGCTGTTGTCTGTAATGGAGGCTCAGTTAGAGGCAGAGCCATAGCCCTGGAGGGATCTCTCTGTCACTGCTGAGAGCAGACACACCAGCACTCACTGCCTCGTTTACCATGCTACAAAGAACAAAGGAATGACATTGAAATGAGAGCTGTGACTGAGAGAATGTTCTTAATTTAACTCTGTCAAGACGCAGTGATTGCAATGACAATGATGACATAGATGAACAACCTGGGCGTAGCGATCATGGGGGGGAAAAAAAGTTGAGAAAAGTTTACCTCTGTGAGAAAACTCATTTTGCCACTGGCGGCCAGTCGGAATTTTTTGTTGTTATCTTTGACAGCTTGGAAATTGCAGAACAATGATGTAGTGCCATTTAATTTTCTGAAAAGAAGAGCTTGGAGTGCCTTGTTACATGGTTGGGGTTGTACCTGGAAGATAAGACGCTTAATCTTGGGTTTACTGTAATAAAATAGCAATTCTGTCAAAACAAACAAGCAACTAAATAGTCTACTAGCTGCCAAAGTTAGCTAACTCTTCTACTATCTTCTGTGCCATCTATACAAGCCACAGGACACCTACTGACAGTAAAGATAGTGTTTCATTGTAGTCTGTCAGGCTTACTCTGGAGGCCAACCTGCCAAAAAATAAATACAAAATGAACACTACAACTGAACATTATCAGCTATGCGAAAGCAGTATTATACACTTAATTGAAATAAATGACTGCTTTGCACTGTAGTTGAAATAGGATTAAGCATTTTAAGGTGAAAGGTTCATAGCTTATTATAAAAATCAGCAAAGAAGCAGGCTCCATTTGCTTAGTACCCTACTGCAGAGAGAGTAGCAGAATATAATGGAAAATAACCATCTACACCAATACTTTGATCTTATCTTATTTAAAATGTAAGGCACAAGGTGGTTTTCCATTAAAAATACACATGTTCTGTGTCAAAAATATGCAGGTAAAATAGAATCCTTGAATAATAATACATTTGTAATGCAGAGAACTCTATGTCCTTTGACTAAAGCTAAAAATCAGAATATCTCAAGCTTATCCATATCCATACACACAAGCTACAGAGAGAAACTAATAAAGGAGCACACACACACAAAACCACTAGCCCATCCACTTAAAGCACATATAGCTTTGCTCACACAACCCATAACCAATACACAACTCCACAGCTAATAACTCACGAATGCTAACGTCTAGCAGTGGCCATAGGAGACTCATTATGAAAACACAAAGCAAGGCATAAACGCAAACCACTGCAGTGTCAGAGAAGACGCATAGAGCAAGCAGCACTGCCAGCACAGGCTGGAATGTTATTCTCCCTGTTCGCCAAATATCACAACCGGTGCCCGGTGCAGACTTAATTGGCCCTGTAAAGGTCAACTTCACCACCTCCTCATATTGTTTCAGGTACTAATGGGGCCTGAAATGCACATATAGTTGAAAAGGAGTGGTGGTGGAGTGGGGCTATGGACTTTTGCCGAGCAGGTTAGAGTGGGAGGATTAGATGGAGGCTGACCTGTGGCTGTGTGTGTGTGTGTGTGTGTGTGTGTGTGTGTGTGTGTGTGTGTGTGTGTGTGTGTGTTAGTCTGCCCTGATGGCCTTATGACATCTAGTGGATTACTGTAATTACCAAGAGGTGCTAGATGTTCATCTGGGAGATAGCTACAATACACAAACACATGCACACACACACACACACACAAACACAAAATGACACATATTCTTGTCACAGTACAAACATGCTTCCTCAAAACCAGACATGCCACAAATTCTACAAACATACACAGTCAGTCACACCCAGCCTCCTGTCCTTTCACACATTAACTTCAGGGACTGATTTCACAGCAAATACTGTTTGTCCTTTTCCTTGTTAATTTTTGAATCAGTAAAAAATAAATGGGAACGATATTGAGTGCAATAGTAATATACAGGAATGAAAATGAGTATGAGTTGTTGGTTGGATATGCCTCACATGGCTCAGTCTCACTCCACTGGGTACCCACGATGACTCTTTCAAGGTGTGTGTGTGTGTGTGTATGTATGCGTATGTGTGTATGTGAATGTGCGTGTGTGTGTATGTGTGCATGCATGTGCATGCATGTGTGTGCATGGCATGTGTGTGCATGTGTGTGCTGTGTGCATGTGTGTGTGTGTGTGTGTCTGTCTGTCTGTGTGTGTGTGTGGTCAATACGAGGCGACCTTAGTGTGAAGGCAGCAGCAGATTTACTGGTAACCCATTCTGCGTTTGTGCTGATGATAATGGCAAGTTTACAGCCTCCCACCCATTCGCCTCTGTGGGCTTGTGTTCCGTGCGAGTGGGCGCGGGTAATTACCCGGTTGCTTTGGAGCGCCGGCGTGTCAGCCCTGTAATTGGCTCCACTGTAATTCACTTTTTAATTGCCTGTTTATTATTGCAGAAGCCTCAGTTTTGTCGTTGCTGCACAGCGCGTGGTGAGTGGTTAATAAACAAATGACAACAAGCTCATATTTCCACTCCATGTTACAGCTACTGCAGAAAGAAAGAAGGAAAAGGAGAGAAAGACAGAGAGAGAGAGAGAGAAGAGATGGAGAGAAATGGAGATAGAGATGAGATTGGAGAGGTGGAGATAGTGAGTGAGAGAGAGAGAAAGGTGTGGACATAGAGACAGAGAAAGAGAAAGAGATGGAGACCGAGGAAGTGAGAGAATCGTTTATCCTCATATAAATTCCTCTTCCATAACAAGGAGACGACACAACCTTTTTAAATTGAATTGTTTGCTCCTACTTGTCCGTCCTCCGCTGATGGAAGTGTCATCCTTCCTGACACAAATCCATCCTTGAAATAGTCTGTTTTCTCTCTCTTTCTCTGTCTTTCTCTCTCGTTCTCTCTCTCTCTCTCTCTCTTTCTCTCTCGTTCTCTCTCTCTCTCTCTCTCTCTCTCCCTCTGTCTCTCTCTTCCTGGCAGCTTGTCCCCACTGTATTTGCGATCCTTTTAAATCAGCCTTTCTACAGGTGCAAAACCCAGACAGGGTTGGAATAAGCCTGCGGAGGCTTATCAGCACAATTCATTACAGCTTGCAAATGGAAGGCTTAGTCAGAGTCGAACGCACTCGTGAGTAATTTAGAGAAAACAGTTTCGACTGTAATTATAGCAGTATTTGTGCATATATCGTTGCATAACAATGATATAATGCTTTATGTACTATCACGCATAGTTTAAGACAGAACAGAATGTGTGAAGTGATGTAAATGTGGAATTGCAAATGTGATGACCAACACTGCTGATTTACTAACTGAATTATTTAGGCAGCTGACTGACTTTTGTGTTGAATTGTAGTAGACTCAAAATGTTACCACGGAGACAAGAAGAACCACTCAAAAACACTTCCCCAGCTTGATGAGGGACTCTGCAGGAAGATCTGTGCAGAACAGAGCAGAGTAGGGAGAGGAGAGGAGAGGAGAGGAGAGGAGGGAGAGGAGAGGAGAGGAGGGCAGAGGAGCGAAGAGGGAGAGGAGCACAGAGGATAGGGGAAGAGGGGAGGGAAGAGGAGCGAAGAGGAAAGGAAAAGAGGGGAGAGAAGCGGAGCGGAGAGAAGATGGAAGGAGAGGCGAGGCGAGGACAGAAAGATAAAGCGCCTGGGAGGGGACAGGTGAGGGTGGGAGGGAGGAGGGAGGGAGGGATGGTGAGTATGAGAGTGATTTAATCCCATAAAAACCTCTGGGGTCAAGGGGCTCATGTAAGGGTTCAGGTCATTTCTGTCCAATCAAAATAGGGTCCAGTGTGTGTACAGTGTGTGTGTGTGTGTGTGTGTGTGTGTGTGTGTGTGTGTGTGTGTTTGATAATAACACTAGTACTCATGGCCAAGTCAATGCCAGACAAATGATCGCTGACCTTAGCTGGGCAGTGGGCTAGAAAAGAGGCTCTCCCTCGTCCATCCGTCCGTCCCCCCCATGAGCAGCTCTTGTGTTCTTTAAAAGGTGATAAAGGAACGACTGCCCATACGGCTCTGCTGCTGATGGAGGATATTAAAGAGGCTTATAGCCCGGCACTACCCCCTACACACACACACACACACACACACACACACACACATCATTTAACCACAACCACAAATAGGCTCCTGCCTACTGGCCCTGAGCGAGCGAGAGGAAGAGAGTTATAAAGTGTAGGAGAGAATGGAGGAGCATGGAGGAGCAAGTGAGTGACTGAGAGAAAAACAGAGAAAGAGAGAGAGAGAGAGAGAGAGAGAGAGAGAGCATAGGAGAGAGAAAGAGAGGAAGAAAGAGGGAGGAATAGAGAAAGAGAGAGAAAATGAGAGTGAAGGAAAAACAGCAAACACAACATTTGAATTTGAGAGAGAGATACAGAGAATACGGTCAGGGCGCCATCTTTTCCATGGTTGGTGTCAGATGCTTAGACACATGAGGAGTCAAACGTGGGTTTGTAATGCTGTGTCCTCTTAGGGATCTGGCAGTCATTGTGCTCTAGCCTACTTCACTGGCACAGCAGACGTTGTCGTCTTTGTGTGTGTGTGTGTGTGTGTGTGTGTGTGTGTGTGTGTGTGTGTGGGGGGGAATATATATAAGTCTGTGAGTAGGAAAATGTAAGGTATTTTTGTGGGCACAAGCATTCAGTGTTTGAAAAACCTTTTGTGTTCTTCTTTCTGTGTGTGTGTGTGTGTGTGTGTGCGTGCGTGTGTGCGTGCGTGTGTGTGTGTGTGTGTGTGTGTGTGTGTGTGTGTGTGTGTTTCTCTGCTGGTGAAGAGGGCGTCTCAGGATCTGTTTGTGCTAATAGTGTGAATCTGCCTCATTGAGATGCATAGATGACGGTGTGAATAACATAGGAAGTCTGAGCTGAGGATGGAACCGTAGGAAGTTCACAAGTGCAGCAGGCAGCAGGAAAATAAAATACACACACACACACACACACACACACACACACACACACACACACACACACACACACACAAAAGAGTTGCCTAATCAGCACCTCTGCTCCAACCCTGTCACTCTTTTTTTGCAGGTGATTCATTGGTGTTCCAAAATGCCACTGTATGTGCCCTAATGTGCCCTAAGATTGTCCCAATAAAAACATCTAAAATTAGCCTTTTTATAGATGCAAATACACCAGGTGCAGAGTGGTATAAGAGGTAAATAGTCTCCAACTGCTGCAAATCTTTTGTGAGACGTTTTAGATGAAAGCATCTCTTAAAAACTCTTTATTTGAAACCCTGTTTGGTGAATGTAATGTGATTAGATGTTTAGACGCTGTTTTAAAGGGGTGCAGTTTTAGAGATACGCAGGAGAATATTTCAACAAGAATCACCCATCAAGTCCTAAAATAAAAAAACACAACACTAACTCTATCTACAGGAGGTAGTGATATTAAACATTGATGTAAAAATGATCCCGACTGTAATAGCATATTTTGCCGCAGTCCTAAAGAGACCAAATAAAAAACGTAAAATAGCAAGAAGCCCTGACAACTGTGTGTTATAATAATGTAGCGAAAACAGATGGCATCGTTTGTCAGCGTGCAGCATGTTTACACCTAAAAGCAGGTGCAGATGACTCAGTTCATCTGGCTCTGTTTGTGAAGTGAGAAGGCAATTACCTCCACTGACATTTCGGTGACAAAAAGATAGCCGAAGATTGTCACAGTTTGCTCCACGTTGGTGTCCCGAGTCAGTAATTGTTCTGTATCCGTCGGGTCCCTCCTTCCCTCAGCAGGTGCTCTTAGTTTACCCACTGACCGCTACAAGAGCGGTGACATCATTATCCCTGTCACTGTCACAGCCTGTAATTATGCCAGTTAGGCACAGCACTGTGGCATCAGGACATCTGCTGGATTACACCCATCAAACCAAATACGAAATGTAGACTCACACCACCACTATATACTTCTATTTAGTGTATGTGGCATCATGTCCTCTGCCCCAGATCTATCTATCTGTATTGTATGTCTACGATACTTCTTTTTTTTCTTTCTTTCTTTTCTTTCTTTCCTTCCTTCTTTCTTCCTTTCTTTCTTTCTTTCTTTCTTTCTTTCTCGGAATAGCTTTTCTGTTAGCTGTTGTTAACTAAATACATGTTAAAGGTAAAGGTCCAGAGACTGTGTTTGCTAGATATCTGTCAGCTAGCTAGTGTTGTGTAAAAAATACATAAATATACACTGTTGAGCCTTTATTCCACACACTACCATAAGTACATGCAAACTGTTATTCTACAATGTTGCCTAGCAGCCAGCCATGCCCTTACAGCCACATGTAGAACCAATCTAACCTGTACATCTGCAGAGGTTCAAGTCGAGATCAAGATCTCTCATTCATACCTTGGCATATGTATAGTATAGGTGGGCCTAAATGGTCAACCGTCATCAGTTGCTAGGCAGACCGTTTTTTCATTCTGCACACTGTTCTTTCTCAAGAGTCTGCAAGGTGTAAGATCTGGATTTTGGTTACAATAGGTAGAACATTCTAGAAATGTTGCATTATCATTATAACAAAGTGTTTTTTTAATCTCTATACATGTAGTTTAGGTGTTTCTTTTTGGAAATAGGTATTTCTCTGCTCTTCATACTGTGTCTGTGTTCTTGGTGTTTTCCTGGCCTTTCTTGCTGGGCCGGTGAACACGCTGTGTCTGTCTAGTTTAATTTCCTCTTTAAATTTTATTCACTAGTTTTTGATTAGCACTTCTGCTATTTTCCAGCTGCATGTATGTATGTCATGGGTCACCAGTTACAAAATGTAGTTTTTTGTGCTGCTTTTTGGACATGTCTGGTTGTCTGAGCCTACACACAGATATCACACACATAAAACTTCTAAAAACCACATAATTCATACACTGCTTTTTATTTTGTATGTTGTCTTTTTGACACCCCTGGCTGCTTGAAGTTGCACACAAATATCACATACTTAAAACTTTAGCCACCACACTAGCCAGCTATCTAGCTAGCAAACATGCATGTCAAATGACAACTGCTCTTGCCTCCACACAACGCTTGTGTGTCATGCCTGCTTTCCCACTGTGACATTATGTGTGCACTCTCTCTCTCTCACTTGTGCTTGCCTGCAGCGGGGACCACCTACATCTTCGGCAGGGATGGCGGGATAATTATCTACACGTGGCCACCCAATGACAGGCCCAGCACGCGGGCGGACAGGCTGGCCCTGGGCTTCAGCACCCAGCAGAAGGATGCCGTGCTGGTGCGAGTGGACAGCTCCAGTGGCCTGGGAGACTACCTGCAGCTCCAGATCGTGAGTGCAACAGACAAGGCAGACTCGCCACACATGTACTGTATATGATACTGTATATAGCCACATAAGTAGCACATATTATATGCACACACACACAAATGCACATAGGCGAAAATGCACATACACACACATGCACACACATGAGACAGAGAGACTCAAATGCACAACACTCACACACTTATTCCCATCGACTGTCTCTGTAGTATGTTGTCTGTTACTGTGTTTGTACCACAGTAATAATTTGTGAAGTGAACCAGGCATGAGGCATACTTTATCAGGTGGCCAATGCCGACTATGTATATAATTATTATATATTTTTAACACACATTTGGCAGATGCTTGTAAATCTACTTGATATTTTTCTTTAGCATGAGTGAACACCCTGTTAGAAGCTTAAGATGTGTCTTCACTTTACAGCACAACACTGCAACATTGCAAGTGCCAGAAAACACCAGTTACCTTGTCAGCAAACTTTCATCAGTACGAACTTTCAGCCTCTGCCACACAAAGTGATGGTGGGTAGGTGGGTGGGTGGGTGGTGTTGATGGTAGGTGGTAGTGGGACTCATTAGACGAAGGTGCTTGATTTCCTCACCCACCTGCCCTGCAATCATCACACAGCAGGTCAGCATGCAATCAGCACTGCCTCTCTCTCAGAGGGCAGTCCAGTCAGTGGAGGGAGTCCTGTGTGTGTGTGTGTGTGTGTGTGTGTGTGTGTGTGTGTGCCTGTGCGTGTGTGCGTGTGTGTGTGTGTGTGTGTGTGTCTGTGTCTGTGTGAGAGAGAGAGAGAGATAGAGAGAGAGGGAGATAGAGAGAGAGGGAGATAGAGTGAGAGAGAGAAAAAGAGAGAGAGCGAGAGTGCGTGCGTGAGTGAGTCAGTGTGTGCGTGCGTGCGTGCTTGCGCTGCGCGCGTGTGTAGGGGGTTGGGGGGGCATGTTGATGTAGCTCCATTAGGTAATGACTGCTGCTGTTGCCAAGGGAGGTGTCAGGCTCTTTTACTCCCGTTTTCTCCTCCACTCACACAGCAATGTACTTTCAACATATCCCAACAACACAGCTGCTGACCAGGCTTGTTCAAAATGCTTGTGTGTGTGTGTGTGTGGGTGTGTGTGGGTGTTTGTGTGGGTGTGTGTGCGTGTATGCGTACGCATGTGTATGCATGTGTGTGTGTGTTCTTGCCTGTGCGTGGGTGTAAGTGTGTGTGCGCGCGCGCGCGCGCGCGTGTGTGTGTGTGTGTGTGTGTGTGTGTGTGTGTGTGTGTGTGTGTGTGTGTGTATGCATTCGTGATGTGTGTCTGCCTGAGTGAGTACTTACTATAGGTGGCTAAATGAGAGTGTGCTGGTCTGCAGGTGTATTTCATTAAGGGGCACCGGTACATTACTGATGGATCATTAAGACAGTTAATTGATTGGGGAGTTCTGCCCGCTCATGGGCACAGTAGTCCTGCCCGTTCCCTGCTGTGTGGAGGGGGTGGTGGGTGGTGGTGTGAAGGGGGTGCTGGTGGAAGAGAGAAGGGCGGTGGGAGGTGAATGGTGTGGGCTCCCTGCCCTCTAAGCCAGGCGTCTCCAACCACTGGGCCGTAGACCAGTAACGGGCCACGGATCATTTGATACCAGGCCACCAAGAAAGAATAAACTTGTTCAAAATTATATGAAGTTTATCTTCCGGGTATTTTGTTTTGGAAAAAAAGTGCCTCTTTGACGTTGGTTTCGTTGGAGTTGTTGGTTTTTCCATGCATGAGGCTAGAAAATCACATTTACCCAAAAACCGATATTTTATTTTTTAATTACCCATTCCTGGTCCACACAAAAAATGTCTGTCATGAAGACGGTCCATGGTACAGAAAGGTTGGGCCGCCCCACACTAAGCCTCAAGTCGCCTCCACTCCTCCTCCTCCTCCTCCTCCTCCCCTTGGCCAAACCTCCTGCATCTCCTCCCTCATTGGGATCCAGCCTGATGAGTGGAGGACAAGGGCTGGAGGCTGGAGACAGTCCCACAGCATTACGCAAGAGCCATCATATGTAATAGGTTTTTATATAATGTCTGTGCTAGTCACCCTCTTATAATGTTCACACACATTATAGATGCATACATAGTGTAAGTCTCTATTTGCATAGGTGGATTTTATTTAGTATTTAGCAATGATGAACCTGGATCTGAATACATACTGTATAGGAAAGCACAAATAATGCAGTGATAACCAATTTCTCCCACCAGAATTTGCTTGTTATTATTATTCATGAAAAAAGGCATCTCTATCATTGTCTATACATTGGCCATTATCATATAAATCAATTCTTATTATTGTGGATAGCCACAAAAATTAAAATGGTCATTCTGTTTGCAAGAAACTTGGATAACTCTTACTAGTTATTTGATTTGCTCTATTGTCATTATTGAAAAGCAGTAGCTGTATTTAATGCTCAACCTTAATTCCAAAACAGACTAAGAGCTGACCATTTCTCACTTGTCAATCAAGCAGGAGGAAGTGCCATGGGCATCTAAATAAAGCTTAAAACACAATTTACACAAGTTAATATCGAACGATTGATACTGAAGGTATAACAGTTGTATTATCTCACCAAAGTATTTCTCACCAAAAATACCACATCCTGCAACATTTACACAGATAAAAGTGACCTCAGGTATTTTATGCAAATACAAATACATACCCAGAATTTTGTCAGTCGAATAGCTACCAACAGAAATAATCATAGAAATCATTGTTCTATACACCTTTTCTACTACTCATGATAGATTTAGTTTAATCAATATAATCACATTAGTGTGTGTAAAGGGGCAAAATAGATATGCCTCATATTTAATGGAATTATTCTGGATATTTGGTGTTCTTTAGACATTGCAGGGCATTAATGCACCATTACATCATGATCTAAAGCCCGTTGCCAATAATTCCATCAATTAAACACATTAAGCTACAACAGTCATGTGCGTGGGAGGTTTAAATGACTTCAACTCTGTAACCCCTCTTTCACATTCACAAACACACACACACAAACACACACTCACACACACACATTTAATAGCATCAAGTACCATTTGGCGTCTGTGGATAGAACCATAAAATTAACCTCATAAAACATTTTTGTGTTTTACTGCTTTTACGCTTTGATAATGGTCATTTTAATTCTCAGGCAGGATTTCACAGGTTACTCTGAGCTGTCAACATTCTGTGCAAACTAACCTCTGTATTTTGAGATAAGGAAAGCCCCCAGTATTTGTCCTTAGATGTATTTACACCATGTCTTTGTGAATATAGTACACAAAAATATCTACAAATTTACTAAATAACATTTAATTTCAATACAACAAATTAGCTTTACTTCTCCTAAATGGTGCTGTGTCTTGGATTAAGGGTGATCTATCCCTAGTAATGTAGCATTCATAAATATGTTGTATCAGTGTCTGCAAATCATCAAGTCTATTTGGGTCCATTTAGTGAAAGTCACATGGCACTGCCACCTCTTAGGATGAGGGCCGTATTTTCATGTTTTGTTGGCAAACACACCACACGTTATTCCCGTCACAAGCATTGAGAAAGCTCAAAATCTCAGTAAATCCATTATTCTGTTTTCTCACAGTAATGAATGCCACTGAATTTTGTTTCTAGACTTATTCAGAAAGTGTCTTTTTTAGAAGCAGTGACATTGCAGCGTATTGATCTAGTCGCAGTGACATTGCAATATTTTTAATACCTCCCTTGTAGGATTACATTCAGCAAGTGCCCACATATCAAAGATTATAATGTTAAAGTAACAAGAGTAAATGAAGAAATATATAGGGTCTATTTTGATTAAAATAAAACAGTTTTTATTAGCTATATCTGGTTATGTTGGCAAAGAGTTTGTTATAGATAAATAGATTTTGTAAAATTTGACAGAGATGCTGTGCCGTTAACACAGTTCATTCAGGTGCCACTGATATTCACATAACAATTAGGAAAACCCTACAAAATGTAGTAATATCTGTAGGCTAGGGAATTGTTTTGCTTGTCTTATAATGTAAGGACAAAAGTAATTAAGATGATGGCAGTTCAAAATTTAGGCTCTATCCCTGGGATAAAGTCTAAATCCTAAAGGTTTAAAAATGCAAAGTTGCATTAAGCACCAAATTATACAGTACAGTATGTCTTAATCGCTAACACTTATAAAACAACTACTGTTGCAAAGTCCTGGCTGCACTTTAGAAAGTGAAGCATAGGACCAACTTACATATATTAAGTAAACATGCAGTGGGAATCTTTTTGCAGTGGTTTAACTTAACAGAGACAATAAATGTTATGAATATGTATAGCATTCTTAGGTTATGGCAGTGTAAACAGATCCAAGCAGCCCCTTGCCCTTATGTTTTAAGGTTGATTCAAAGCAACACATTTTTCAGTGTACAGTAATGATACATGAGGTAAGGGAAGTCCCTCACACAGGTTGCCTGACTGTAACACCTCAGGTGATGTAACAGGTTACCTGTTGTGGGTCCTACATCCTCACGTTTCACAATTTACTGCAGGCTGTGAAGCCGAGATCACTGTAACTGGCCCCGGAGTTGACTTCAGTGGCCTAATTTGTCTGAGCTGAGAGCACTAGGCGAGTCGGTGGATAGGCATGACCTTAAATGCTTCTGACTGAGTTTGTTTCATCTCCCTGCCATCACTGTCAGTGGACAAGGAGCATTATTAGTCATCCCTCAGTTGTAATCACCTCACTATCACAGGAAGTAGAGAAGAGGTCAAGATAGAGAAGAGAGATGGAGAGAAAGGAAATGGTGATAGTGAAGAGAGAACTTTAATGAAGTAGTGAGGAGAAGATGTAGATCAGAGAGAGAAAGATGGAGAAAGGGGAAGAGAGGACGGAAGAAAGGGAGGGGAGGAGAGAGAGAAAGAATGAGTAAAAGAGAGAGGGAGAGAGAGAAGGCACAGAGAGAGAGAGAGAGAGCATGGTAGGTGATAAAATGTGCCACCTGCATGTCACTAATGAAAACACATGCCATGAACATGTTTGCATTAGTGAAAAGCAAAAGAGGAGAGAGAGAGAGAAAGAGAGAGAGAGAGAGTGAGAGAGAGAGATAGATAGAGAGAGAGAGAGGGAGCAGGACAGGTGATAAAAATTCTCATGAACATGTTTGTGTAGTCAACGCAACAGTCTGCAGCGCTGCCCCAGCAGTCTCTGAGCAAGCACGGGGCAAATAACGGAAGAGGTGGGGGAATGGGGGCCGGGGGTCGGTCGTCACAGCCATATTTACAAGGTTGAACGAGATGTTAATGATCTAGCCCATCGCCCTGCCCCCAGCCCAGCATTTGCCAGCTGCTTCGGCACATGGCCACGACTTTAATATCTCTATAGCAGAACGGCCACTGGGGCAGACTGGCAAGCGTGCCAGGATCTAGCGACCACACACTCTCACTCAGACACACATACACAGACACGTGCACACACACTCACTCACCCAGATACAAACATATACACACACACACAACTTACAAGATAGCTGAAGACAAGGAGACAGGGACCATGCTGGGTAAAAGCCAAGTCATTATCACCCTGGAGAGAGTCCAAATGCTTGGCGCTCACCGACCTTACCCTCTCCATGCCAAGCTTTCTACAGCTGTTTTATTACATCGGTCAGTATAAGGGTGTGTGTGTAACGGACTGGTGGTGGTGGTGGTGGGAGAGCGAAGGGAGGGAATGGAGTTTGGATGTTTCACAAAGACACCGTGGGCCTAGACACTCTGCCAGGCTTTTAAATTAGACAGTGCACAGCAACAAGGCTCATGGTCCCGTAAGGCCTGCTGTTGCTCTTCTCTAGCACTCATTGCCTCTCTAATCCACAACATCTCACTCCTCGCCTGGTGGAGCACACGCTTGCCCTTATGTACCTTCTTGGGTTTGTACTGACATAGGGCAAATACAGTATACCAGTGAATATCCTTCACACATTATTAGCAGCACATTTTATTTCCTCTGGGTTTGGTTGTTGTGTGGTTTTGTGATCCCAACTCGCTGATCATTCTCCTCCTGACGTCATTGGCTAAAGAAGCAGTCAAAACAATCAGGTCTCAATCCTCTCACATCCTGACAAACACAACAGAAGCATTGCTGTCAGATAGCTGATACCATACAGCACAGAATATTGCCTGATCTGGATCCAGAAGGTTCTATTGAAACAGTGAGAGGCTCAGGAGAATCAAGGTTAAAAATAGCCCAGGAATTGTGGCGGTGTGTCTTCAGGAGTAATGGAGAGCCATGTGACTGTGAGAGCCAGCATCTCATCACTATGCTTTTCATCCTTTTCTTTCTTTCTCTAGCCACTTTCTCTTTGTGTTTTTAAGCATCGCGTCTTTCCTTACTGCTTCTCAGCAGCAGTTGAGGACAGTATGAATAATGCAAACATAATTCCCTCCAGATCCTCTTTTTGCTATCGATTTCATAATTGTTTTATTTATTTATTTTTCCATCGAGATGAATGTGGTTTTTGGGGTCAGAGGAACTAGGACACACAGGGTTATTTTCAGTTGCTTTCGAGCGGGAAACCTGCTCTTGCCAAGGCAGAGATGTATGGTCGCTACCTTACTGCAAGAGGGGAACGAGAGCGAAGCAGTGAAAGAAATGCTTACAGTGCAGGCCACTGCCATCCTCCCAAACACACACCCACACATACAAATAAAACACACTCTTAAACACACACACATATACACACACACACAAAGCAACTTTCCTCTGGAGTATTTCATGAAACATACTGCATGCCAAGACCATGTTTTGGAGTCCATGCATTATGAAGCATGCAATTATTTATGTATGTGAGGGAGCAAGAGGTTACGCGTTTGGAATATGTTTTCGATCCTCTCTATTTACATCGTCAAGGGCCAGGTGTCGGAATGATAGAAATACCACTCGCTTGGTCATGTTGAATGGAAATGACCCCAAAACGTAATGTAGCTGCAGTTTTCAGCAAATTGAAGTGGTTGCATGTTTTTCAAATACTACAAGTACAGGCAGAGCCTTTCATACTCTTCAGAAGATTGGACACAGAAAAGCAACCTTTTCCAAATCCAGGCGGTACCAGAAACATCACATGATGCCTCCAGCAAGGACACCAAAGTCCTCTGTAAAATTGAGTGACTTCATTTATGAGCACACCGTAGGCACATTTAGCCCACATCTGTGGGGAATTATCAGGAGACCATGCAACAGTGTGACATCGCCACAGTAAATGTGTCATGCGTTGTCACACACTTTAATTAATGCCCCTGTTACTGACAAAGTATCACTCAGAGGCATACACACAAACACTAGTGCCCACCATATATGTATATATTTATGTATAAATATATACATACATACATACATTCATACATACATACATACATACATACATACATACATACATACATACATGCATACATACATACATATACACATATACAAATACACTTAAATTGACGCCACAGTTAGTTACAAAAATCACTCAAAAGCATATGCTACAAATCCTAGTCCCTTTTCCTCAGGCAAATTCTCCACAAACATCACTGGGCTACTGGCAATCACCTGAGCCTAATCAGTGTAGCCTTGGCCCAGAATATTTTCAGCTCTGTTGTCTATATTTATTGTTGTAACATTCCCCAAGCAATACTGGCAAATGATATCCCTTGCCTTTCTGGAGGGTAGCTGTTATGCCATTATAGCATAATGTCCAATGCCTAGCGCATATATTCTGGGTGTCCCCTAAGTCTGGACTCATAGGGAAAAACAGTAATATTACAAAATACTCCCAAACTGTATTATATAATGTGTCCAGAGTGTATTACATATTGTTTTCAAAACCAAATAACTTTCAAAAAACACATTCTCTCCTCTCTGGTCAGTGACATGGGTAAGCTGCAACATAATGAAATATTTATTAGAAATCTGTATATTGAAATCTGTATTTATCTGTAGTGCCCACTATCATACATTGTTCCTCCCACGCACTCGTCATACAGACAGAGAGATGGATGCTACACTTGGGGCTTTAGGAATTCCAGCCTCGTCCATCCGCAGCATTTCTTTTGCTTTACGTCTTAGAGTAATGGAACTCATTTGGCCCACAGAGTCATGCTGTGCCAGTGTAATTGTGGATGTCATTCACCTCGGCTCTCTGGTTGTCTTCCCTAATTGCCCAGCGGAATAGAGGAGGCCCCGTAGAGCCCCGCTGCTGTCATAACAACTCTTAATGATGTTCAGAAAGACTCTTGTTATATTACTTTATTGCATTTAGATTAGCTGTCAGGGAGGGCGGCTGATTATTGCGGACAAGCGAAAAGGAAAAAGGGAGAGGAGGGGCTTTGTTTAGGTGTAATTTCTTCTGTCGGGACAAGACGTGGGGTTCACACAACATTTGGCATGAAATATTTAAACAAGATGATGGAGTGTTGTTGGTAAAGTGTGTTATTAATATGCTTAAGATGATTCACCTCATTTTTAAGCGTTTTACAAAGTCCAAACGAGGTGGAGGCAGGCTTACACTGACTGTGACCTACTTTGGTTGGCGTGTAATACCATATGCGGGTACAAATTACAGGCATGGACATAGCTTGTTGCTGTGAATTACCATGCCATGGTCAACAGTAGCTGTTAAAATATAACACATTTGAATCTATAGGAAGCTTTTTCCAGTCAGAAAGTATGTACAAAAAGAAAAGGAAAAGCAGATAGTGCACCTGTTATAACTCCATAAAGTCTAATTCTCTTTTCTGTCCACATATTTTATGTGTTACACACATAAGTCATGTTTACTGTGAGACCCTAACCTACTGAGCCACATTTGTTGTCTGTGCTGTCTGGGTCTGTATGTGGTTTTATTGCGCTGGACATTTGTCCCAGTAATCTCTGGTGGTTTGGGCTGAAGTCATATTTGTAGTGGCCTGTAGCGCTTATGCCATTGTGACTGATTTTGTTTACCAGGGCAGGAGTCTATTCTTATTCCCGAGGTCTCTCTTTCTCTCCACAGCCTCCCCCTCCACAACACCACCGTGCTGTATATCTGTTGATTGCTTTGTACCTCTAGACGCTCTCGGGGTTTGTGGTGGTTGTGCGGTGGCTCAGTTTTTCTTCTCCTCCTTTTCATGTTTTCGCCTCAAGGTACTTTTAGGAAGTTTTTTTTCTTCATTCTCCTTTTTCAGTGTAAAACCCAGGATATCTAGGACACTGTTACCCAGGGGAGCGGATGTGGGACAGAGGGCTCCTGTTGTGTGTTGTCATGGCTCTAAAATGTGGTTTTTAGATTTTTTTAGGTTAGATTTGATGTTGGAGTGGGTAAAGGTGTGCTGATTGGTCTGCCTTAGTTTTGCCTTTCTTCTCGCATCAAGATCATCCCAGTGATTTACAGCCGTGGGCCTGGGTTAGATAGTCTAGGTGAGATGGTCCATTCTATAGTAGACGCACAGACACACACATACACACACACCTCTTTCTGATCGAAAGTCTTGTTCCTCATCTGGAAACACCAGCGACCACATAATGAGGAGCTTGTCATGCCTTCTTTTGGTGACCAGTCTACAGTAGATGCACAGAGGAGCATTAGATTACCTGTGACAGGTGTTGACATAGCAAATGTCACATACTGTCATTTCACAATGCTTACCTCAGTCCTGTACTACCTGGCTGACAGAATTAGAACTGATGGGCCGCATAATGGAGCTTTCTATGAACTAAGTAGCACACATTACTTACGGTCCATGTGTCAGAGTCCATCCACCAGTGGTCACCAAGGAAACCATTTCCACAAATGGCTGTACACATTTTTTTCTGTAAGCTCAGAATGATATAATATTACCTGTAAATGTGTAACACTCTGGAACGAAGTCATTTTGAATAAGCATGTACAGGTCTCACTAGGTTGTAACTGTGGTCACTAACAGGATTAGTACTGTTCTTCCAGATTGTACTTAAAACAGGAAAGGAGAAAAGGAAGTATGAATACTTACTATTGGATATAACATTGAATGAAGCCTTTTTTTTTTTTTTTTTCCCATTTTATTTTTACAAAAAACGAATACAATTACAAAACCAAGAAGTGTGTTACAAACAGAGAACATACAACATAATGAACTAGGACATGACATTCAACAAAACAGTGCTAGGTACATGTAACCAGGTGGTGTTGGGTGGTGGGGGGGAGTTATTAGAGTGTATGTGTATGAGTGTGTTGGGGGAGGGGGGGGTTACTAGAATGTATGTGTGTGAGTGTGTTGGGGGGTGTTTGAGTGTATATGTGTGTGTATGTGTGTTTGCATGGATATGCTTCAGTAGTTAGCATGTGTGTAAGGGGTATGTTCTGAAATGTCCGGGGCATGGGGATCTGGATGAGCCCCCTCTAGGAGGATGCGGGGAGGGGGGGGAGAAACAAGGGAAAAACAAGGGAAGGAGGGAAAGAGGGGAGTTGACTTCCTCTGACCGCTCCAACCTTCAGCGCATCAAAGGGACAGGCCGAACTCCAGCGGGGGGAGAGGACAGGGAAGGACCGCTCAGACCACCCCCACCCCCGGCCCCAGCCCCCACCCTCCCGACCAGAACAGGGGCCCAAGCCCCAACCAATCCATGAGCCTCACTGGCCCTATGATGTGTTTTATGTGGTGTCTAAATGCATTAAAAAGAGGAGGGGGGGTAGAGCAAAGGGGGAGACTCCCCCCTGCCCCCCCCCACCACCCTTCCTATGAGTTGGGATTGCATATTATTCTAAAATGTATTGCATTAAAAGAAGTGGGGTGCAAGCTAATTTGGGCCCTTTTACAGTCCCCTGTACCGAGCACCCCACCTCGGCCCTGACATAGTGGGGGTGTTTGTGTTCTTGTGTGAAAATGTGTGAACTTTTCTGAGTCGGCTGATGTAGAGCATTAAAAAGTGAGGCCCACAGATCAGAGGAAGCCCGGTCCAATCCAGGGGATGGTGTGGGCCGTAGCAGAGGCAGCGGGGGAGAGGTCCCACCGCGGCCCCACCATGGCCAGGACCCCCCACACAAGTCAGCCTGCCCCCCGGCCCCTGGAGGCCAGAGCAGTGCAGAGGAGACTGATTATACTTGGGGGAGTGGGTCTAGATGGGAAGAAAAAAAAAAAAAAAAAAGGGGCGAAAAGGGTGGAGGGGGGCTCACCATGTGTCAAGCAGAGAGGGACATTCATGACTGTAAGAATTTGGAAAGTGATGACCAGGTTAAGTTATGATACGGGATATTTGAGGTTTCTAATGAAACGTGGTCTAGTAATAGGTTTTTCCAGGCGGATATGTGAATTGAATGAAGCCATTTTGTCATTTTCCTGTTGTTAATACAGTAATATTTGATACTCATGTGGATACTTAGAAGAAAGAAATAATTACATTTTGAGGCCATCTACTGGTATAAGTATGTACTGCAATATATCTACAAACAATGAATCATTCATAAGAAATACACATACACACATTAATATATATATATTGAAATAAAACTTACATATATAGGGAATGAAGCTTGAATATATTAAATGAATGTTTAAATATATGGAATAAATGTTTGAATATATTGAATGAAACCTGAATATATGGAATGAATGTTTGAATATATGGAATGAAATCCTGAGAATCCAAACTTTATAGGTAGTTAAAAGCCTTCTGAATTCCCTAGTTTTGCAAAATGGTGTCAGCTGAAATATACCAGTATTTTGTTGTTCTGGAAAACATTTTTGCTGCAGGTTATACTCAAAATGATACTAACACTTTGGAGTTGATATCACGTCACCTTGAGGATCATATTTTCATTATTGTGACATGCATAGTTCTTATGAATAATCATATTCTATAAATTATTGCTGAAAGAAGGAAGGAGAAGCATTCTTGAAGGAACTTACAAGTCTCTAAGGGAGATGCAGGTGGAGATAACACTTCAGTTAGCTAATATACAAGCACATGGTATGGAAATACATTCTGTATCTCCGAGAGGAAGGCAGAGGTAAGTGATAGAAATTAAAAAGGGTATGGGGAAGGTAAGGGTATGCAGGCCAAGGACACATAACCACTACAATCAAAAAGTTACAAACAAGATTAATAATAATGGGCTACAGGGTAATAAGATGATTTTTTCACACTATCTGAACTGACAAAGGAACTTTTGAGGTATAATATACTGTATCAGCCTCTCAGCTGACTCATATGTGGGATTTAGGCTTCAGCTGGATGGGCATATCTCGGATGCTGTCCGTGAGCATTCGAACACAACTCGGTTTAGTGGACTATGGGAGTTTCACCAACATGTCAAATGATGATCTTGATTGTCTTATTACTGACGTTATTAGACAAACCCCTGGTTCAGGAGAGACCTACATCACAGGTAGTTTGAGAGGGAGAGGAATCAGAGTTCAGCGATGGCAAGTGTGAGAGCATTTGAGAACAGTCGATCCAGTGGGAAGAGCTTTAGGAGGTAGAAGGGCAATTTAGCGGAGGGTCTACAATGTTCTGTTGCAAATCAAGTTGGTATGTGTTTTGTAAATTTGATTAACATTACAATCAGTACTCCCTAGCTATTCCCTTGCTGGTCAATACGCAAGTCATGTAGATTGATGTAAGGATTTAGGTGGGTAAAAGCTATGTAGCCTAAAATAAATATTAAATCATGCTTCATTACATGAAAAGAAATACGAGACTATATGTAAAACAAACATGAAAATGTTATGTTAAATCTTATCAAGTAGAAATAGCCTACTTGATAAAGAAAAAAGAGGACAAAAATGTAGGACATGGTTACTCAAGTTGGGGCATGCTGAGTGGTTTGATATTTACATTAAAGATAGTCTCTTCTGCCAGTGCACCAAATGCACCAGGGACCAATAAGCCAGTGGAACCATCACAGCTTGAGGACAATGGAAAGTCAATCTCCACTACAACTGTGGACAGTTAGAGTACTCCAACTTCCTGAAAATCAAAGGCCACTCAATCATGTGCATATGCAACACTCTTATGACCACCAGTGGAATATGGAGGTAAGGCCAGTTAATCCCTTTACCGATGATGGAAATCATAGGATAGAACTATTTGTCACAGCATGTAACCTGCTTCAAATAATTATTGGTAGCCTAAGTGATTTAGTTGCTGTTGATAAGTTATTGTGGTTTCATACATTGCCATGTGCAGAATCAGATACTAAATAATTTTGAGAAAATGCTGTTATTCTGTAAAAAGACTCAATTTGAAAAGACCATTCAATCTTCTTTAAATTGTGCCTTTTAAAGAACATCAATGGGAAAAAGGAGTGTACAAGTCCTAGGACAGAAGAAGTGCTTAAAATACTTTTCTTTCATGATAAAACACGTTATGTCCATATATATATACTGGAAATTATTTAAAAAAAAACAAAAACAAAAAAGGATGAATTCTAGACTTATACAGGTGCACTATAAAAGCAAACTCTACATCCATCGTTGAAAAAAATTCATATACAGTGGTAATATAGTTTGTATGGTAGCAACTTAAAAGTTAAAAACTTACAAAAACTTTTTTCTGCCAGAATGCAATTATGGCATGTGCTCCTACACAAACATACCTTTCAAAATGTTCAGGGGTCTGCTAGAGGACGTACCAGTGAGCCAAGTCCAATGCAGTCTATTGTTTGTTTTCCAGTGTTATGCAAACATTGTGACCAGCAAGACTGATCAAGATGGCTGCCTGTGCAGCTGTACCATGCAGTTGTGATTCAGTCTCTGCTTGTAAGATCTAAAAATTAGGGTATGCCCATTGGGGACAGATTCTCAGTTGGATTCAAGTCATGTTTTTGTCCGCTAACCATTTCCTCACCACTTCTGCTGTGTTTTGGGTCGTTGTTGTGCTCAAACGTCCACTGGTGCCCTAAGCCAAGTTTCTCTGCAGACTGCCTGATGATGTTGAGAATCTTGATCTACTGTATTGCTCTTTTTTCATGGTAAGGTTTAACTGTGACTAGGTTCCCTGATCAAAAACAGCCCCAAAGCATTAGGTTCCCACCACCATGTGTGACAGTGGGGATGGTGTTCTTAGGATTGAAGGCTTCTTCTTTTTTTACTCCAAATGAAGAATACATCATTGTGGCCAAACAATTCACTTTTTGTTTCATCTGACCATAAAACAATAGACCAGAAGTCTTCTTCTTTGTCCAGATAAGCATTTGCCAAGCGGGTTTTGTGTGCCTTATCTGGAGAAGTGCCTTCCTTTTTGGTCTGCGTCTTTGGAACCCAGCCATGTGCAGTGTCTGTTGGACCGTCTGCCTTGAGAGCCCAGATTCACCAGCATGGCCTTGGTGGTGGTCCCTGCATTCTTTTTCAGCTCTCTCACTATCCTCCTGGCCAGCACAGGTGTCACCTTTGGCTTCTGACCACGTCCTGTGAGATATTCCACAGTGCGGAATGTCTTGTATTTTTAATAATACTTTGCACTGTAGCCACTGGAACTTGAAAACGTTTACATTTGGCCTGATAGCCCTTTCCTGACTTGTGGGCAGCCACAATGTGCAGCTGCAGGTCCTCAGGATTTGTCTTAGCCAACTGCAGAGAGCTGCTGGTTTTCACCTGTTGAGTTAATTAAAACACCTGTTCCCCATGAATCAGGGTAATTAGGACACTTTAGAACAGCTTGGACTATTTGAAATGGTATAGAATTTCAGATTTTCCCACAGACTGGACAGTTTGCAAAGGGAATGAATCATTTTGGACATGACATAAATATTTGTGGAAAATAATACTTTCCACAATGGTGCCTCTTGTACAACGTCTTGTTATGGTTTGGGAGTAGACTGTCATTTCTGGTCAAAATATAACACTTGCTGGTTGAATAAAAGCTATAGTAGTTTAGTAGTTTAGTTAATTAATGATAGTAGTTTTTATCTCTTTCTGTCTCTTACTGTGTGGGTATGTGTGTGTGTGCGTGCATGTGTGTTGTGTGTGTGTGTGTCTCTACACATGTGTTTGTGTGTGCCTGTGTCTGTGACCGTGTGTTGAGGCATGTTCAGTAGAGTGTAAAGGAGCCCTTGGGCTTCATCAGCAGACACCTTTGCCTGTTCATTCAAATCAATTACATCTTAATAAGCAATTCATTAAACACTGTGAAGCAGGATTTATTTTGAACTTCTGTTTGAAAAAGGACCCAAGACCCCACGGGCTCAAACTGGGGCAGCCATACTCAACTGTTATCAAGGACACATGCAGGAGAGACATTGACATGGCTATCTCTTTAATTTACTGTATAATAAGTCTAACTTTGACACGGTGAATCAGAGCACTTGTTTAATATTTATACGTTGGCACTCTGGGGTCATTCTAGGTACATTTGTACCATTTTCTGAGGGTTTGTATCATATTTGAGGTTTCAGGTTTTTTTTTATCTGGGAAGGTGTGGCAATTCTGACCTTTAAAACAGGTTAGAACTCATCGAAGAAGACCCATGTAAAATTTGAACAGCAACACTTATACGTACTAAACAGCATATTACTGTGTTCACACAACATCCATGTTGTTTTTAAAGAAAGAAAAGAAGAGATAGTCATAGCCATGTGAGTGATACTTGACTGTTTTGACACAGGGGAGTTGAATATGCTGCAGAGCATGTGACAGTCTTGGATGATGTAATCTCCACTGAGACATCCAGTCCCAGCTGACCTGTCAATCCTGAAAGCAGCAGTTCCTAGATCTCAGACATGCATTATGGCTGATGCAGGCGTACTGAGCACACAAATTTGACACTGATCTCCACACATCCAGGATGGGATTATTATAGATTTATAGGTTTTTGAGATGATTTATGTAAAGAATGTGTTATATGAGGCAAAATTTGCCATAGGTCAGGTTTGTTGTAAAACTGCCACTTTTTTCTCTCTTTCTCTTTACCTCCTCTCTGTTTCTTACTTTCTCCATCTCTCTCTAAATACAGGAAAAGGGCAATGTGAGAGTGGTGTTCAATGTGGGCACACACGACATAAACATTGAGGAGCCCTCAAAGTTTGTAAATGACGGGAAGTACCACATAGTCCGCTTTACGCGGAGTGGCGGCAACGCCACCCTACAGGTGGACGACCTGCCCGTCATAGAGCGATACCCCACAGGTAAGTCCCACCCCTCACGTCTCTCTCTCTTTCACCATTCTCCTGCCTTTAGAAGAAACAGATTTGCCTCCTGACTGAATGGTTTTACAGATGCCAGCCAACTGAACAGGATAACCGTCACCGTTTCCTTTAAAAGGTTGCTTACATGCAAAATGGTTTTGTGGCTTTGGCTTAAGTCTCTTTCCATCCCTGGAATCCTTTTAAAATGTCAGCCAATGTGATGGCTCCGGGGTTTTGAATGTCTTGAAATGTCAAAAGGCCAAGCCATCAGAGAAGCCCTGACAAAAGCTTGACAAGAGCTGACATCGCAGCTATAATCCCAAATGCTGACAATCACACTGTGTATATTCACAATGAGTCCACATAGAAATATGCCCAAACAGTAGCACTGTATGAAAACACAAAAAATTGCAACCTTTGTTTTTTTTTTTCAATTCAATCGATTCCTTCAATTCTGTTTATTGTCACTACACAGTTGTTTAAGAAGATGTTTTTTATGGGGGTTACTTCACATATAATTCCAGAATGACACAGACAGTGCACAGACTTGCCTTCTCAAAGGTACAATCTAACCAGTCTCACAGCTTTCTAAGATAAAATTATGCAGCTAATGTAGGTTAGCTGTAAACACCTTGAAAAGTTTCCAAATTTAGCATGTGTTCAAAGGTCTTGTCTCATAAATGTTTGCAAAGAGATTAGAACTTTTGCAGACCTTAGGAACTGGTGTGTAAACAGCTGTTAGAGATGACAAAAGACCTTACCTACACCTCAGAATGGAGAACAAACTCCTGTACACTGTTCATTTCACTAGCAACTATTTGTGATACAATAAAGTAACAAAATAGGACAGTTTGTAGGATTTCATTCTGTTTTGCACAGTGACAGACACTGGTAAATGCTGTACGTTCATTTCAGCTATCTAAATGTTGTAAAATGCTAATTCGTAAAAAATATTAAGTTGCAAAATGAAAGTTGGTTCTGTCAATGATAAGATGTTCATTGTCAAATACCAGTACCTGGGCTTGACAAAGCTGTGACATCCTAACAATCAAAGCAAAGGAAATCCTTTGAAAGCCTGTCAGAAAGCACCTCAGAAAAATCCTTGGTTAAAAGTTCCGGCCTCATAAAAAGTGCAGACTAATATATTACAGGGAATATTCTCAGCTCTGCTAAGCTTTTCAATACTAACAAGCATTTCCAAACTTTTCCACAAGTGCTGCAAATATTTTAAATCGAAAGAAATTACTCATGGTACTTTCATTTTAATCAAGGCCTGATTGACTAGGCTGTGAAAGAAAGACTTAGTAATTAAACCAAAGCAATTAAAATGAACAGCCACAGAGACAAGCCAAGAATGAGAGATAAGAGTGGCTGGTTTCAGTGTTTCTGCAGTCTGACATAAATTCCTGATGTAACATTTGGTCTATTTTCCATTCTGTTTAATAATTCAGTAAATGTTACTTTCTTATCACTGACAATTTTGATACAATGTCGAGAGTAATCTCTGTGAACGTTTCCTTGCCCCTCAGTTGGAGCATAGAGTTTTGTCCGAGTCCAGCAACTGTACTGCAGTCAAGATGTGAGATGGGAAGCACATTTGGGACCCAGTCTTAACACACACACATGCACACAGACATGCTCACACACACTCACACACACACACACACACACACACACACACACACACACACACACACACACACACACACACACACACACACACACACACACACAATGCATAGGTCAAAGCCAGAAGGCAATTAGTCCCTTTTTATTAACTGTCTTAGTGGACCCATTGTGTGTGTGTGTGTGTGTGTGTGTGTGTGTGTGTGTGTGTGCGTGTGTGTGCGTGTGCGTGTGTGCGTGTGTGCATGTGTGTGTCCATTCACTTTCTTGATTGGGCTCCTCCCCTGCTGTGTGCTAGTGTCATGTGAGGGCATCATTCGGGAGCACCCGCCTCCTTCGTCTGCTGATTGCTCTCTCTGTTGTGCTGGACCAAAGCCAGCACTTTTTTGCCACAGCAGGCAACAGGAGAGGTAAACAATACCAGCACAGGTGTCTTCGGTCTATACCCAAAGTGTCGTCTTTTTCTTTAGAATGCTACACGCATTCGCCAAATACCCATGGAGATACTTACTGCCACACCATGCTCTTAAGTTTCACAACACCAAAGATTATCTGAAATGATTGGAGGAAGTGCATCCCTACATTAAGGTCCCTGTATGGTGCTGTGGTGGGGAAATGTAAGGTATAATGCATTTGGAAAAAAAAAAAATATCTTTAGATTAGATTAGATTTAACTTTATTGCCATTACACATGTATAAATACAAGGTGACGCAATGTGGTAGTACAAGATAACAAAATGTTATAGGTCCATACAAAGTCTACCTCTTACTGTTTTTCAGTGTGGCATAATTTTATAACTCACATTCAGTCTGACAACAATAGGAAACATCAATACAGATGAAGGTGTTTTTAATGAGACAAACAAACAAACAAAAAAACTGCAAAGATTTTAAACTATGTCCGTTTCAGCACTCCTAACCCTTATCTGGCAATCTTATCATTCCAAAAATGGTTTGTTCCCCCATGTGCACTGTAGATTCCTTCAGTGTCTCTGACTCTGAGTAAACAGGCTAGTAATCTGTATCAAAAGCATCTGGTCTGGAATTGGGTTAAAAAAAAGCATTTCTGGGAAAAAAATTCTGTCCCACTTAATCTACCCTTAGCTTCAAGTTATTGTTTCTCTTAAAAGTTGCCTTCTTTTAAAGTGCTTACACACTGCCCCAACAAACGGCAACAAACTTCAACAAGCACTGACAGCTGGGTCTGTATGAAACATCCCTCTGTGTTTGTTTGTTCTTGTTGGATGGTAGCAAGCTGAAAAAGTCACCTTTGCCAGTTCCTTCCTGGGCAGTGTGGAGCTGGCAGTTGGTCTACTGAACATTAAGGACTGCCACCAGCCAGGTGCCAACAACTGCCAACTTTTAGAATGTTGGTGTTTGTTTGGGCAGTGTAGAAACAGCTCTAGGAGACATCTGCCTTTAGTTTTGATGAGCTGGTCTGTCTCCTGTCCTGGGTCTGTGCCTCAGTCACTCCCTGGTGGGAGTGTTGATTGGGCAGAAATGTCATGTCATCTCTCTGGGTCAAAGCTTTTGTCAATGCATTCTCGACCACTGAAATGGTTTGTGATCCTCTCTGTCAATGACAACTGTAATGAAATGTTTTGACTTCTTATTTTCAGCGGCTTGTTTCTCTTGTTGCCTTTGGTTATTTAATGTTTGATGCTGAAGTTACTGTAACCTACTGTCCTCAGATCAGATAATTAATGGTAGAATATACTTCAAAATGAATGCAATGAGTGAAAAGGACATTATCTCAGCAAGATGGGTGTTACGTTAAAATATAATTGGATGAATAAAATCTGGTATATTGTAAAAAAGATAAAACAAATATTGTGCAGTGGATAAATCGTTGAAAAAATCTGCTAAAAGAGTTTAAAATGATTTTATTTTGGCAGAATTATGAGATGAATGCTTAAACTTGTGATTTTTTTCATGCCTACTTTTTCAACATCACAAGCTTAGCAGAAGCTTCAACATTTATTCTTTTAATGTAGATATAATTTGTTTGCTTAAATAGTTAACGTTAAAGATATGACTTTTATTAATGATATGTATTGTAATTTTGCTTTTCCAAATTTTTCAAAACTTAAAAAAACTTGAGGCAGTATCTTGCTGTAGGTTTTAGGTTTTAACATTTAACCTTTGACCTTCCAGATTGTAACCCCTGAAATGTCTCTTTAAACTTTAAAGGCAACAATGATAACGAGCGACTGGCGATTGCTAGACAGCGAATCCCATATCGGCTCGGTCGAGTAGTTGACGATTGGCTACTCGACAAAGGTAAAACACTGATTAAAACTTCAAATAAAAAGATAATTTGATCATAAGCAGTGACATTTTGCATCACAATTAAAACCCTCTAAAAGTCAAATCCCCTGTATAACTAATCTTTTAAATTAAAAAAATGTAGTTTGTAATATTATTCATTGTATAATAATGTGTTTGAAGTAATCAATATGTGTTTGTGTAATCAGTATGAGATTTAACCACAGGTTAAAGGGACTGGTAATATACTGATAATGTTTCTCAAGTTAGTTGAAATATGATCAAAATATATGTATGATTAAAATACAATAAAATGTAATTGCTATAGCAGTAGAGTCTAAATGATTAACTAAGAATTTATTTCTGTTCAAGAAAGTATTTGTTTGTACATATGGTAAATGTTACATATGCCTTTCAATTACACTTCTGTTTTCATATTTAGTTTTCAGTTTGGAAACGTCCGCAGAATAAAAGCTCAGAATAAATTACATAAATAGAATTAATGATTCTTGGCATCAGATATGAAGTCCCTTTAACAAATCAAGTTTTTTAAAAAAGCAGAACCAAAATACTTGAGTGCATGCTGTTTTAATGTCTGTAATAAATTGTACTGGGAGCTATCAATCTGTTTTTTTTTTCTTTAACTTCTTTTGTCATATTTTTTGGCTTCTTTTTAGTTCCTTTTTTTCTCACATAGACTCATTTGTGAGGTGTCCCGTAGCTGTTCCATCTTCCTCCTCCTCCTCCTCCTCCTCCTCTTCTCTCTCTCTCATTCCACCAGCATCCGCTTTGGTTTGAGTCCTGATTCATTTCCGTGGTGAGCCGCTCTTTGCTAAAAGGCAATCGTGCCAGCGCGCTAATGAGGTGCTGGAATGATAAACCTCTCTGTCATTAGCTTCCTCCTCCAATGAGCTAGCTGACTAAAAGACAGATCTTTTTTGAAAAAAAAAGATGATAAAAAGAGGATCAGAGGTTGGCCTTTCAGCAAAACAGCCTTGTGTTATTTATTTATTTTGGTTTATTTATTTATTTAGTTATTCCACAGGCCTTTGTGCATTCATCCTTTTCTCATTGATTATCATGATATAAAGTCCAGGCCATTCAATCATCACAAATTACTGCTGTTGCTGTTGGCATTTAGGGGTCATGACTTACCCTCATCAGATTTATGAAGTGGTGGGAGGGAGGGAGGGAGGGAGGTGGGCGAGTGTGTGTGTGTGTGTGTGTGTGTGTGTGTGTGTGTGTGTGTGTGTGTGAGTGTGAGAGAGTGTGCGGGTCCATGTGTGTGTGTATGCGTGTGTGTATGTGTGTGTGTGTGTGTGTGTGTATGTGTGTGTGTGTGTGTATGAGTGAGTGTGTGAGTGCTTCAGGGCTGTCTTCGCCAGCCCTTGGGCGCTTGAACACTCATGTGTCCTCACAGGTCGCCAGCTGACCATCTTCAACAGCCAGTCCACCATCAAGATCGGCGGGTGGGAGCAGGGCAGTCGGCCCTTCCAGGGCCAGCTGTCAGGCCTCTACTACAACGGCCTCAAGGTGCTCAACATGGCCGCCGAAGGAGACTCCAACGTCCGTGTGGAGGGCAGCGCCAGGCTGGTGGGCGACATGCCCTCCTCCTCCATCACGCCCCAGTCCAGCGCCTCTGCCTCGGGCAACCGCTCACACACACCCTCCCTGTCCGACATCACCACCACCACCGCATCCAACCGGCAGGGCAAGCAGACCACCACGCCACAGGTCAGTAAACTCTCTCACTGGGCTGTTTGGGTTTGGGCGCGCGAGCCTATGGTCGTGAAAGTGAATGTGATTCTTTAAGTCAACAGAGGGAATTTCCTATTGAAATATGTTGTCTGCATCCAAATGTTTGGGTTTCTGCACACACCTTAGTCTGGCTGGCTTTGTCTGGCTCTCCCATGCAGTGAGCTGAGCTCTGTACCCCAGTCTCTGTGGCTCCTGTTTCTTTTTATGCATCTGGCTTGCTAGACCCTGGGTAGTCAGTCCCACTTTCTCCTTCACTCTGACACCCCTGCTCTCTCGGCTGCTCTCTCAGGGCCAGGCAGGCGTGGAGGGCAATGCTGTCAGTGGGGCAGTCAAGCAAAACTGAGTCTGGACAACGGTAAAATAACAACGACAAAAATGATCAAACATGATGTAGGGCTTTGCTCCACAGACCACATCATAAGCCTGTTAGTGTGACATCTGTATGTTAAAGCAGACAGTCTTATTATCCAGCCGTTATCTACGGATAAAACTGCCAAGGATGCCTGTTTTTTGTGCTCTTCTTCAGCATGACCTCCCTCCCCCAGAACAAACACACAGACACACACACATACACACACACACACACACACACACACACACGCACAAACACACACACACACACACACACACACACACACACACACACACACCAAGAAAAGGAACCAAGAAAAAAATATGAAAATGCATATCCACACAAAAGATACACTCTCTTATTGAACCAGATGGGTATCTTTGGTGTCTAGGTCAGGGTGAATTGAGACGGCCTCTTAGTGTGCTGCGTTCTTTTTATCTGAAGTGGGTCTGTGTGGCTTTGATGCAACCTGAATGGGAAGCCCTCCATCAGTTCCATCCAGACGGCTCTGAGAGCATTCAGCCCAGGCCGGCGGGGGCCTTTGAGCGTCCAGACAGGGCCCACTCAGATGTGCCCGCAGGGGCCCACAGCAACATGCTGCACCCAGGCAGAAAAAGAGAGTGAGTGGTGGTGGTGGTGGTGGGTGGGTAGGGTAGGGTAGGGTAGGGTAGGGAGGGGGCTCCTCGCTCCAGTGCAGCCCAGTGGCCTTTCTCACAAGCTAAGGGTCACTGCCCCTGCTTCTTTATCAGCCGGGCCCCTGGTGCGCCCTTGGGGGCCCGCAGAGCGGTTGGGTTGGTGTGCTGGATAATGGGCCGTGGAGTCACCTCATGCTTGGGGAGGCTGCCTGTGCCCGCGCAAATGAAATGTGAAGGTCTGTCTTTTACACACTATTTCACCACATCAGATTGAAGAAAGCTGGCAGCATATCAGTTCGGCGTGAGAAATAAGTATAGGGAGTGATAAATGAGGAGCGATAAATGAACTGAAACCAGAAAAGCATTAAATGCTTATTGAGGTATATTAGATGTAAGTGTGCTTGGAACATCTTTCTGACAGAAATATGTTGACCTGCAGGCAGGGTTATTATGCTCCTTCTTTGTTGATAGCTGGAGATGTCTGCATTTTTCACCTAAGAGAAACAGTGGTAATGGACGAGTTGCTGGTAAAAATGAATCCATTCTGTTTTGGCCACCTTCATATGATGTCTGCTGACTTGCTATTTAAGGAGGCACCAGTAAGGTGAAGTTGGATGCCTTAAACATCTGTTATGTTTTCTAAACAAGGGTTATCAGGGAAGCTGGTCCCATAACAACCACTTTTTAAATATTGGGCTTAAGAGTACATAGTCATTGGGCTAAAGAGTACACAATCATGTTTGTCTACCATAAATGCCAATGCATACGTGCTTTGTCAAAAGTACACTCAGGCAAACTAAACCTAGATGTTCTAGTGTGTTTCCTCATTTAATTTTTCATGAATGAAATGCTATAACAATATTTTGCTTGTGATTGTGTCCCAGTTATATTAGGTTAGTTGGCATGTTCATTTGCTGTTTTTACTTTCGTACGTACAGATGGGGTTTATAATGGCAGTATCATGACAGGATATGCAAAAATGTGGCTTAATAAATGTTAAGCTCTACTCAGCAATGCTTGTCATTTGTTCACATATATGGTTTTTTAGTTCAGAATAGGAAAAGGTATGTGTGGGTTGACAGGATTTTTGAAGTCTTTACTGAGTTGTGCAGAGCCCAAGGTGTGCAGTCTCATTCTGTCTATCTCTTCCTGTTCACACTTCCTTCTGCCCCCTCCCCGCCCCCATCCTCACTCCCCGCCCCTGTTTTCCCCTCATCTCCCCCCACTCCCACCCCAACTCTCAATCTTCCTCCCTGACAGTGAGCTGTAAGTGTGGCTGTAATTAGGTGTCATTGTGTGGGTCTTAGCGCGATGATTGACACACGAAGCAGAGGCTGATGGCCCTGTGTGATCATGCACGGAGCTATTCAGCCACTGTGACAATGCAATCTTAATGTGACTAATTCCAGGGCCAGTGTTCTGGGTAACCTCGCCCCCCAAAGGCACCGGGCTCGGTGGGGGCTGTCTCTCAGGACGTCAACTGCTAATCTTGCCCTGCGATCCACAACACGAACCCTTTCACATACAAAATGGAGCTCCCGCTACAGGAACCAATCAGATATGCTTAAATGTTGCCATGGAAATCTTCTCCGCAGTGTATTTTCTCTTAAGCATGAGCTAGGCGCCTCTCTTCTGTGTCTGCACTGCTCCTCATATTTCTCTTTTCTTTTCTACTGCACTCTCCCTTTACTTTACAGTCTTTCGCTCTCCTTTTTGTGTTTCGTCAGTGTCTGTGGTGTCCTGGAAAGCTATACCGCAATGTCTGTCCGGGGAATTGTGCTGTTGTGAGCGAGACATTGTTCCTCTACATACACCTATAGAGATGTTGAAAGACTGAAGATAACCTGTTTTTTTGACCACCCTCACAGTCATTTTTTAATCATAGACTTCAATTAGACATTTTTTGTTGCTGTGTCAAGCAAATTCAAGGTTATTTCCTATCTCCACATTGTAAAATGTGGAGTTTATCTCCACATTTCGAATCATTTGGCCTATTTGATCGTCACTCATGCAAAGAAAGTTATTTCTTGGTACCAGATATGTTTTTGAAACAACACTTACAGTATGCTCTCCAGTGACTGCAAGAAACAAGAAGAGACATGAGGAGCGTTGGCAGAATCCTATAACAGCATCCCTGCGCGTTGTTGCATATGGCACACATGCTTAATGTGACCCCTTTTGTGCTTCATTAACAACGTTGCCATAGTTTGGAATAACACACTGCACACACAGCCGTAACTGCATTAACTCATGTGCCACATCCGTAAAAAGAGCGTGATTATCAAGAACGAATTGCCAGCCCTTTGTTCCCTGCATCTTCTGTTTGCGTTGCCTCTTTAAAAACATGTTTTCGGTTAGCGATGACAAACAAGCAGAGCCGTGCGTGCGTGAAAGTAAAGCACGGAGAGAAGGGGGAGAAGTGTGTCTCTGAGGGAGTGGTGTTTATTGAAACACAGCCATGCGGCGCCACTGAGCACCACTGACGCCTGATCTCTTTAATATTTCCATCTGAAGTGGATCCCTTTGTGCCATGCTCACAGTACTACCCAGACGTGTAAGTGACAGATCAGTTGTTGCTTTTTGGTGCCTCCTCTCTCACCGCTCTCTCACTCCCCTACGCTATCTTTTGATCCTTTCTTATCTTTGTTTTTTTTTTTCCTTTTTTATATTACTCAGTCTCTTTCTCTCCCTCTCTCTACCCCCCCCCCCTCTTTTTTTTCTTCTTCTGTCTCCCTCATACTCTTGCATCTGTCTCACATTCTCTCACCATGATCCCTTGATTTACATTTCTCTCCTAGTGAAAGGTTGAAATCTCAAAACGAATTAGGAGGCAAGGAACAAGTTCATTTTGATGTTGCAAGCATCGATACTAGTATATCTGAGCAGCTAAATTGTATGTTTGGCTTTCAATAATAGATGAACTTCCCCCGAGTGAGGCACTGGTGTCATTAAACCTCAATCGAACTTTCAGATCATCCACTGTGGTGTGTGGGCAAGAACGTATTTATTCATGGGTTTGTTGGTTCCACGCTGTTATTTTGAACTCGTGTTTTGTGTGTGTGTGTGTGTGTGTGTAAGAAGTGCAGTCATGAACATTGTTCCATGTCCGATAAGAAAGATTTGTGCACCAGTGATCTGAGGAGAGTTCCTTTGATTCTGCACGTGGAACTGACATGGGAATGTTTTCATTCAGACTCCCTACCCATTTCTAATTAACATGCACTTCAAGTTTTTGGGATCAGTAGTCGGGAAAAAATCCATGGTTTTCAAACAGTCCCTTGCAGCTTATTTGATAGGATACTAAATCCCCCATCCTGATTGGACTACATTTAGATCTCTTAGAACCAAGTATATTTTAATGACTAAGAATTCCAAACAGAGTTGTGTTTTTATTAAGTAACAGAGCATGTAAATTACACCTCAACATTTTTAAGCCATTTAAATCTTTAAAGGTAGTGCCAAGTCTCAGTATTGGTTGGCTCTGATAAAACAAGGACAAAGCTGCCAGTTAGTGAGTTAAATGAATACTACATCTCTGTTGAGTCTGCGTTTGCCACCCTAATGTTATTTCATATTGTGCCACTACTGCAGCTGATCGAAATCTGGATTTTTCTTTTTAATTTAATCTCAGTCCCAGTTGCTGATGTTGTAATTCTAAAGACATTGATCACAAAAGGCCTACAGATCCAGACAATATGGATCCCTGTCTCCTAAAGACAGAGGCATATATTATTGCCTACCCTATGATTCATATTTTTAACTCCGCTGTTCTTGCCAAGGTCATATTTAACATTTTGAACACTTCCTATATTCTCACATTACCGTGAGGTGCAGAGACTGCTCAGAGTTGAGCCACTACTGATTGTTAAAGAAAAAGGTTTTCTTGGCTAAGACCCTTGAAACCTTGGTGAACCAGCAGTCAGACTCATTTTTACGTGATGATAACATCCTTAGTGATTTTCTGTCTGGTTGTATAACTCGCCACCATTCAGCCAAGACTGCTGTGATTGTAAGAAATGATATTGTTGGTGCCTTGGAAGGAAAAGAAAACATTATGTTGTTTTATTTGTTGATCTGTCGAAAGGATCATGAATTGGCTGTGAATTTCAGTTGTACAGCTGTAAGATGGTTCAGAAGATACTTTTAAGGATCGACATCTCTCTGACTATAAAGAGGCACACTAATCTGACTGATTTGAAGATATCAAAAGCATTCCTGAGGGTTCCTATTTTGTTTTCCATTTTGACAAATGACATTCAACTTAAAACACATGTTTGTATTGTTGACACTGTCATTATAGTCTTTCACAGGCACATGTGGTGGAAGAACATGCTGACATAGTCAATTTAAAGTGTTCTGCTAAGTTTAAGTCTGGTGTCATGTACGTCATGATTTTAACATTCTTATATGCATTCAATGGTAAGAATAATAAGAAGGTGTCTTTGTAAGCACAACATTGGGAATGTAAGTATAAGGCAATGTTGTTAACGTAGTCAGGAAAAATACAGTGGATATTATCTTTTTTTTTGTTTTAAAGGTCAAGTAAATAATATTAATAGTACTTGTTTTATCCTGTGATTGCACACATGTACTGTTTATGTCTCCTCCTTTATTGTTGCATTTCATTTGTATTGCACATGTGAAATGGTTAGTGTCCTGCCATGGCATTTTTTATTATTTTTATTTGCTTGACTGGGCACTAGGAAGCAATGGTATACTTTAATCTGTAAGATTTTCCGGGGTAAAATTCCATCTTACCTCTGCTGTCTTCCAGTGCATCAGCTTGGGTAGTTAAAGGCCACTCCTCTAGGTTGTTAGGTTTTAATGTGCACTGAGTTTAGACAGATTTATGAAAAACTTCATCTTCTTTGTATGCACCATGGCCATGGGAGACTCTGCAGAAGATTCTGCAATACTCCTTTTTTACATCCACATATATTTAAAGGAAAACTTCAGGCTTTTTAGATCTTTTTATAAAGAGAAAAAAAGATCAAAAACACACAACAACAGTCAAGTAGTGCTATAACCCACAACCCCAAAACAACTACTGCATGTAATGCTATGGGGCATATTGAATTCTTTGCTTTGCCACTGGCAGGATCATGGTTTTTCCTGTTTGGGGATGGAAACATCAAAAGGCTCTCTACAGAGATACACCTGTTATACAGCACTGTTTATATAATTAACTGGCCAGAAATTAAACGTAAAAAAGAACAAAGAAATGCACAAGGACCTAAGTATAGATACAGTATGCATAGTGTCCTAGAAACATGCAGAAGTCACTACCATTTTTTAAACCCTTGTCTAAATAAATACCTTAGATATTTTAGCCCTTTCTGGGTTAGACCCTAGTTTTACCAGTCTACATAAACCTTAGAAAATACAGGAGGCATAGTAATTCATGCAAATTCAGTAGCAACAAATACAACCAAAGCAGATCAAACAGTGTACTGTAGAGACTGTGTATAGTTAAGATATAAATGTTACACTAATGCATACTTATAGATTTTAAAATCCGCACTAATGCTAAATAGTATCAAATATTGAAGAAATTGAAATTCTTCCTAATGTCTTTTTGATGCTGTCGCTGGAGTAGACGAGGGGCTTTGATATGAGCTGGAGCCCGGTGGCACTTGCGGAAGGCACCAGGTGGAGCTTCTAATGAGAATCAGCTGTCATTTTGTTCAGCATCTCCGCCGAAATGAATCTCCATGCGCAAACACAAATGGGGGGGATGGGTGTCAAGGCGGGGAATATCAGGAAACGTTTGGACATGCAGAAACATGTGTGCACACGTTTTTTTTTTTTTTTTTTTTTTTAAACATGATCTATTTGATGTTTTTTCTTCATGCTCAGAAAGAAAAACATCTCTTTTTCAGTGTATTCCTAAACACATGCACATGGCCTTGACATGTTTAAAACTGCATCTGAGGATAGCAGAGTTTCTTGCACATATCACATCGCCATCTTCCATGGAGACCGTTTCTAGTTGTTGCATCATGAAAACGTTGGGGTTCTGATGAAGGAGCTTAGTGTTCACTTGAAGGACCAGGGGAGTGGGCTGCGGAGTATGTCTGTGTGTCACGGTTCCACATATTGGCTTTGGCTCTCCACTAACATGGCTGCTTGCTGCTGTCATAGCCATTGCTCTTGCTCCACTTCTCCATCTGCTCACAAGCGTCCAATCAATACCTGTGCTCGCACTGGCAGGAAGTAGGCTAATTGGCTATGGTTTATGAAAGCTCAGCTTTTTTATCCCCCACACACCATCTATCTCTCTTAACACTGTCTGTTTTTCAGCATCCTGATGTCAAAATAGTGTTTCTTGCCACTGTATTCCCTCCATTAGAGGTTGCTTTATTCTGGTTAAGCAAGATGTCTATTTTTGGCCGTAGTTTTAATATTTAATGAACGTTAAATGAATCCAATGGCGTCCACTGGCTTATTAGCGGAATGTGGAGGCGCCGCTGCGCTGTGTGTGCGGAGCCATGTTCAGTGGGGTTTTTTGGGGTGCGCATGTGGCATGAATAATGAAGAGCCTTAGACTGGGGGCCTGCCGCTGCATCTGCTGCCGCCACAGACAAATTGAGTCCCATGAGGGCCTATGGTGTGGAAAAAAGCGACAAATTTGTGAGCACCTTATTTCTGTTTCTTTTCTATTTCATACTCTCTTTCATGCTGCCTTTCTCTCTCTCTCTCTCTCCCTTTATCTCTGCTTCTATCTCTCTCTCTCTACACATACACACGGCCACTCTTTTTCTCACTCTTTTACAGTCTTTTACACTATCTATTTGTATCTGTCTATTTGTCTATATATCTGTCTGTCTATCTATCTATCTATCTATCTATCTATCTATCTATCTATCTATCTATCTATCTATCTATCTATCTATCTATCTATCTATCTATCTATCTAAATGTGGGATTTTGAGATTCCATATAAAGTAGCCTATTAGCATGGAAGTCAGGAGAGGTGATAATGCAGAGCTTTGTGTGGCTAGGGGCGTGCGATATGTGCCGTGCATATTGTTTGGCCAGGCTGCGTGTGAGTGCATGTCGCCTTGTGATGTGAGACTGTAAGTTCTGTCCTCAGTGCTGGAGCTGAAGCACCACCCTCTCCTGCCCTCCCCGTCTTCAATAAAAAAGAGGGCTGTTTCTAACGAAGCACACCCTTAGCAACCTTGAGGCTCAGCGAGGCTCATGATTGGCTAGAATTAGTCACCTGATCAAGACAGCTCTGCTTGCAGTCTTACTATCTCTCTTCCTCATACTATTCCCTCCCTCCCTCCCTTTCTCCATCTCTCTCTCTCACTCTCTGCGCTTCTCTCTCCTCCTTGCTGTCTCTCTCTCTCTTTCTCTCTCGCTCTTTTCAAGGCACTGATAGCATCTCCTGATGCACAGACAATTTATCTCCCTCATCTTCTCAGCAGAGTAGCAGCTTTTTCCCTCGTCCCTGTTGATCTCAAAGATAAAGCGAAGGGGGGAAAAAACAACGGACTAAAATTTCTGAAGGGTTTTGGCTTTGAGGAGCAAAACAGACAGACGAGGACGAGACAGACAGCCAGGAAAAACTTACTCTCGTTGTCACTAAACAAAGAGAGAGACAGAGACCTTCCGCAGTGTTTGACACAGAGAGAGACAGAGAGAGAGAAAGCAGGCAGTGTAGGCCAGGCGGCCATGGAGGCGAGATGGCATTGTTCCTCATCGCAGGTAGTTTTCTCTTTTCAATAGTACCTTCACAATTAACCGAGCCTCCTTCGCATGCAGAGGGCTTTGCCGTCCATCCTCCATGCACGCGCTTCATCAGGAGTATCACCGCTGCCTGCTCTGTGAGAGAGAGAACGAGAGAGCGAGCGAGCGAAAGAGAGAGAGAACGAGAGAGCGAAAGCACGAAAGGGAGCGAGAGAGAGAGCGAGTGAAAGAGAAAAAAGAGAGGGAGAGGTGAAGAAAGAGAGGAGACAGAGAGGCTTGTGCTGCTGCACCTTTGCTGTGGTTCTCTTTCAGCACTTGTCCACTGCCCACCAACTGTCACCCCTTCATTGCATGTTTCCCCTCTTCATCATCGTCCAAAAAAACCTTTCTTTCTTTTTCTTTCTTTCTTTCTTTCTTTCTTTTTTGGTCTTGTTAAGTTCTATAAGCTACTGGCATTTCTTATGTGAATGTGCTGAGAAATTTCCTATAAAAAAGCTTTCCTTGCGTTTATGCTTTCCAAAATACTGCATTTATCAAATGCTTGTTCATTTGTGCATCATAGGTTCCCTCTATCATGGTCATCTCTCTTTTTATCTAAAATCCATCCATAGAGAAAATACCTGACATGCCATTCAACTTGAAGTGTTTAACTGACTCCTCCGCAACACGTGGATGTTAAGTTCAGAAAATGTCTTGATTTGTCTGTCTGTATACTGCTAGTTAACCATGGCCTTGTACTGTCTTTCCTTCATTTAAGACAAGTAGCTATGGCAACATGTGAGCAGATGCCACGAGTCACCCTTAGGAAATGGTTTTCACCATTCTGTCAAAATATATTTGGATTCCTTCGTGCACTTCTGAAAACAAACATTGCAGACTGATTTCTACCACCCAGGTCTTCACTGGTTAATTGAAGAACACAATGAGATATAATTCTCAGACGAAAAAATGCAGTTGATGCAGTTGACTAATGCAGACTCATGATTCTGATGTTGATTTTATCAATCGTTAATTTGACTCATTAACAGAAACCTGAATATAAATAGCTTTTTTTACCAACTTTAATATATATGCAAGCGTGGATGAGTCATTTGGGAACAGTCAAAAAATACTTTCCAAGTCTGACAAAGCCAAAAAAAGGAATTGTCCGAAAACCTCAGGAGGACTGTAAAAGAATAGGTAAGGAAATGCCTCAGAGATGGTGAGAGTCGAAGCCCTCAGGACAATCACCTCAGTACACCTCCAGTCTCCCCACATAGCCCTGCAGCATACTTAGCCTAGAATTGAACACAGCAGCCTGTCAAGATACAACAAAAGAAAAACAAGAACAGTGAAGGTGAAGAGAGCTGGGAAGGTTAAATTAAAATGCTGTCGGATCTCTACTAACTTGTGTTTAATATGTCTTGAGGAAGAAGTAACGGACAGATGATCCTGCTTTGGACTTCAAGCTTACGACCGAGGGAGCATGGAGATGACTTTTTCTGAATGGAACATTTCTTAAACACAGTTCAGTCTTAGCCATTATGAACATGTCTCACAGCTTTTAAAATCGTTTCCCTCCTGCAGGCTGTCGGTGTTTAATGTGAACAGGGGAAAAAATGCTGCAATGCATCAAGCCTTCCATGTCTAATTCACCACCTTGGTTGGCAGTGTTTTACCCGCCCAACAAGCGGTGCCGATGCAAGGCCCAGGCGCTCTCCAGAGCAAGGACACCCCCATGAATATTCACGTGTAATTACTGTGTACTGAAGGCCTGAGGACTTTGATGTTCTTCTTTCTACACCCCCCTCCCTTTTCTCTCTCTTTCCCTCTCTCTCTACCTTGCTCTTTCTCTCTCTCTCTCTCTCTCTGGTGGAGGGAAGCTGAGAGAGAAGGAACATGGAGGAGGAAGTGAAGAAGCTCTGCTGGTCCTAGCTGAACCTTAGATCCAGTCTCTCTCTCTTTCGCTCTCTCTCTTCTCTCTCTCTCTCTCTCTCTCTCTCTCATTTTCTCTCTGTCTATCTTTCATGCCATGCCTCTGTGTCTCTCTGTTTTTCTTTCTCTTTTTTGTGTCTCCCTCTTTCTCTCTCTCTCACTTTCTCTCTCTTTCTATCTCACACACGTTCTCTTTATCGCTTCCCATCATTTTTCATACCGCCTGAATTTGGCGTCACCATGGCAACAGAAACGGATTCTACTGGGTGTAAAGGTGGGAGAGCAGTAGAATTGTGATGACTGACTTTTTTCTCCCTCTCTCTCTCTCTCTCTCGTGCCGTTGAGCCAGCACTGAATGTGGTTTGTGGTTTGAGTCCGGCGTTAGAGGTCAGTTTGTTGTGCCAGGGGGTTGTACTACTGGACATGGGAGCATAAGGTCAGATTTTTTTTTTCTGTGAGAGATCAAAAAACTGGGCGAGGAGGTGAAGCAGTCGACTTGATGTACCATCACATTGATAGAGAATGTAGGTGCATGAATTTAAGTCGACATTTTTGGAACCAGGTGGTTAGAATTTGGCATGTTGTTAAAACATAGCACAGCTTATGTAAACTCTCAGCTTGTAACAAGTGGGCTTTTGACAAATGAGCTGCAAAGAGTTTATCTTAGCCTGGCTTGAAAGATTTAGGCAACTGACATGTTAATGACACATTAAAGGGTTACATGTAGACTTTGTACATTTTAGTACAGCATCACCATATTAGTGTTGCAATGATGTTAGCAAGATTTGTAGGTTTGTTTAGATGGATTTAAATAGACATTTGAGGCATAATGCAGATGATTTAGGGTGAAATCGTTGATTGGTTAGTCGTGGCTCCTGGGGTGACTCTTCTGTGTGGCCAAAGGCCTGGTAGAATCAGGTGCCTCCAGTCTCTACCACAGACAGATGCAGGAGGCAGGTGTAGATACAGTAGGACCACACGTGCGTGTACACACACACACACACACCTACCAGCTCTCGTAGAACAGAGAGGATGCTGTGGGGTAATTACAGGGAGGTGAAAAAGACAAAGCTAGTTTTTTTTTGCAAAGCACAGCGTTCTCAATTTCCAGGTGTAGTTGGAGCGCTCCCCCAGACAATCTCTCTAGCTCGCTCGTCAACCCCTCTTTCTCTTTCTGTACAACTGGTTTGAACTTTTGTCTTTTTCTGACCATTGCCATGTCCCTCATTCACACTCTATGTCTTTTTCTTGTATGACATACAAAGAGAAAGCATTTGAGTGAGTCAGTGAGTGTGTGTGTGGATGTGTGTGAAATTGGATGCAAGGGCCTGTCTGAGCATGTGACGATGATTGTATAGATGACTCCTTATTGCCCTTCTTGAGTTCCCACTCATAGCGAAAAGGAACTAGCCGTTCCTCACCACCCCATAATAATCGTGGTTGCCGCCATGCGATGGGCGCAGCTGGTGAGTGGGAAGCAAGGAGCGCTGCTGGCGTTGGAGGGATAGAGGGATGGAGCTTTTGTGCTCTTAGTCATGGAGCATTCGCCAGCTTTGATGCGCAGGCGTGAGAAAACATCCCTCACAATCATGGCCACGCACCGATGGTTATCCGGCAAGCCAGGTCCAGCTGCATGTTTCTCTACAGAAGATCACGGCAAGATTTAGGCTTGTTACGACTGGACTGCATTATTGTATTATCCACACAAGAGTGCACCGCAAACAAAAAGTTGGCATTCAGGGTAAACAAAGTGCCTTCAATCTCTAGTACACATGTGGCTATACACTCTCTAACCATCATGTGAGGCACCCACAACTAAAAGGAATCATTCTGTTGAGCACTTCGATTAATAAAAGCGCAACTTAATAGAATCATGGAAGTACTAATAGTCAAAAAAAGTTTAGCAATCAGGAGATAAAAATGGAAATAGCTGATCATCTAAAAAAAAAGATAATACAGGCCAGTAATTGCATAACATTCAAAAATACATATTATACTAGAAATATAACAAACAATATCAATCGTAGTCAGCTATGTGGATAAAATCGAAAACAGAATGGCAACATTGATGCTAATTGAAATAAACTGGGGGAACGCTGGACATCTTGAAATATGACTTTGATTGATTCTTCCCCTCGTGTGCATCAAATATGCAGTTTGTATTACAATATAGTGTAAAAGCCCCATATTTCTCACCACTAAACAGATGTTGCCTCCTACAGTTTTTACATGTATGCGACAGAATAACTAACCAGTCAGTGTTCAGCATCTCCATCCATACGTTTGCCAGAAACCCACCCCAAGACCTTACCATGAATGCGTATCGCATAATTTCAACAATCAGTATGCAGAACGCAGTTTGAGCCATATGTGGTCTGTTGTTGCATACTTATGGCACAGCTATGGATTCGCACTACAAGAAAATGACTCTTAAACCAGGCACTAACCTATTAGTACATCCTCCCCAAGTGTTTTTTTTTTATTCTATTAGGAAGCCAAAATTTTCCTTTAAAACTCGGCCATTAACTTGTTAGTACATCTTCCCTAAGCATTGAAGGTACTTTTTTCCGTCAGCTAACAGGCCACTTGACAAACATTCTTCCTCTAAAACCCTGCAATTAGCTGTATAAATAAGTCCTGGATTATTCAACCCCCTCCAACCCCCACCCTCCCCCAACCCCCACCCCCACCCCCAAAATAAGGTTTTTGGTGGGCCAGAATGTGTGTCCATCCATCTGCCTCCCCACCCCACCCCACCCCAGCAGCCATCCCCCCCTAATCAGCCCCACTCCACCCACCCCGCACCAGGGTGCTGAATAATTCACCCGTGCTGACCTACATGCTGATCGCTAGCACTGGAGCTGGAGCTGCTGGCTGTGTAGCGGCGTAACAGGGAGGGGAGGAGAGGGGAGGGTGGGAGAGCACCCAGGAGACGAGCGCGTGGTTATGGCAACGGGACCGTGGCTGCTGCTGCTCCGAGCCAGCCCACTCCCACTCTGGTCTTTCCATCTTTCTCTCGTATCCTCTCCTCTCTTCTCTTCTCTTTCTTTATTTCTTTCACACCCTCTCTGCTTTGCCCGTCATTCTCCTTTTCCTCTCCTCTCTTTGCGCTTATCGCTCTGTTGCTTTTTGATCATTTCTTTGCTTACAGCAACCTTCCTGCACGCTGCATTCTCATCCTGATTCTCACCCCTACTGACTCTCAATTCTCTCTTCCTTATTTGTAGTTCCTCTCTGTTCTCTGCCTGTTTTCTCTGCTGCTGTCTCTTCTGAGTTTTATTCTCTCCTCGTTGTGCTTATGATGCGTAGAGGTCTTGACTGGAACTGCTCCAGATACTGTGAGCAGTGCGTCTGAAATCGATATCTCTCCCTCTCTCTTTCTCTCTATCTCTCTCTGTCTCTCTCTCTCTCTCTCTCTCTCTCTCTCTCTCTCTCTGCACTCTCTCTCCACTCTCTCCCTCTGTCTGACACATACAGTTGCCACCTAATGCCTCATCACTGACAAGCAGGGCAGTCGTGTGCAGGCCAGCTGGCAAATGCCGCCCAGGCAACGACAAGAGCGAGGCGTGAAATAGGGGACGGCGTCCATAGGGAACAAGTCTTTTGTGGCGGACAGACTAGACACTCTAGAGAGTTAGCACACGCTCCACGCGCCGCGGAGAGGCTACAGACCACAGCAGCGGTGGTGTATTCCAGGCACGGCACAGCAAGGCGTGCGCGCGTGTGTGTGTGTGCGCTACAGGGGGGGCCATCTCTCGCTGGAGGAATACCTCAGCTGGATTTGAGGCTCAGGGAGGCGTCAGTCTGAGTTTTTACCTCTCTCCCATGCAACCAGGACCATGGCTTTCCTTCCGTTCAGACCACTTGCAGGAACAGAGGCAAGAATAACCACCATTTTGTACTGGTTTTGTGCTATGAAGTGTGTGTGTGTGTGTGTGTGTGTGTGTGTGTGTGCAAGTGTGTGCAAGTGTGTGTGCGTGTTTGTGTGTATTTGTGTGTGTGTGTGTGTGTGTGTGTGTGTGTATTTGTGTCTAAACGCTGTTTCAGTGCCAGGATTGGTTGGTTGAGAGATGGGCTTTGTTTGTAGTGTGTTTGGGGAAATGTTAGATGTAGACTTTTGCCATCTGTGCTGGATGTTTGCATCACACACACACACACACATCGACTTATGAAGACTTGTGTGTGTGCATGCATTTCTGTGTGTGTGTGTTTGTATGTGTGTGTGTAAAGAGTCCTCTGCTATACACAGCCCTGTGGTTATTATAGGAAATCATAATATAATGGGCTTGCGCGCCTTTAAACTTTACAATGAAATGTCATTTGTCCTCATAGGGTTTATTACCAGATGTATGGGCATTTAGAGCCTTTTTTGCCTTGATCAGCTAAAACGGTGATATTTCACAAAGCCTGTGTGTTCAAAGACAAAGCTGTGAGACCTTTAAGTTGTGTCAGGGGAGAGCTAACCTTACCATTATAAAGAGCACAAGGCCACTCAGAACTGTGTTTGAATGGAAGTGCAGTGGCTTTTATAGTGTGCATGAGTGCCACACTCCCTTTCCAACTGACTGTCTGTCAAAGACTATTTCTTTCCTTTGGCCTTTTAGCTTTTTATCTGACCTTCTTTCTTTTATGTCACCTCCTCTTTTTCTCTGCCTCGCTCAGGCACTTTGGTGCAGGCACAGGGTGTGCAGAAGGCCTGTGGAGTTATGTGGGCCAGTCAATGGCCAGGGTCAGAGGTCACAGAGGCTGCCCACTGCTGCCAGGACACTGGCCACACCATCCAGTGGGGAGCTGCGTTTGAGCTCCTATGTAGGACACTTCAGATCAGGGCTGCTTCATGATGTAACGTGATTGGAAAGGTGTCTAATCGAGTATCTCTCTCTGTGTGTCTTTTCCCGCTTTCTCTCTCTCTCTCTCTCTGCCTTTTTCTGTCACTCTTTCCATCTCTCTGTCCATACATCTCTCTGTCTGGCACAGGATGACCTCCTGGTGGCATCTGCTGAATGTCCAAGTGACGATGAAGACATTGACCCCTGCGACCCGAGTTCAGGTGGGTTAGGTTAGTCATCTTTTTATATTATCATTTAAAGATCAGTTTTTGGTTTCTTATTTTCCATCTTTCTTACCCCTAAACTTCATCATCACATCCTTTCAACCTTCCCTGCTATATCTAACTACAAAAAAATTGGCATGCTGAGCAGCTGAAAATTGACATGCTGTGATTTAAATCACAACAGCTTTGTTTGGTTCGACAAGGGCTTTGACATTTGAATGAACATGTTCAGCAGTAGGCACAGAATTGGGTGTAATTATACAAAAGGGTATTGTAAATGGCAAGCTGCTGTTAAGATCTACTGACAGTTTAACAGTGTTTTATAAAAAAGGGCGGAATCTTGCATAAAATGTCCAAAATAAGACAATGAAGTAGCAATACTACTACTACTACTACTACTACAATTACTGCTACTACTACTACTAATAATAATAATAATAATAATAATAGTAATTATTATTAGAATTGCTGAGATGTAATAAAGTAGGCCTGTATTCTTAATTTTGTGATTTCAGTGCACGTGATTTGTATCTAATATGCACGCAGAGAGAAACAGCCATCTGTTACACACCAGGTGCTTTCAACAAAATTGCTGCCACCCTCACTATTAATTATTCAATTACTATCTGCAGAGCTCGTGCCCCCACAGATTGCAGTTATTACAAAATGCCAGAAGAGTGATCCACTTTTTTATCTAACATATCCCCTATCAGATGGCCGTGATAAGTCTCTCGCATGCTGTTAAAAAGATTTTATGAACCAGTATCCTAACACCAACTGAAAGTTGCCCTATAACTACATAGCAATCCAAAAATATATATTCTATCATTTATTTACAGTGAATCACCTCCTGAAAAAAAAAACCTAAATGATCAAGAACTTCAGTAGAAGCAGGTCTGTGTTGTGGCAATAAACACACGGTACCTTAAAGTCAGGGGGGAGGGAACTGAACAATTAGTTGCAATAACATAACAGAAATTTGAGCATCAGCAATTCACTACACAATAAGCTTACTAGTGAGGCCCCTCTGGATCTCTGCTACTGCATATGATGAAAACTAGCTATGAGGAGAAGCCGAGGCCCCATTAAAATGCACTGTAATGCACCATTATACATAATTCACCAAGGGGTATTCATAGCATTAGGAAAGGCTTTTCAAAGTGCATGCAAGATGGTTGCTCGGTACGAACAATGTCTCCAGGATAATAAATCTCCAAATTTGTTTTGAAGCGTTAATATTGGCGTAGTACAACCACTAGTCGCAATTTCCTGTTGAAATGTTGCCCAGTCGATGCTACAAGATACAGCTAGCAAATGCTGTTGTTTGCAGTGAACAGATTGGCTTAAGAATAATTCTCATAATAAAAGAGTTTTTTTGCCAGGGCTCCCTGAGGCAAAGTGAGTGGGTGGATCAGTGATCTACACAAACCACTGCAGAGCCAGTGAAATACAACCAGACATTTACTCGGGGTCTTATTTCTCAACATGTGGCTTTAGCAGTGACCCGTGCCATATTTACATGGAGAATAATATATTCATGTGGACATGAAAGGCTTGCAACTTGCCCTAAAGCATTTTTATCATTCGATATTTCATTGTACATGTACAGTACTAATGACCGGTAAATCACCTCATACCAAACGCTTACTGTGAAAGTCATTTTAGTACTCAGAAATGTTTTTTTTTTGTTTTAGATTTTTCAGTCACACCAATATTGCTTTTGTCCTATTTTTATTTTTTGATTAATGAATAGTTTACCATAGTTGTTCAATTCAGATCAAGCTTTTAGGCAAGCCAAGATAGTGTTCCCTAGCGACATTCTCTATCACCATCTCATTTTCCGCACCCACAGGCCTGGAGTTTTACATGGCTTGTTTCGCTTGTCATTTCTCTGAGTTTTATGAGGCGCCCCTAGGTAGCTAAGAGCATAGTAAATTACGCCATCCTCCCCAAGAACGTCAATCCAGAGAGATGTAACTATCTCTCTAAGGGGAAATAAACATCTCTGTTCAGTTCCTGGTCACCGTATTTTAAAACGTGTCAAAGCACATCAGTAAATAAGCAAAGGTGACAGCTTTATTCGAATTTGTGAGTGGGTCCGTCACACAGCCATGCACACACACATAATTATATTTGCCACTTGAGGTTACTAAGCCTCAAAGACCATCTCTGCAAATGGTTATGTAGCAATTGTGACTCAGAAGAGAGAGTCAGGCTTCTACTTTACGGCACCTAATGCAACGACCAGGGTTACTAATGGCAGGGTCAGGCTACACAATATTTTGTCTGTCATGATTGCCCTTTACGATTGACCATGTCACACTTTACAGTCCTATAACTTACAACTCTCACCATGTTGCGCTTGAGAGTCTAACCACATGACAAGAATTTGTTGTTATTGACTGATAGTGACAGAAGCTAACCATGGATATGCCATATGATTCCCTGTAAAAGTCTTTTAGTCATGATGTTGTAGAACATCGTAACCAAAACATATCACAGACCATAAAGTATATCACCTTATGACACCTATTCCTTGTTTCATGTCGTTACAATCCATTTAAAATAGGGCACAATGCTGAAAATGTTTCTGCTATAATAAATTTGTGACAAACTCGAGCTGATATTATATAATCTGGCCAGGTCATTGGGCCTGTACACTCTCCTGTCAATATGGTATGTCTCAGTTAATACAAGTACTCCTAATGAAAACAACAAAAATCTGCATATTCTTTATGTTCCTTGCAGTGAGCATTTGCATCCTGTTTTATGATGAAGCACTTGTATGTTTGTAAAGTTCCTCTGGAAGTTGACTTTGCCAGTGGCTTCTTACAGCAGTGCTTGTCATAAGGAGAGAATTCAAAAAGGGCTCGGGAGGGTTTAAACAGGGTTGGTAAGATTGATCTGCCTAAAAATGAGCGCCCGTTACATTACATTACGTTGCACTTAGTTTAGTACTGTAGATACTTTTCTTGAAAGCTACTTTACAATGATGCAAAACAATCAAGCACAGGCAATATTTTGTTTGGTAGACTTAAAGAATAAGATAGACACTAAAGCACAGGTCTTGCTGGAGTGAGACTCTTCTGTCAGTCATGGGGGACACACTCAATGACGCTGCTGTTGCTGTTCCATTCCTCTACAGCTCATCCCCCAATGCCGGACCCCAAGGGCTTCCCGGGCCCATCTGAGGTCATCCGCGAGTCCAGCAGCACCACAGGCATGGTGGTGGGCATCGTGGCGGCAGCGGCCCTCTGCATCCTCATCCTGCTCTACGCCATGTACAAGTACCGCAACCGCGACGAGGGCTCGTACCACGTGGACGAGACGCGCAACTACATAAGCAACTCGGCCACGCAGCCCAACGGCGCCGCCGTCAAGGAGAAGCCCATCGGCGTGGCCAAGATCTCCAGCAAGAACAAGAAGAACAAGGACAAGGAGTACTACGTCTGATCCACGCTCATCCAGCCCCCCCAAGCCCTGACCCCTGATCTTCCGACCCTGACCCTGAACCAACCCCACCCGACCCCCTTACCCCCCATCCTCAGACATAACTCATGGTCATGTGTCGGGGGGGCGGGCGGCTGTTTTGTGTACAGTTATAAAAATGAGCACAGAGAAGAAAAAAAATACAACCGTCTTAGTTTCATCTAAGACATCATATACAGTCAGTGATGATACAAACTACTATTTGTACTCCAGCACACAAGACAGCGGTGCGTAAAAAAAGAGACACTTTAAAAAGACAGTTGGGGTGGACATTGTCACTTGGAACGAATAGTCCGACGCGTATGAGAACCCTATACGAAGTGTGTGGGACGCCTTCATCACCCCTTCCTGCCCTGCCCTCCCCAAACGGGGTGTCAGCAACTCAGTGCCACAGAACTCTCAGTATCGCTAGTGTGAGCCCCAGACTGTGTTTGTGTTGCTAGGACCATTTACCCTTTTCCCCTTACACCCCACCTTCTACAGCAAGATAAACAATTTCTGATTAAATCCTTTGAGAACAAAAAAAAAACCCAACACAGCAAGGACCAGTTAGGGCATCCTGAAAGACTTACATACATAGACAAGAAGCTACCTATGATTGTGAAATCAGCCAAAGTATTCGCCCCCCCAACCCACACCCCACCCCCTCTTTTTACTTAGTGGCTGTCTTGTCCTGCTGGGTGAGAGAGGAAATGAGAGGAGAGGAGGGAAGGAGTGAAGAGAGACTGCTAAAAATGAACGTTTATCCCTTCCTTGCAAGGAGGAGGAAGGAGGCCTTACAATCCGCTGTTGTGTCCAAGCTGCAGTTGGTCTTCAGTGTCGTTGCAGTGACAAATGCCACAAGCACGGACGACTAAGGGTGTAAAGCAGGGGATGATGGGAAATCAGAGACCGTCATCGAGGGACAGTGTGACAAGAACTCCATGCACGTGAAATATCTTATTACATATGTTTATATACGGTGCAAAAGACTATCTATGTGTGCTCTCTGGACTGTGGCTGAAGTGGTGTTTTATAGCCTGTTAATATAGACGATGCAAACTACAGTATACCTGCTCTTCAAAACCATTTTTTTGTAAAACAAACTGAAAAAAAATTAAAAACAGGAAAACTAAATGTCAATGTGTTGCTATAGCGATAGATAGTTTATGCCATTAGCTGTGAGGATTTTGGTTTACAGTATTATATTTTCCTCCCAATCTGTGCATTTCATATGCCTTTACGTCATTTAAAACCATTTATTTTACGATTTTTTTTTAAATTACTGCATTACCCAAAAGTTAAGGTGACTGGGGGTTGGGGGGGGGGTGTATAATGTTGAAAATGGGGCAAAACCTCTGGTTGTCAGAGCAATATTCATTTACATATAAAGTGACCAATTTAATTACGCATGGGGATGGCTCCAATTTGGTTATTTTAACTGGAACTGCATTGAAAAGGGGGGAAGGAGTAATGTGATCCTTGGAATTGTGACTAAAATATGAACAAAGTCAAGAAACATGTTTGTATCATCATGGCCTCAGAAAGATTATATGACATGACCAATAAACATTTAGTTTTCTCATTTCTGTTTTTATTTTCTTCTTTTTTGTGTGTGTGTTTTTTATTTGTGTACAAATTTTCTAAGCCTTTTTGTTTTTATTGTGACAATTCTTTGATGACCTCAAAGTGAAAAATTTATTATGAAAATAGTTTTGAAAAATCAAATGAATAAATAAAATATGAAGTCTATGCTGAGAGTGTGTGTTTTCCTTTAGGGTTGTCATTATCTATTTGATATAGATGTAAGTAGTCATACATTGAAAATGCATTTATTGAAAAACACGTGTTATGAAAACCATCTCTTGGAAATAGTATTATTAATAGTGATGAGCAACCTGGCTTCAGAAGCTACAATCCAGTATATCCTCATATCTCTTTCAGCCATTCACTAAATCAGCTGATTCTAATGACCTCAAGTTGTTGTAAAATCACCTGTTTAAACTGCACAGGTAGAACCATGTGGTTTGGAAAACTATGGTATATGATTGTTTCTTCTGAAGCTGGATTGCCCATCACTGATTATTAATGACATAAAAACATGCCAAATTGCACAAGAATAAGGTAAACACGGATATTTCCAAAAACACTGTTGTATTGTATAGTGCAATTTTGACATTTGACATTTTTCAAGCTAAAATGTAACTCGCCATGGTTAGAAGCAGTTTTATTGCACTCCCTTTACTTGTGCACTGTAGCCTGTAGAGCAATACTAATTCTTGTGAGTAATTAAAGGAGAAGTGATTTGCAATGTTTTGGAACGCGGTGAGGAGGGTTGGGCACTCCTGCGGTGTGTGAAGTACCTTGAATGTGCCAGCGATTGCCCTCCAAATGCACATTTCCATTTCTAAACGAGGTGTTCCAAACATCATTTTATTCTGCTCTCAGCTCTCTCCGAGTATGCATCCTCTGTGCCAGAGTAAGAACGTGAGGGGTTTTAAGAGCAAAACCCTGCAGTAGAGGAAGCCTCTATCACAAATCTACCTTCCAACTGAGCTTAGGAAACGAGACACCTGTTCTGGGCATTGCCATGACTTATTACTGCCAAGTATTTGGCTCTAAGAGCCAGATAAGAGTTTTTTTTTGCAATTTGGTGTGATTTTGTGTCGAACATTGGATGCAGGGTGATTTAATGCTTCTTCGTGGCTGATTGACTCTGGGGGAAATTGGTGGAATGATTACAGTCTGATTACAATTCCTTACCAGGGTTTAGTACAACTCATTGGGGACCTCAGCCCCAACAAAAAAAGTGTTTTTGTATGCATACCAGAAACTCGTCTAGTCTTAAGTGTTTTTAATGTCATAGGAAGAGATGCTAGAAATTCTTCATCTTAAAGTTTTTTTATTTCTTTGATCTCTTAAGACCTGTTCTCAGCAACAACTCTAACTCACAACTTACAACTATTATGAGTTTTGACACTGAAGAATGACATTGTAGTGACACGATTCTCATTATGATTGCAAATACCTTCATTCTAATTGATCCTGATTGGCTGTAGTATTTTACCGTTCACCACATCACTCTAAAAGTGATCCCAACATTGTTATTAAGCCATGTAATTGTCGTTATAGTTGTGGTGTAAACTTTGCCATTCACTGAAATAAGTTATCATTATAGTAATTATTTCTGGTGTGAACAACCCTTTACAAACACTATTGAATCTTGGTCCCTGGAATAACATCTCACAGAGCTTTCAACACATCACTGTTGTCATTTCTCATTTCTTGGTTCATTCAGTCCAGCAGCTCTACCGGGGCATTATTAAAAGTTAATTGTCTGATTCCAAGAGGTTCCATTCTGCGAGTCAGTGAGGGCCTAAATATAACATGATGTGTGTGATTATAAGAATCACTAGACCATCCACTGCCTCGGATATTCCTGTATTTAATCACCCCAGTGGGGAGTTATGTTCTAATTCTCATCTGTCAGGTACAGCTGGTGTTAAAAACATTATTTGTTATTCTCACATACAAATATAAAAATTAACCACACAGAGCTTGACATATACTCAGTTTGTGACACATTCTCATGTTTTTAGAACAGTAAATGAGTGGAGCATAAAACGGAGATCTGCCTCGACTTGCCTGTCTGCTATTTGAGTTGTTCTTGTTGAAGAGAGTCAGAGATTCAACATCAATCTGTTGGTGGCATTATTAAGGCTGAAAGTGAAATATATTTGTCCAAATTACAGATTTACATGACATTAAAATATAATTTTCCTTCCTGACTACGCTTAGACAAATGAGAATGTAGCAGCCACAGTGAGAGGAACCTTGGTTGCCTTGGCACCTCGATATGTTTATTTATCATCAGAAGGGTAGAGACTAAAAGTGTCTCACCATTTCACATTTTCATTCTGGATCCAGCCAGAAGAAGATGAATAATTTCTGGTTTCATTTCCTCCAGAACAGTGTGGCTAATGTAACACATCACATTGTGTTAGCTGTCATGACCCAATGCTTAGCCTACTGATGTGTCTAGCCAGTGACACATCACAATGAACTGATTGGTCTAACAGCCATTAGAAAACGTTGAAAACAGTTAGTTTTTTTTTTAACCAAGACGGAGGAGCAGAAATAAGGAGCTGTAAGGCACAGAGGAAACCTCTTGATGTGGTTGCTGTCCCTCGGGCATAGGCAAAGCATCTGCACTGCAGAAAACACACATCTATATTTAATAGTGCAGATGACTTATATAATAGCAAGATCTGTATTCCTCTACATATCTATGTGTGTGTGAGAGATAAAGAAGATGAAAGGCAAGGCGACTGCACAGCTGTGTCCTGTGTATTTCCTCCTTTAAGCGGAAACCTTTTATTTCAGTCCGTTACTATTGCAACCGGTCTTCATGCTGTTGGCTGAACATGACCTATTCATACATAATACCAGTGACAAAAAGCAACACCTTGTCAGCTCTCAAAGACCATTGACCTGACATTTACAGCATCCACTAAGGGTGCCCATTACCCGTGCCACGGCTGTCACCCCAACTACCAAAACACTGTTAACCACCATTAGCTCAAAGTCAGCTCCTCTCCACTTTTACTAGTATTCAAAGCTGTTAAGCATCTAGCCTCATGGTATATCACTGACACACTGTCCTTTTTGCATTCCTGCCTGAGCGCTTAGATCCCGAGGATTCCAGAGGCACCACCCAATAGGATTGAAGCAGCAGCATTGTCATACTATGCCCCAAAGAAATGGAATACCCTATCCCAACACATCAGAGAGGCAGAGTCTGTTGACACCTTTAAACAACTGAAGCGTTACCTGTTCAACCTCACCAACTGCCCTGCTCAAGGACTCTTAGGATCTCAGAGACCTTCCCCTACCAACTTCAACAGAGGAAGTCCCCTTCACGAACAATCAGAGACTTTCCCTCTACCCGCCCAGCAGTTGAGCTCCCCTGGGAGCCATGGAGGACATTGGAGCTCTCTAGAGTGCCCTGTCAGATTTCTTTGGTGCTACTGGACTATAACAAAGCTTGCCATGTGTATTGCCTGTGTTCCTTTGCTAAATTGTTGAAGCACTTTGAGCTACATCCTTTGTATGAAATGTGCTATACAAATAAAGATTATTATTATTAGTAGTAGTAGTAGTAGTAGTAGTAGTAGTAGTAGTAGTAGTAGTAGTATTATTACTTTGTGTGTGATGTAACACCCACATGCAACCCTTCTAAAAGGTCCATTCAAAGGTCCAACAAACATTACAAACTTGTTTTCTCTCTCTCTTATTCACTTTTTTCCTCTTTAAAGTAACAATCTATTCATACATAATAATAATACACACACAGACACAGCTCTCTGCTCTGTCAAACATTTGACTCACAGGGGCTTTTTTATTTACAGCTCATCTTAGGATTTTAGATTTTCATCAAAAGACAGTGTAACAATTTAATACTCAATAACATAATACCATATATCATTGATACCAAAAGGTTTCTGGAAAAAAGGTTTTTGTAGGACACTCACAGTTGTTGATTTTGTTAATGCCAGTGTCTCACTATTTGTAATCCCTGAAACTGATAATGGCATACAAACATGCTCACTGAAGTCATAGTGTTGTGTTATAATAATACTAACAACAACAGTAACATTACTACTACTACTACTACTACTACTACTACTACTACTACTACTACTAATAATAATAATAATAATAATAATAAAAATAATAATAATAATAAAATTATTATTATTATCATCGTTGTTGTTGATGATGGGGATGATGATGATGGGGATGATGATGATGGTGATGATGATGAAGAATAAAAACTTTTTAAATGCTGAAGAAGTAGAGTAGTCATGCATCTAAACTTCACATTTCCAAAACATTTTAAGCCATGTGCAAAACAAAAATCAAAAAACAAAAATCTACCAACCAGTAGTACTTTCACAAAAAAGGGATTTAAAGTTCCGCAGGTGAAACGTTCAAAAAGTTTTTCCTGTTTCTATGTTTTTTTCTTTGGCGCTTTCAGTCATCTTTGGAACTGATACATGTACTGTGATATGATTCACATGTATCACCCTACGAACCCCATTTTGCACCCGTGCTATTTCCGGCTTCTTAGTTAGTTACCTCCGAGTGTGCTGGCATTTTGCTGGCCTGCCAGTGGAAGCGTTTGGTGGGAGGTGTCATGTTTCCCTCTGAAGTGACGATGGCAAACTCTTCACCTCCCCACCAGCGTTTACACTTATGCCGTAGATACGAGGGCTGACTCTAATTAAATGTGCACTCTCTCGTTTTCGGTATAATTATGTTCTTTGACTTGTCATGGGCGCAGGCTTGCTTGTCTTATCTTGCTTCCCCAGTTCTGAATACAAATTGTTCCCCCTTTTACACCTCAGAACAATATGCAAATGAAAGGTCTGAGAAACAAAATCTTTTTGTGTGTGTGTGTGCCATTTTCTGTAAGCTTTCACTGGGACAGAGGAGAGAGGGACACACACACACACACACATACACACACGCACGAACACCCACACACACAGTTGACTTTGTGTTGACTTACCTGAGGTTTTTTTTCTTTTAATAAATGTGCTTTTTCCTCACCCTCCTGTGCCCATGCAAGCCAGCCCAGTAAATCATAATGAAACAATCATGTGTTTTTAATTAAAGTTGCATTTGGTGATATAAATGCCTCGCACAGACAGGAAGCGATCTGCTCAGGGGAAACTCATCTCCAGCCCAGAGTGCAGCAGGGGGTGGGGGGTGGGGGGTGGTGGAGGGGGGTCATTACTCTCTTTATTGGGGGGTGGGGAGAGCATAAACACTGCATCCATTACCACACACACACTCGCGCGCGCACACACACACACACACACACACACACACACACACACACACACACACACACACACACACACACACACTCGCACAGGCACACAAAAAAACACACACACACACACTCACCAGGAAGGAGACCTTGGACGAGGCAGCCGAGTAATTGATTGCTCTCCATGTTGTGTTATTGCATCCCACAGTGTCATACTTCAGATAAATCCCCTTCTACTCCCTCGCTCTGCCTCTCATTGCATCTCTCTCTCTTTCTTCTTGTGTTTTAGGGTATAACATCATTTGTATGGGCCGACATCTCCGTGAAATATGGATCGTGCTAATGATGTAATATAAATCAGGCACACACACTGCCTTTGCCTTTTAAACTTGAATATGATTCCAACTGGTCCGTTGCCAAGTCATCATACCCCAGCAGCCATATTGACATCAGCCACAACTGTGTGTGGTTAAAGAGAAGAGCTTGGCATATCTGTACCCCCACCTGACAGAAATAGTTTAACATCCTGTGTACCCTACTGCTACGATGACAGACACATTATGCGATGAAAGGAAATACTAACTGTGCGCTAAGCCAAAGGGTCTCTATAGCTCGGAATGCCAGCAGGAATTTAATTAAAAAGTAGCTTAAGGATCCATGAACATGTCAGGTTCTCTGTGTCGAGAAGGCTATGAAACAATAATTAACCATGCCGCAAGAAACCCTGCTTTTACAGTTTTTTTTTTCCTATAGCTTCCACACTACAGTAAATATCATGCCTTAGACCAGTGCATTTAGACCCACATGTTCTGACATTAGATATGTCATTCGGCAGTAAAAACGCCTGCGTTTATTGGTAAACACTTTAATTAAGGATGCATAACATACTTTGCAATTAGCAAAAAACATGCACACACTTATAAACTGTAGCAATGAAAATTCAACACACATTAGTCATAGCGCTATTAGTTGATCTGAGAAAAAAAGCTCAATGCCTCATGTTTGAACAATGTCAGCATGGACACCAAGGATAAAATGAAAAATAAAAAAGTGAAACAAAAAAGTGAAATTAAATAGAAAGAAGACCTGGCAAAAGAGAGAAACATGTCAGATATCTAATTATGTAGTCAATGTGTTTCTATGATTCTGTTACCCCTCAATACTCTAAAGATTTACAGTGCAGTACTGTATGTTTACTGCATGCTCATCATGCTTCCTGCACAGATACAGAAATCCCATTTCTTGATGTACCACAGCATACAAATGATGCCACTGAACTGGACAGGTACTTTTCACTGTTACCTACATACAGTAGCACACTGACTTTGTAGTTATCTGGAATAATGCTGTTTTCTACTAGGCTGCTCTAGGCTGAGACTAGTATGGCATGTGAAGACATTGAGACTGGGTCAGTAAGAGGTTGAATATAGTATATTTGGTGATGTTTTCTCTATTACTGAGCCCAGAGAGATATTCTTTGGATGTTGATACTGTAAGAATCCCAAGGTGGGATTCATAATCATTTCACCCCATCCAGTAATAGCAAATAGCAAAGGTTTTTGCTTACAGTACTTAACATTGCCTTGTATTTTCCTTGTCATTGCAGTCAAAACAGTAGTTAACAGTGCAGTAAAATGTTGCATTGATAACTATAACTCTTGTAGTTATTTCAAAAACTTCTCTTTTACATATGTATGTGAACATTTGAGTGAAATTATTCAAAGACTGCAGCATTTTGTAAAAATCACATTAGTGTGTTTTTGCTGCTACAGAAGAGACATTTAAATGTGGCCACTTTTTTGGTGGAAAAATGTCATTTTGGAAAATAAGTTTTCAGCTTTGGTTGCAGAGCTCCATTTTGATACAGAAATGAGATGTTTCTTTCTAAGAGTTTTGTGTTATGTGGCTTGTATGACGGCATATCAGAGCCATGTATAAAATACCCTTTTTTGGAGAGGGGGAGTAATATTCTGACATTATAAAGTCGCACATTTGTGAGAAAAAAACTCACAAATTTGCGCTTTGTAGTGCAGAATGTTTTTGTTATATCATGTTTTTGCTCTGTGCCATTTTATAAGGGTTCTTCCACTTTTGTTAATACTCTTAGAAAAAAGAAGTCCTTTCCTTTCTCTGTTTTAATCATAACCCCAGGACATTAAACATGTATTTGCAAACACTTATCAAGTGCATCTAAATTGGTACACATGGTGCTTGCATGAGATGTGGTAAAATATGCTTCAGCAGTCTTTGTTTTCATTTAGGCTACTGCACAACTTAACAACACAAAGACCACATAATTCATTAACCAAATTTGTGACATTATAATGTATAGTGTTTTTAATGTTATAGTATTTATATGTTGCAAATTTCCACATTTATTTCTCATACATTTGTGACTTTTCTCTCAGAAATATCCCACTTTCTGTCATTAGAAGTGATAAAATTGTATGTACACTTGTGTTTTTCTAACTCCTATTGAAATATGTCACTGGGTTTATTAAATAAATTGGAAATGGTAATATTAATGAGCAGAATCAGGAGAATCTGGCTTTATGTAAACAGGCCTTTTTACATTTTAGATATGTTACTGTTTTGTACTTTGCAAACAGTAATGCTGGGTATGTGCTATGTTTGCTATAGTGACTCTTTTGTGTACAATGCTTTCTGCTTCGCAACAATAATGTTGGGTGTGTGCTATGTTTGCCTACTACTACTACTACTTCAGTAGTTCCCAAACGTTTAAGTGCCTTGTACCTCCTGAGACACACTGTCCTGCGAAGTATCCCCAGCTCGTTTTGAGTATTTTCGCATAATAATTGTGCATATTATATGGAAAGAATAAAGTAGTCCCATCTGGCTTGTATAGGGGATAGCTTAAAGATCTTTTTCCACATAATAGCATGTATACTTAATCTTCATGCTAGTAAAAGCTGACAACTCATTCACAGATTTATTTTCTGTACCCCCTAGGGTTGATCCAGGTACCCCTAGGGGTACTCATACCCCAGTTTGACAATCACTGCTATAGTACTTTTGTAATGTGTGCAGCTTGTACATTCAGTGGACTGCTTATAGCTAGGTAGCTATAATTATCTATATATGTAAATCAGTAGAAGAGACAGCAATCAGGGGAAAAGGACTGCAAAATATCTTTGACATTAGTCAGGATGGTAAAACCATTGATACATTTTATGATAATAATCCCACTGATCCTTCTCCTTTCCCCAAAGTCTGTCAGTGATGGTGCAGTTTTATGAAAAATCTTAATGACTACTCCTACAACCTGGGTCATCAAAGGACCACAACATAAAAGGAGACACTCAATTGTTGAGGTTTAAACCAGTTGCTCTTTACTGAAAACAAAAACATGAAATAAGGATGTTTGAGGACAAAAAGATGTTACTGAGTGCATGCAATGTAAGCAAAGAAGAAAAACATATAGGAAATGGAGTGGATACCAGATTAGAAAGCAGGGTCCCTTACACACCCAACACACCCTTCCACAGGTATGCAGATAAGTTGATTAACTTTAATCAATCCTAACCCATTACTACACTGGCGAGGGCCACAGAGGCATAACATTGTCAAACAAAACAATATCGTAAACAAAACTGCAGATGCAGAATACAGATGCAACAGAAAGCTATTTTCTTCATTATTAGATTGTTTGTAATAGTTTTGACTGTAGTTTCAGCCAAAATATTTCATTCATCCTTACCTGCATCTACAGCTCCATTTAGGGCAACAAACAATCTACAGTGCACACACTGATGTTGGTATTTCACAGTTTTTTAGCAATACTATTTACGTACAATATATTGCATCTCACCATAATGTAGCCATTCTGTTGACAGTAGTATGTTTCTTACAGATAGGTTACGTGATATAGATCCCATTGGACACTGTAGAAATGGCATGATTAAATGTGTGGATGTCTAGCTGGGACTGGAGGTCCTGAGGGGTTTATTGTGTACTGGTGCTTTGGGAACAATGTGAGGCTCTGAGGACAAAAATGAGATTCTTTAAGCTTCATGAGGACTCTGGACCTACAGTGCTTAGGCTGCATGACATCCAGGAAACCAATGTAGCATAACAAAATAGCCAACTGTGCAAGACCATCTTCTGGTCATATGGACACATGTGTGCTTAGCCTACCAATACTTTTATTGTTCAATTGAACTCTGTACGCTAAGGTCAAAAGTTAATGGAACAAATATTTCCTCAGGAATTTAAGTTACTGTACAGTGAGTACTGCTAAACAAATACACTATATATGGCCAACAATATGCACACTTATTATCGTGCTCTAATAATGCAGTGTCAGGTGGCCCAGTTTCTAATTTTATTGCTAACACATGTTTTGTAAAATCTAAATATTGGTTAATTGTTGATAGCACTTAGTTATGTAAAGCAGAGATGAACAAAAAGTCCTCTGGCTTACAAATTCTGTAGGTTCGCTAGTTTTACAACATTCAGTAATGCCACTATAAAAACATGTGTACTAGAGAGTCAAATGATTACAGAATGGGATTTTTTTTAAATAGTTGGCAATGTGCTAATATGAAAACCTGCTAACATACCAGAATTAAATGCAAGACAACTTAACAATCAGCTTTAATATTATATTACATTACAGTTAGCAGACAATCAGCTTTAATAATATATTTACCTCTATGTGTTCACTTCCCATTAAGTAATTAGTGTTGCAATGTGTTTAAGTGTTCTCCAGTTATCCTTAATTTCATACACTTTGTATGCTTACCTTATCATGATAAGGTAACAGAGACCCATAGTGGCTATATTAATCCACCTGTGTGGGTGTGAATGCAAACACTGCTATCTCAAAATATGTCAGGTGTTTAGTAACGTCTGATGACAAGTGATGGTCAGTGTTGAGAAACAGGCCCACGCCAATTTAATATCAGTCTCTCCTGCTTTAATCAGTCACAGCCAGCGGCATCAGTAATATCGTTAGCCTGAAATAATAACATAAAAAAATGTTTAGATCAAGTCTGAACAGATATATCTAATGAATCGCGTCATATTTCACCCATCATCATACCATTTAGTTTGTCTCAGTAAGAGAAAACAGAAGCACAAGCTCTGATTTAAAAAAAAAACGTAATTGCTCTGTGATGGCAAAGGCATATGATGGCAGGGCATATAACTACATGGGAAGTGCTCCCTGCCTTTCTTGCAGTGTGTTTTTGCTATCTTCCACAATTACTTGAACTGCGGGCCACTTGAACTGTGAACATTAAATTGGCGAATAGCACAACATCAATTCAACACGCCGCTGGATGCCTTCGCTACCCAAATGGGGACTGTGAGTATATGCGTATGTGTGTGTGTATCGGTGTGTATCTGTGACGCATGTTATGTGCAGAATAAAGAGATGCGCTGCTCGTTCACTCTAAAAAGAATGCCAATGATGGGCTCAGTGAGTGGTCTGAGTTGTAATTCCCTCGCAGGGAAGTGTAGAGCTCAGAGCAGAAATTGCTTGTGTTTCGGTGTGCCCAAAAATGCTCTTCCTGCTCTCTACCACTGCTGTGGTCATTCTACAGTCTGGTCTCTGAAGGTGATGGGCAGCCATTAAGACATGCGTTGTGCTTTATCACCTGTGACAACTCTGTGCTCGCTCACTCTGGCTTCACTCTATGCACAATCACCTCCAAGACAACAGGGTGGCCCTAAAGGCCCAGCGTGGGAGAAGGATGCTGACGTGCTGATGTTTTTCAGAACAAGGGACACTTACTGTATATGCACTAGACGATCCTTTGAAGGATCCTTTGAAGGGTCCATTCTTTGAGCTACTTCCTTTGTAGGTAAATGATTTTACAAATAAAACATTATCATTATTATTATTACTATTATTACTTATTATTGTTGTTGTTGTTGTTGTTGTTTGTTGCACATGTATTATGGCAATGTATACACAAACATCTACTATTCAGCTCATCAAAAATTATGTTATTCTTTTTGTATAACATAATGCTGATATAAACTGAATTGATCATATGCCAGAATTCGGTCTATGCTTTACTTTTTACAGTGTAGATAGTGCTGTTATGGTATATTTGCTGAAGCAGAGTCAGTCCATCTTTATCATGTTCTTACCTCTTCCCACATCATTTCTCCAGACATCTTACATGAACTGAGTGGAACAGGACAGGGCAGGACAGGAAGCTGCCCAGTCTGCATCTTTAGCGGTGTTTTATTTCTGTTCCAGCCATCTGCAGCACCAATCATATCACATTCCCCAGGATGCAACAGACAACACTCAGTATCAGATACCATGGACAGCCACTCTGTTCCCTTCCACCCACCCACTCGCACCCATGATTGTACCTCGACCTCGTCAGAACAGCATGTATGTGTTGGTGTGTGCAGTATGTGTGATGATGGGTTTTCTTCACGGCATATTTTAAACTGGTCATCAGAGTAGCACGCTGTAGGCAGGTCTGTGGTTGTACTCTGGGTCAGTACTGTTAAGCTAACACAGGGGGTCTGCACACTGCATAGACTGCAACAGTTTATGGAAGAGATGACAATGTTTTGAAGGCAATGTTTTGACAGGGGCTTCGTCATTAAGATCCCGACTTCAGGAAGTAAAAAATGTGTTTCGAACCAGCTAATCCTAATGAGCACACAAATCAGACAGATAGATCAGTTAATTTGTGAAATTACCCGTGTAAAATGCACAGGCAGTCATTGAGATCCCGACTTCAGAAAGTAAAAACCTGCCACATATTTGATTCAGCCATTCTCTGAACCAGTAATCCTAATGAGCACAAGGCACACATCAGACAGGTAGTTGAGCTAATTGGTGAAATCACCCATGTTTATTGCACAGGCAGGCAGAGGGACTACATGGTAGGGATTTTACTTTCTCAAGCTGGAATCTCCATCTCTGCAGATTTGTATCTATATCCAGACAGTAATAAACATGAAAACATTTACAAGTGTACACATATTTTTACACACAAATCAGTACTGGTAAATGAAACAATAATGGGACATTACACTGTTTCCTAGAAAGTCATGTGGCCATAAATAAGTAGATTGTAAAACGCTTGCTGTTAAATCAGATGTTGTGTGCAGTTTCACACTTTCTAACCCTGAGGATTACCATAAAAAGTTCTACATCAGTAACATTTTAAAGACAAGAAGTGTAAAAAAAAAAACTATTTAATCAAAGCCAAAAGGCAAACAGAAAAGTTCTGAGTTGTGAACACAGTCAGTGTTGGAAATAATCTGTGATCACCTAAGCTGAATCCAGCGGTGTTGCATAATGACTGCACACTGCTTCACTGTAGCGGGAGCTACAGACCCACCAGCCTGTGAATGTCCTGGGAGTCCACTCTGTGTCTGAAGACTCACAACAACACAGCTTATTGTTGCTCCTGCCCTGGTTTTACATAAAATTTTTAGGTCATATTTTAAATTGCCAAACAGCACATTGTTTTCATTTTATTGCAGGTATGGGATGGGCAATTATATCACTAACAATTAAATAAAAATATTATATATTATATGTATTCATGTATATTTCAGTTTGACAGGAACTAATAAGGTGATAAAAATCACCATGCATTTTATATTCATATAAAATGGCCCATTTAAATGCACAGTTCCTCCTCAGCGCTGGGAGATGAGCTTGCATTCACAATGTTTCACAATGTGAATTGTCAGCTGGATAAGGCGCCATTCTTCACGAGCAAGCCTGTCAAGTCATGCCTGGGTGAAGTGGAAAACAATGTTTCTGGCAACATACTTCCACAATCCGCCTATAAATGCAACATGGGATAGTGGAGTGGTTGGCTGATTGGGTTCACAGTGTGTGTTTCACCAGTAGCCACAATCCTGCTCAGTGGCCAGAGACATATTTGGCAGGCTTGGCTTTGGCTTGTGTACTGCACAGCATTCATTTGTCACCTGTAGTTACTCTCTCTGCTTGTTATGGTCCAAACAAACATTTTGTTGATAGACCCACAAGAATAAACATTTTACAACATGATTGCCTTTTCACAACTGTTGCAATTATAACAAAAATATCCTTCATACTTACACATAAAGCACTTATAAATTCACAAGTTCATTAAAACATTTTTAAATACTTGAATTAATATTTTTTATAATCGACTATTTTTTTAATATTTTGTCAGTTCATTTAATATCAATACATACATAAAGAGTTTATGATCAATTAGCTACTAGTCCACTCAACAGCACCAATCATTTTCATTCACCTAGCAAGGACCATTATAACCTGTCCTAGGGTGATGCCCCCAGCCCCACACTGCATAGCCTACTTGATGAAACCACACCTTTGTGTTCTTCAGCTCCAGCTTTAGCTCTCGCTTATACGTGAATGCACTGTAGGGAAAGACCTTGTTCGTAAGCTTCTCAATTCATGACAACTTAAATCCTAACTCGAGCAATGCCAAAAAATATTCAGTGATTCACTTATAAGTATGTGAGCTACATTGTTTTGGTTACTACATGGTGCACTCTATGGTAAAGGAGTGAACATTTTCAGATTTGTTCTTGGTCTTCTAGATCAATGTCTGGCAGCAGGGCTAAATACAAATGTCTACCACTGCTGACAAAAATGGCAGCTTTGCATCTGTGGAGACGATGCTGCTTCTCTGCTTCTTCGCCCAGTCAGAAGGGATGAGCACAGGGTCACTGGAGCAGATATCTTTTCGGACCAAATTAAATTGATATGTTTCACTGGTCAGTGGTGACTCAGTCTGCATACCAACTAACTGAATATCAACTAAATATGTTTTTTTTTTTCGTTCAATGTAATAGAAAATAATAACAACAATGACAAACATCTATTCTGTATTCTACTCAATTCTACTGCTTGGTTTTATTAATTCATACACCACCATTAAGAATTGACCCTGCCTTAAGCAGCTCTACCAAGTCTTATAATGCCTGAACACCCTTGAGCAAGCACGTAGGCGATGGTGGTAAGAAGGAGAAAAAAATAACAGGAATAAACCTTCAGCAGGTTTATTTCCAGCTCAAAGGAGGAGAGGGGGGGGGGCATCTGCCTAAGGTTGGCCCAGAAGAGAGACAGGCAGGCAGGGAAGGAAAAGGGAAGGGAAGGGAAGGGAAGGGAAGGGAAGCAGAAGCACAGAGTCAAGACCATGCAAATAAATTCATACAGACGTCATCCCCATGCAGGGAAAACATTTTTAGAATACATTCTGCATGTATTTACTAGAGGGTACATTCAAGACGCTTGGTGGGTGAGGATGCAGGGAGTAGCCAGCATTCAAATCATTTCCTTTGCAGTAACATGGCAGGTGTGCAGTGTAATCATAAGGTCACTATTATTTTTACGTTGCATTTATGTTTATATTTATGATACTTGGCAGACGCTTTCTTCCAGAGCGACAACTAGAAGGATAAGTGGAGCTGTGAAGTAGGACACCGTATCAGTAATGAAATGTGTTATAATTGTGGGGGGGAAATAGGTTGGGACCCAATTTATATTTGATGTGATAAAAAGATACCAATTACAGTAAAACACACCTAATCTGCACTTTAATAGGAGCGTTGTAATGGCAGAATTGTAATGAATATTTTAGCTCCGCAAATACATTTTGTTCGAAACACTGCGTAATTAAACCGCTATTAGTGAGCATCTGTGAACACAGAACGTCTGGCCTCAGGATTTGGTAGAATGTCATTGCACAGCAGGTGATGTGTCTCTGTATTTTTATTCACTATTTTTCTGTTTACTTTCTTACTTATTCATGTCCATCCTCTTTTTTTATCCGTTATCAGATCTATACAACTACTTATCCTTGGTTTTTACTTTTGTTTGGTAGTGTGGTGATGGTCAATGTTTGTTCATTGTGTTCGACTTTGTTTTTCCTTCTTAGTTTGCTTTGCCCTATAAAAGATTTAATAAAAAGTTGGATTCTCTTCAAGTGGATTCTCAACCGCACATCTTATTGCATTACAGGATCTATGTTACAGTGGAAGTTTGTTAAATAAAAAGGAATGCATTTTAATCACAACCTGTCTATCCAAGCTAAGTCTAGTGCAGAAGACTCTTGGTCAGTCACAAGTGACTGACCATGCACTGACATTTTGAAGAAAGTCTGACAAATGAGGAACTCAAAACAGTCTCACCTGCCAAACCCATCAGGTTAGACCTTTGATCTGCTATGACATCTGTGTGTCTGTAGGTGTGTGTGCGTGTGTGGGTGTTGGTGTGTGTTTCTGTATGTGTATTCTCTCTCTCTGTCTCACTGTGTATGTGTCTTATATAGACTTAGAAATGGTAGACAACACTAAATACTGTAGAAGAAAAGCAAAAAAAATACTGTAGTTGTTACTGTGTACTGTAAACAAAAAAACTTGTTTTCTTTCCAAGTGACATAAGTAAAACAACAGACGCATCATACATCACTGCCTGGGGAATGCATGAAGAATGTACACTGTCAGTCGGTGCATCAGTGGGGCACAACACCCACTCCATTTGAGAGAAGCCCATGCGGGTCAGCGTTGGATGGCCTCTGTCTGAACCTGCCAGCGTCTCCTCCCGCCTGCCATGTTCCTCTCTGGCAGTGTCGCTCTCCGTTGCCTTGGTAATCAGTCACAACTCAAATCATGCATCCGACATTCCATCAATTGCTTTCAGCGCCTCCGCTTGTTGGACCAAGTCCAGCTTACACTTTTGCTGGTGCCCCCGTTAAAAAGACATTTTACTTTTAGCTTTTATTGCTGGAAAACATGATTTAATATTCTCTAAATATTACAATACATTACCATCTTAAATTACGTTAACTCTGGAATGCAAATGATTTTATTATACAGTTTACACATATGGGCTACATAACATGACTGCTATGTGTTGAGGTATGATTTTTCTGTGATTTTGAGTGAGATTCTTTGAAAAGAATTGCTGGGTGTGTTGGTAGCTTAACAACATTTTCTGAAATGATTCATTGATTAACATTTCATTTCTAAAGCCTAGCTTCAACATGTACCTTTCAAGGTCTTTCAGAACAAAACTGAAGCAGTAAGGTTTATGTGGGTTGGTTTGTTTGAAAATAATACTTGGGTTCATTGCTAGCTTCACTACTTTTTCTGAAATGATGTACTAACATGAGCATAATGTTTTTAAAGCATAACTAGAAGACATGCACCTTTCAAGGTCTGTCAGAATTAAACAGACTCTTATTTTAGTCAGTGAGGTCAAAGAGTGTATTTTTTATTTTAGTTTCAGTGTGTGTGTGTGTGTGTGTGTGTGTGTGTGTGTGTGTGTGTGAGTAGCTTCAGTTTGTGTGTGCATGTTTCAGTTAACAATGGGATTGAAGCATTGGTCTCAAGCTGCAGCACAAGGCTCGATGTCCTTGGATAATGGGCCACAGCTGCTGGCAACAAGGCCAAAGGGAGATAAGCTCACGGCTGTAGCGGCCCCCTTGTTGTCGGCCATAAAGGATCTCTAATAGCTGTCTTTAAATTCATCCCTACTACAATGTGATGGGTGCAGCCAAAGCCATCAAGAAACTTAAGCACATATACACACTCTATATGTCAGCACAGATGCTACTAATCAATCAGTTAGCAAAAGTTTTGCAGGAGCATAGTCTACACAATTAACCACATGAGGTGCCACAAACTTATTCACATTGCCAATAGATAATTGAAGTACCTTCAAAGTCCTAAGTAACTACATGTAATGAGTAGAGGTAGCCATGTTTGTCACCCGAACTGCAGAGCTCAAGGCTCTTTGATGACACTGATAGTGTCACATGACAGACCACTGTAACCCTGAGAAGGGGGATAGAGAAAGTGAGGACACAAAGGATTGAGGCAATGGAACACAAAAGTAGTAGGTATGCTGTTGCATAGCCTTGTCACCCTATAGTTTTAACAACAGTTACAAGTCAGTAGCCTGGTAAACCAGCCCCTCATACTTAGTTTTGTACATAGGGTCTGGCACTGCTGTATTGAGAAGCTCTTTTCTTCCTGAATGTGTGAACTCTGCTGAAATTTAAAACGATTGGATCTGCCTTTACCTACACATTAACGCCTAATCGTTGTGCCAGATTGTGAAGGAAGTTACGAAACTACAAAACTAACAACTAACGGAGCAAGCTGGAAGATTAAACTTTTCCCGAACCCCCGTGGGTAGTAGGGCCACGATGCGTCTTCCAGAAATGAAACTCCTTAAACATTCAAATTTTAATTCCTCGATATTCTGAAGTGTTGCCACAACAGACTGAAAGGCCTTGCTTACTTTGTTCTCCGCTGCAATTGCCGATCTACATCCACAGATGGACTGAAATGTAGTGCCCACAACAACATCATTTTTCATGAACACTCTCTCTGTTTGCTGATTGGCCCGGTAAGGATTCTACTGGAGAAAGAGCTTTTCAATAGAGCAGTGCCAGACAAAACAAAGTGAAGTACAAGGTTCTGGTTTACTAGGCTAACAAGAATATGTAATTGCCCCTAGATATACAGTATAGCAATAAACAAAAAAAATGTTCCGCCTGGTCTGCGGGCTTCCATAAAATGTTGTTCCAGGATAGTTAAAGTTTTAACAAAAACAAAACAATCCTAAGAGAGGTGTATGTTCTGTTTCTTTTATTCCTACCTCAGTTTCTCACTAAACACCACACATACAGAAAAGTAAACAGCAATGATTTTGCTGTGCTACACAAAGTATATTAGAGATTTCACTGCATTTCAGCAAGAGTCTGATTTGTAAAAGCTAAGAGCATATATTATACATTCAATTGTCTACCAAAGGGCCAATGGTGTGTGTGATGACTGAGGGGCTGGTGAGACAGATAATTAAGCAAAGGCCTAGTTTGTGACAGCCACTAACTTCCCATAAGCTCTCTAGAGGAACAGAATGTTCTTCCCCCACACTTGCCTGTGTATTGGGAGACATGTAGGCCAAAAAAGGGACTTGTGGCTCGACACATTTGAATGAAACACAGTACTGACACTGTTACAGGCCAGCCTAGGCCATGCCCAGCTCCTATTTGTGAAGGAAATCCAGCCTCAGAGATAAGCTTCAAGGAGGCAATTCTGCATAGGGGTCTGACAGGTCAGCCTATAAATTCAGCAAAAAAAAAACCCCTGAGCTCTCTCGCTGTCATTCGTGTAGACACCTCAGGCGTAAAAACCTCACTATGAAGCCGGAGAATGAAAAACTGAATTTACAGCTCAATGCATTACGGACAAAATAACGCTGCAAATTTTGCTGACTCATCATGTCTTGGATATGTCGATGAAAAACAGGGATGGCCTCTGAGATTACAAACTACTTGTCTCTATAGTCAGGTTTTTCAAAAACTAGACAAACATACAAGACACACAGAACTATACAAACAAGGCTGCAAAGAAAGAATGATTTGATTTGAAGCATTTTAGCATACAGGACCATACACAAAACAGTGTATTTGATGTCAGATGTTGCAGAAGTATTATGAAGGAAAGCAGTCTTGGCATGCCTGAATGATTTCCAAACAAGACCTTGATTCACAACAGCAAATCCAGTCTCCAACTTGACTACATTTACCATCACTTTAAACAAATCATTTGAGGACGTTTGCCTGAACTAGATATTTCTAAGAGAACTAGCCAATATCATTTTGGTGGCTTTTAAGTTACAGCTAACTTAGAAAATAATACCACTTGAAAAAATAATATTATTTCATGCAAACAGTCTAAAGGCCTAAGGTAGAAAAAAATACTGCCTCACAAGTACCAATTAAGCTAAAAGCACCAATAGCAAACATCCACTCACCAATACATAAAAAGGTAGCTCAGCAACAAAACCCCTGCTCTCCTAGCGATTTTCAGTAATGAGATATGTTTGTGTCCGAATTCATTGAGCAAGTAGGTTTTTGTGTCATTTCACTGACAAGTGGGATGCTACCCATGCAGAGATTGTGTGCCATCAGGCCCCAGGAACACACTTGCATTCTGCAATGTGAGTCACTGAAATCCCCAAAGGAACAATGCACCCCAAGGAACAATGCATACTACTACTGTACATTGAACTGCATTATAACCGTGACTTCAGAGATCAGTTTATCTGAAAATGTTCTAACTAAATCTAATATGTAGATGGAACTAACTGTTGTAAAAAAATGTGAGACTTGTTTTTAAGAACTGTCTTAAACCTTTGACCAGCTAATGATCACCCTCATTCTGTCAGTGTCTCAGTGTTTGGATTGCAGTGAAGTGTACTGTGATCACTCTCAGCGTTCAGTAGCTGGCATGAGGACTTGGGGAATTAATAAGGTTAATAAAGTTGATTCTAGCCGTGATACTAGGGCAACTCAGCAACAGAAAAAAGGGGTTGGCTGACAGAGCATGAAGGAGCGTGTCACACTTTAAAATTTACTGTTGTCTGCCTTTTATAACACAATAACAATCTTACAATGGGAGCGGCTCCTCTGATTGTCCTCAGAACTTTTGCTTGCCTACTAATTAGTACATGTATCCAGTGATTAACTATGCAAGGCTTTATGAAACTTTAAAATGCTCACATTAATTATAAGTGATAACTATATAACATATTATAGTACAGATAAAAAGCACAGAGGGGTTTTACAGGGAAACCTTTCTATGTGGTGGGAATTAGAGCAACAGAACTAGTCCGCAATGCACAATATAGTACATACTTCATCTTTTATATTTGTTTGGACAGTAAACCAATGTTTACTTTTTGAAATACTGCTGTGCACACATTTACATAAAAATGAATACAAAAATGTGTTATATGTTGTCATCTGATTATCATCTGATTATCATTTCAGTCCAGGTGACAAAAGAAACCAATGCCGGATCTTAAAGTGCTATATGAAAAACAGATACAGCAAGTAATCATAAAATCGTCCTAATGTCACCAGAGATTAAAACATGTTAAATTAAAATACTGATTTCACTGACAGCAGCAAAATATTAACATTTCAAAACCTAATTTACAGCCCACAAATGTTGTTTATGTTTTGATTTTGTGTTTTGCCTCTTCACTCAAAGGGTGGGGGGGGGGGGGGGGGGGGCATTTTACAGTATTTTGAATTGGATTGCAGTACTGGTTTTGTCCATCAACCTACATTAAGCACCTTTAAGTTGATTAAGTTGAGGAGAGACAACAACAACACACCACACAACACCACAACAACAATCCAAGCAATGATACCAAGTTTCTACATTATACAACAGGACACTGTTGGGGTTGTAGCGAAAGAGTACATGGTCAATGTATGCATCTTACAGTGAAGCAGAGACAAAGGCAAGCCAAGGCAAAAAAAAGAAGGATGGTATGGAGAGAAACACAGGTACTGGTATACAGAGGTGTAGCTTACTAACAGGCAATGCAGGCAACTGGTCAGGGCCTCCAGCCTTCTAGGGGGCCTCAGAGGGCTGACAGCCTTTAAACTACAAAAACGTATCGTGGTGATACAGTTTTCAACAGCAGTTGTGAATTTTTGCCTAGGGCTCCAACACACTCTAGAATCCCCTCAGCTGGAATATAAAGAAGGATTGTCGAAACTAAAACAAGCCAAGGGCCAGCACTAGATGGAACCCTTACCAAGAGTCATCACCCAGGCAAACACCTGGGCCAGGCAGGGGTCCTATAATATGCTTCCTCCAAAGTGTCTATACTGTCCAAACCAGCCCCATACATCTTGCCCCGAGAACGTAAAAAGAGGATCCAAGTTCATAGGGTGGAGCACTGGGGAAAGCTGCCAACTAGCTTGAAAGGGAACAGACTTAGTCCAGTTTATTAAACTTTGACAAGCCCCATAACAATAGTACAAGGGACTTGCAAATACAGACTACTGGCAGAGCTTTGAGGGGAAATAGCCATCCTCCCAAAGGACACCGACAACAGCACAAACATGCTAAAAATAGTCTTTAGTGGACAAGGACACATACACGTAGAGATGGTGGAGACCATGTCAGAATGCCAACACATACTGGAATCCCTGGAATTTGCCATTATATTATATATTATTACTGGCAAGCACTACCACGCAATCCTGTAAATAAAAAAATAGATAAATAAGCACCTTTTAGGGACAAGGAAAACATCCCTATATGCACAGACAGCATCCAATGATTGTAGGCCAGTAAGGAGAAACAATCTGCTAAATTAAGAGGAAAGAAACATGACAAGCCACTGATAGCTAACAGTCACAACACTAAACTGTAAGATGGGAAATCTAAATGTATATACATTATGAATCAAACAATACACTCGAAAGTATACTGCAAAATGCTAATCAAAATGGTGCATACATACAGAAATAACAGAATGGCTAGCAAATGCCAACAGAGCTTTCCATCATCAACATCATATTAATCACAGATGCAACATCAGCTCAGTACACTATTGGACACCCAAGGCCACATATATAATTTCTCACTACAGACTCAGATAACTCTAATATGCATCCCTTAATACTCATGTACATCTCTTCACCAACACATACAAGGTTATGGCTCTTTGCTTTCTTACCAGGAATGGAATAATAAACACATGGATATCCAGGAACACATAATGTGTGTAGGCAGAGCAAAGGTCTCCAAGCTTGATGTTATGTTCTCAAAAAAATACAGTGTTCAATGTTAAACCCAACACAGCTGGAAAAACTATCCTTTTTATGTGAGCAAAGATGAGTGCATTGCTTCTACATTATACATATATCGTGGCCCCCATGACACCCAGCATCATAAAATCTGCAGACGCGTCACGATCTATTGCGAACAGCGTTGTTCACAAATACACACATACACACACCAATTGTACATCCTCATTGCAACACAAGGACTTCCTTTCCTCTTGAACGTGTAGCTCAATGTGTAGCATGGCCTGTTGCTGACCCCTGGTGGTAGTGTTCTGACCCTGCGGCTATGTTGTCTTGCGCATAACATGTTCCAAGGTAAATCTGTAAAGAGAAAGGAATATTGGCAAGGTCCAAACCGAGGGCTGAGCCCCAGATCTATTGCAGTGTACATGCCAATATATTTGACGACTTTACCTCATCGGGAGAGCATGTTGCTTACATTGATTTTAATGCTTTAAGAATGATCGGTTAAGGAAATAAGATAGAGGTGCATACACGCTTTTACAAAATTTATGATTTTACATCATAATGTACATTTATTAATGTGATTTATGTAAGTTGACATGTTTAGGATCCAGTTTCTGCATGATGTAATTCCCATTAACTTTTTTTTTCTCATTACATATTTTTTTTCATCCATGCCCTCTGCATTGCTTTATCAATTATAATTCACATCAGGTGTATGTATCAGTGAAAATGATAAAACTGTAAATCATGCATTTGGTCATGATAATACTAAGTTGAAAATCCTTTTACCCTTTTCCCAGTCCAGTTCCCCTATGCCTACAGTCTGGTCTCTTTTTTTGTCTCTTTCAGAGGCATCACTGGGTAGTAAGGACAGTTGTAAGTGCCCAGCATTGGCAGGGGACCCTTGAAGGACACTGTTAATATTATTAATAATGGGGCCCAAAAGTGTATTCTTTCATGAATAGACTTCACCCAAAGCTCCTAGCCATGCCCCTGTTCTCCTTGCCTGTTCCTTTCGTCTCTGTCTCCCCCTGGTCTGGCCCCTCGGCTCGGAGGGGAGTGTTCCGGAACACATCTGCCATATCTGTGTTGAGCTGAAGTCACACTTTACTGTCCTTCATGCGCTGCTGATAAGATGGGCACTGCGGCCCAGCTGCAAGCCCCGAGCTTTGAAACCACACTCGCTCAAGTTGACCCAGGCTACAGGTGCTATATCCAGTCAAACACAACCCTACAACATTTTTCCTCACGGTCATCTCCCATGGTTGGCATTTTTTCTCATGTCAGATATCGCTGAGAGAAAGCAGCCCGTTAACCTCAGTTTTGTCAGTCAAGGTTTTTTGCGGCCTGTGCGGGTCAAGTTAGGACTGGACACCCCGCAGGACTTGGCATAGCTTCCCCTGTTTTTAGCAATAATTTCTGCCAGTGGTGTTTGGCAGCAGGGCTGAGACACAGGTGCAGAGGGAGAGAGAGGGAGACAGGAGTGAGCACACGAAAGGGCACCCACAGATTTGAACCTGCCCTGCAAAGGAATGTGGTCCCCTCTGAACTCTGAGTGATCTGCAAGGACACAGGCAGCAGAATTAGTCCAGTTCAAATGCTTCTACTCTGCTACAAACATCCCTTTAATCACGTCCATGATTACTTGCCACAAACTTGCCACAGACTCTTGGACAACAGCCCTTTCAAAATAACAGCCAAGGGGGAAAACTGAACATATATGGATGAACCTTCACCTTTTCCTGTCCATACTGTTTGTGGTCTTCCACTAGTAGCCAGTCGGAATGGAAGTATGAAAGTATTTAGTGGGAAAGTCATCCTCTAAGATAAAACAGAGAATACTAAAAATGCATAATGACTGCTACATATAATAATGTATTCATACACTGATGCCTAACACCTTTATGTATTCTAGGTTACCATTACAGACTGAATTATAATGTATTGTATTTATAAAGCCTTGTGGAAGATTCTATTTTCGGGCCTTTTGGTGCCACTTCCAATGTTGGGTTGTTGTTGAAAGATCATGCGTATTATGAGTATTATGAGTGAGTTTTATGCCTTGTCCAACATCTACATGGCATTTTGGTGAAAAAAAAGCACATGACTACAGTTGCTTGTAAACATGAAAGCTCAACTGTGGTAAAGATAAAGAACACAATGCCGCTACTCCACAGTCAACTGAAAACACAAATGCCTTAGGCACTGTGACTGCTTCAAAAAGGTCACCAAGATGTGGTTGAGTGGATCACTCTGGAGGAAATCAGCCTTGTATCATTTTATCAGATGATGACAGATTATGAAGAAAATGATCATTTTCATGATCTTTTGTTACTACATGTGATTACTGTGCGCAAATACCAAATACTACATGTCTGAATGTCTGTGTTCATATTAATATAAGGACAAAAACAAAGAATACACACATGACTGGTTGACTATGAATGAAAGAAGTGTAAAGGCGGGGAACTGGAGGAAAACAAAGAAGAGTGAATGTGCTCCTGCTCTTCTTATCAGCAGTCTTCCTTTTCAAGGTCTCCCATGGCTTAAGCCAACACAGTCCTGACCACCCTCATTCTTGCTCTGCAGTTTAGAGACCACCGCCAACAGCTTCATAGGAACCTTCAGACTCAAACATCGTCAAAGACTCCAAAAGTACATGTATTATCGACCAACTCCTGGAGCCTCGCCACAGGACAGTTGTAAAGCTCTGTGATTACCTATCCGGATGTTTGCTCTATGGCTTGATTCACTGGGCTTCCAGGAAGAAACACTTTCTGTATCTGCATACAAGACTGGGGGCAACTAGTAGTGAACTCTACACAGACTAACCAGCCTCAGCAGTCCAGTGACTTTAAACTGAACATCATGATGAAGAGTGCGATGCCAGTAGTGATGCTCATACTGTCTTTGATGGGACTCAGAAGTGTGGCCAACATCACACTGGCAGGACCTTCTCATCAATGCCTGATCAACGCTACCAGTGGCTCCTTCCTGTGTTTAAACAAGAAGATTCAGCAGATGCCCACCGACATCCCTAAGAACACAACCCGTGTGTAAGTACAGATGAAAATGCACACAGTATACTAAACTTTTTTACTGACTTACTACTTGCTAGCAGAAATTACCCAAAAGGAATCAAAGTGCTCTGTTTGTGGGATAGAGAAAATCCCAGATTCACTTATTTGTGTTTAAAAATTTTAATTACAAATTCAAATTAATTCAAGAAGCATAACTTGGTAGAGCAACAAATAATTGGACCTTACAGGGTGTAAGTGTAGAATACTGAAAACTCGAGAGATAATTAAAACTCCCCTGCACTGGTGAAAAATATTCCGCAATGTATCAGTCAGTCACACAAATATTTTCATAATGTGAGATAGATTTTTGCAGGGTTTTTCCTTGAGTTGTTATGATGGTTGTCAGCTGTTGAAAACAGTTCAAGAATGTTGAAAGGATGATGGATACTTTATGTAACCTTATCAAGGTCGTGGGAGCTGATGGAAAGATAGCTTTGGCCTTGAGTTATGTTTGGACACTGGAGCGGGCAAGGGTCAGAGGGAGTTTTTTCTTTTTTTATCATTTGCTACAATCTAAGTCATCAACGCACTGGGGTCACATAATAGGACTCTGATCTGGGGCTTAGTTTATGCAAATCCCGTTATGCTTTTTGAATGACCTGAAAATAGTTGCTTCTGCAACAGTACCTGGCCTTGTTTTGTTTGTTTGACAGATTTATTCTTGGAATCGATGCTATGTTGCTACCCTCTCTCTGGCCATGTGCCTTTGTGTGTGTGTGTGTGTGTGTGTGTGTGTGTGTGTGTGTGTGTGTGTGTGTGTGTGTGTGTGTGTGTGTGTGTGTGTGTGTGTGTCTGTCTGTCTCTCTGTTGTGTGTGCCTGTGTGTTTGTGTGTGTGTGTGTAGCCAAACATCAGGCAACTAATGTTTCACCAGGGCCAGAGAGTACTACTCTGATACTAATATATACGAGAGCAACGACTGTCTCTTTTCAGGACAGATGATGTTGATGATGTTAGCAAGAGTCAGCACACATGCCAGTGTACCCTTTCCCATGGGCCTATGCCACTGCAGAGGGAACAGTTCTGATATTCTTGGGCACTTCCTCCATATGATTCTAGAACTGGAATGTTGTATGCTGCATCTGACAACCATAGATGGAGATCCCAGCTTTAGAAAGTAAAAACCCTGCCATGTATGACGTCTGCCTAAGCACTTAACACATGTGATTTCACTAGTAAGCTGATGTATATGCCTGATGATTTGTGCGCTCAGTATATGATTAGCGGTTGTAAAAAAAATGACTGGATCAAATATGTAGCAGGGCATACTTTCTGAAGCTGGTGTTGACACCTCTGCTCTCAAAGCAGATAACATAAAGAGAAAAACGATGTATGTGTGTGAGAAAAATAAATAATAGTATGCTTTGGACAAGTAAATAGTTAAGTAGTTGGATGATTCAAAAAGGACTGAAGAGATGAGTAGCAGCTTATACTTATCTGTATGACACACACACCCACATGTGGTGGCAACAATGTATCAAGAGCACCAAATACAAAACAGAGGGAACTGAACACGGTGTGACTTGTAAACCACACTACTGTGTGTAAGGACCTTAACTCAAGGTCTACTTTGGGTGCACTCGGAATAGTACAGTACAGAACGGGTTGTTGATGTGTTTATGTGTAACATATGGCACCCTGACCTCTGTGCACCTGCAGAGGCAAATACTTCTTGCCCTAGGAAGTAAACAGCCATCCAGCCATCAGTGAAGTGCCTACATATCCTTTGTAGCTAAGCCAAATAAATAATTAGAAATGCAAAACACCAATATACAAACATAAAAGGAAAACATTTGAAACACTTTTTTATGTTAACTGTAGTTTCCACTTCAAACAAAGCAGACTTACTTGTTTTGATGATAACTTGTTTTGATGATTGATTTAAAGGAGTTTTTAAAAAGTTTTTACTTGTACTTATTTTACTTGTGCATTAACATTGACTTGTGCATTAACACAAATGCTGCTATACCAGTGAGCTATACGTACATCTGGAGAGGTTATTCCTCTCTTTAACCATCAACATATTATCCTCCATTTCTTTCAGAGAATTCAAGCTAACCCACCTCTGTGAGTTTGCAGAGAGAGCCTTCTATGCTTTACATCACCTAAAAACAATGTAAGTAATGAAACTAAAACCAGATTAGATCGGTGCAGTGAAAGTCTTTAACAGAAAGTGTTTATTTGCTTGGAAGGGAGAGTAAGAATCTTGGAAAGTCATGTAATGAACCTGCAGAAGAGCTCAATAAAAGCTAGGGGTTAGTGGAGTATTTAGTCTTGATTGGATATGTTTTGTCTTTAATATAGAACATAATGTGTGGAAGTGGTCCAAAACAACATAGATATGAATCGCAGAAATGTTGAGAACAGACGTATCTTTCATTCTCTCGCACAGACACAAACACATTCACATTAATTATGTGTGTGTGTGTGTTATATGGAAAGGCCTTATGATGGCAATGAAAAATGAATTTGATGAATTTTCCACATATTTTTGTATTTTTTACTAAAATGCTTAAGGGCACGAAGTGTGCTAAAGTGTGCACATGACAGTCTCTTTCTGATTGTAGGTCATGCAATAAGATGGGTATGACAACCATGACAACTTGTGAATTCTGTCTATAATTACTAAACTGACAATGAAAAACAAATGCTGATAAGCATCACTCTAGCATTTAGGTCACGGAGGGGAAACACCAGCATATTAACTTAACTGTCTCTCACCAGCTGAAGATGAGACTCTCAGGGTGTCTCAGGGCTGAATGACATTTCTCTGCCGCTGGTAATTATTTGTGAGTATACCATTTGTCTTTCTCTCCCACAGCATTGTCTCAGAAAATGGCTATTTGGAACGAATCCGAGATTTCTCCTTCGCCAATCTCTCCACACTGTCAGAGATGTGAGTTGAGTTGAGTTCACCAAAATGCCCCTCTCAGCTATTTGTTCTCTCAGGGCTAGCCAAAGGTTAACACACAAACAGGTCTGTCACTCCAAAACCACAATAACTGCTGAGAATGCTGTTCAAATGCCCTATTACAACCTAAAATATAATATATCTTTGTGGTTATTGGGGTTTATCTAAAGACCAATCCACTTCTCTGCCTACAGAACAATAACTAAATCAAAAAACCTTGTGGTCATTCAGAAGAATGCCTTCTGGAACCTACCTAAACTGAAATATTTGTAAGTATTACTGCTCCCAGTTACAGATAATACATTTTAAATGTAAAAAAACAAAACAAAAACAAAAACAGCAATGCAATGGCGCCATCCAGAGGATGTCTTTATAACTTTTGGTGAATATAAAATGACATTACATTTTGTCTCCTAAGATCTCATGGTATGTCATGGTGTATGCATGTGTCTATGTCTCTTCTACCTTCAGGACAATATCCAACACTGGACTGAAAAAACTGCCTGACTTCTCCCGGATTAATCTAGCTGTGCAGTACTTTCTACTGTACGTCAGTCGTGACTATTTTACATTTAAAACACACATCGCTGCACAGATATTAGGACTAACTTTCAATTGATAACTTTCTTTGGCAGTGACCTTGAGGACAACACACACCTCAAAGAAATCCCGAGCAATGCATTTCGAGGACTGGGCAGTGGCATCACTGCAGACGTGTGAGTGACAGCTGTTCTCTTCAGAGACCCACAGTCATCAGGGGTGGATTAATGAACAGGCCTACTGGGCCCAGGCCCAGGGGACCAGAGGTGCCAAGGGACCAGGCCAAATTCCTTAATCCGTCCCTGACAGTCACACTCACAGTTTTTTAATCAGGCACATCATAATGATGATATGACAGGAAAAACATTATCATACATAATTAAGTCAATATTTACATATTATTTCCCAATTCTCTCTCTCTCTCTCTGTCCCTCTCTCCCTCCCTCCTTGTATGTGTGTGTGTGTGTGTATTGTGTGTGTCATCTTACAGGAGGCTAGCTAAAAACTGTATCAACACGGTGCACAGCTATGCGTTCAATGGCACTAAACTGCGAACACTGTGAGTAGGAGACAAATCTTGTGTAACTTCTATTCTGTTATTTTGTACACTTTCCTGGGACATTTACAAAATATTGGCCTGACCTCAGTATTGGGTCATAAAATCATTTTATATTTGTGTTAAAATATTAAAATGTCTACCAATGCACCTGGATGATCAGCAAAGCTCCCATTATACAGAATCAAAGGAAATGTTTTGTACCTGTATCTAAAACAAGTAGCCTATTGCAAAAGTAGTAAAATATTTGATTAAGAACACATGTTTATTTTAACACAAACCAAATGGACTTTTCAAAAATGGTTAAAAATGGCTCAAACCTATTAATTCACCTTGGCTTTATAATGAAAACATTTTACAGTGTTTCTCTTGTCCAGTCTGCACCTAGTTGTATATTATACCCCAATGCAATAAATGACAATAATACAAAAATGTTTAAATTAAAACCATTCTAGTTACTCACCCTCCTACATATACAGTCATATTTGTTATGCTTGTGTTCAATAAATAACACCATGCTGTATCCTTTGACATTTTTTTAATGCAATTGTCTTATATTTTTCTTCATATGCAGGTTTGTTTGTTCACATTTGTTGAGCTTTCTAAGACTTTTCCTGAATTCTTACTTTTTTATTTCTCCAGGTCTCTTATGGGAAACAAAAATCTTAGTCACATTCACAGAAATGCCTTCTCAGGAGCTGAGGGTCCTATCTCTCTGTAAGCACTAGTGTATCTCTCTGTCAACAACCACAGCCACCCAGCTGGGAACCCCATTTCCCTGGCTTATCTAGGCTGACTGAAGAGTTACTGCTTCTGCCCAATATTCAAATACCAGGGCTTCAAGTTCTAGCCTCTTTGAGAACTGTTAAACAGGGGGCATTACAAGATCTAATTTAAATCCCTTTTAAACTGCATACCGCCCTGCCATTCATGCTAGTCTCAGAATTTATCATCATAAGAAGTAAATGGATACCAATTATTTTTCTTCATAAAAACTAGTGGTCATTATTGGGGATGCAAAAATGGATTTTTAGAACCTCCAGTGATTGAAATAAACCTTGATTTAAGTATTTGTGTTTTATTGCTTAAGAACAGAATTTTTTATACAGAATGCTTTGCATTCCTGGTTTTTCATTAGAGACATCTCAGACACAAAGGTCAACTTCCTGCCAGAGACCATGCTTGGGTCCATCCAAACTCTAGTTGCTACCTCTGTGGCTTCCCTGAAAAGACTGCCACGTCTGGACCTTTTCACAGACCTCAAAGATGCCAACCTCACATATCCCAGCCACTGCTGTGCCTTTGCCAACTTCAGGAAGAATAGGTTTGTCCTCTTTCTTCAGTTAATACGTGCAGAGCTTTCCTACCCTAAAGGCAGTCGTTTTTTCTATGTATAATTACACAAATGTAACAACAGAATAATTACATGTGCATTTGCAGAGAAGCTTGATGTCAGGGCAGATGTTTTGAATGTACATTTTCTTTTGTGCCCAACCTAGGTCTTTTGTGCGCCCAGAAAGTTGTGACAAACCTAATGTCCACTTGGAGGAGCCTGTCTTCTACCGCGATAAGTGCAAGGTGCAAGAAGAGGTCATCTGCTATCCCAAGCCAGATGCCTTCAACCCTTGTGAGGACATCATGGGTCACACCTATCTCCGTGTGCTCATTTGGATCATCTGCGTTCTGGCCATCGTGGGCAACGCTGTGGTGCTGCTGGTGCTCCTCACCAGCCGCTACAAGCTGACCGTGCCCCGCTTCCTCATGTGCCACCTGGCCTTCGCAGACCTGTGCATGGGCATCTACCTCATGATCATTGCGTCGGTTGACATCCACACAAGATCGCACTACTACAACTACGGCATTGACTGGCAGACGGGCGTGGGCTGTCGAGTAGCAGGCTTCTTCACGGTGTTTGCGAGTGAGCTGTCCATATACACCCTGACCGTCATCACGCTGGAGCGATGGCACACCATCACGTACGCCATGCAGCTGGAGCGCAAGCTGCGACTGCGCCACGCTGCGGCCCTGATGGCAGGTGGCTGGGTGTTCGCCTGGTTGGTGGCAGTGCTCCCAGCAGTGGGCCTCTCCAGCAGCTATGTGAAGGTGAGCATCTGTCTTCCCATGGACGTGGAGAAGGTGGAGTCCCAGAGCTACGTGGTGCTGGTTCTGCTGCTTAACGTGGCTGCCTTCCTTGGGGTATGCGCTTGCTACCTGCGCATTTACACAACTGTCCGTAACCCCCAGGCTCTGGCACCACTTACCAGTGCCTCAGACACACGGCTGGCCAAGCGAATGGCTGTGCTCATCTTCACTGACTTTCTGTGCATGGCGCCCATCTCCTTCTTCGCTATCTCGGCGGCCCTCAAGTGGCCACTAATCACCGTATCCCACGCCAAGGTGCTGCTGGTTCTTTTCTACCCCATCAACTCGTGTGCAAACCCCTTCCTCTACGCCTTCTTTACAAAAGCTTTCAAACGGGACTTCTTTGTGCTGGCCAGTCACTTTGGCTGCTTCAAAATGCAGGCACGAATCTATCGCACGGAATCGTCCTCAGTCCAGAATAGTGTCTGGGTGCCCTCACCAAAGTCCAGCGAAGGCACCATCTACTCACTCGTCCACGTGGGTCACCAACACTGACCCAGAAATATGTCTTGCTATGCTCCAACGAGATCACTTAACAAGTGACCAAGAAAGTTAAAGGTTTTGGACTTTTTGGTGAAAGTGCCTTCATTAAGGAAAACCTATTCACAAAGCCAACCTGTTTCTCTAAACTATGATTTGAGTAACGTGACTTTACATCATTGTTCGTTTGTACACAACCAATTTAAGACAATGTGTGAACTAAAGGGACCACTCCACACAGAACATGACAAGAGCAATTCCTTTACTGAGACTGAGACCTGTGTACAAAGAACATACATACAGTTATGCATTCAATCTTCAGTGTCCAAAAGCCTGTTTTGTAGTGCAAGTAAATATATTAATAATGTGAATGTAACATGTGAATGATGTACCTGTTATCATATCACAGCTAAAGCTGCTAGTATCCTCATGCTTTTTTTTGGAGACAATTACCTACTATATATTCCCATTGCATGTAGGTACTTTTTAAATTAGCTTTATGATTTATCTATCAGGAACTGATTGTCAGGATTGCCAATGCTGCTACTATATCAGATACTCTGAAAATGTTCTTTTAATGGAAGATACTTGTGTTGAATGAGATGCAGTTATACGCAGATACTGAAATGTTCAACCAATCAATTATTAAATACATGATCATAATCAAAAAAGAAGCGAACACTGTGGGGATTTATGTGAGCAAGGTCTTTCTTAGCATACTCATAGACAGCAAGTTTTACGACAAAAAAATAAATGTGTATTTTTAACACGTACACAAATTGACATGCATCTTCAAGTACCTAAGGGAAAAGGCCAGAAAATGACCCGCTCATGAGACATGAAACAGACCACATTTTTGGACTTCAATCTGCAAGGATTGGATAGGATATGTTAGGTCACATGGCAAAAAAATGCACCACTGCACCGCCATGGCTTTTGGGTTTGTGTTCAGGTTATGAATGCAGGAGGGCTTTTTCTTATAAACATGTGTCTATATGTCTGAAATATGCAAGTCATCACAAGGGTTGTGATGTGATTATTAATGCTATCTGACTGATATGCATGGTACATAGCCATTTGTAACACAATCACCATAAAACATGAGAGAATAAACAACATAAAAAACACAATTTAATTTGCACAAAATGTCTACATGTCACTTGGAATAATTACTGTTGAATATATTAAACAGTAATTAATAAAACAGTAATTGAAGGACAGTTTGTAGAGTTAGCAGCTTCACACTGCTTTGAAGCTGTAGGCTTACTTATGCGTTACGTTCTGCAGTTATTAGATCTGTTTAATGAATAATTTGATTTAATAATGCATATATCCCTGGTCTAAATGTCATACAGTATCACTGTTAATGCATAAACACATCACAGATACACTCTAAAAAATGAAGATGTTTAAGTGGTTCTTTAAATCTTTGGATGGTTCCATAGAGAGTAAAAACTCGTGTAATGTGTTGAACCATTACATTATAGAAAAGGTTCTTCACATTACAAATGGTTCTTCAGAGCCTCAGATCATAATGGGCTATACTATGTCATATTAGCGTTAAAGAACTGTTGCTTCGACAGTTCTTTGAAGCACTAAAAAAGGTTCTTCTATGATGGCATCACTCTGAAAAACTGGTACTGGCCCCAATATATTTCAGTGTAGCTCAATGTAGCTCAATTACATGCACAAGTTATGTGAGGTCGAGTATAAATGCTGCAGAAAATGGGAATGAGGAAAAAGCTGTTACAGAATCTTGTTGTGCAGATCCAATGAAGCCTCCTGTTTAACAGCATGGGGACAAGCTGACCACATGTCGGATGGGAGGAGTGTCTCTAGTGTTTGTTATGGTTTGGGTGGTGGGGGTGAGGAAGCTCTTGCTCATGCTGTGTTTGACTGTGTTTCTTTGAAATTTTTGGAGCCTAGTCTGCCTACATGTATTCTTTAAGGAAGACGTTTTGGATAAAGATGAGGGGGGTCCCTGTGATTTTCTCAGCTGTCCTCAGGAGACAATGTAATGTTTTACATCTTGAAAAATAAGATATGTAAATCCCAAAATAAAAGATTATGCATAAAATTTCATGGTACAAGTACATCATGAAATAGGTTGGCTGTGGCCTTATGGTTTGGGATTGGAAGGTCAATTCCTCTACCACAAGGAAAAATGTGGATGGTGGTGCTTTCCTGCACCCTCATTTATGGCTGGAATGGCCTTAAGCAAGGCATCAGTCCCATTTTTTCAGGCCACTGTCCTTGTGTTCACTGTAAGTTGCTCTGTATAAGAGTGTTAGTGTAATGTAAATTTTGAATGAATACATGCATGGCAGTGTTACCACTTTTTATGTATGAAAGATAGGATTAGGGATTGGGGATTGAAATGACCAGACTTCCAGGCACGGTGAGTTGCCTACGTTCCAGACACAATGTTTTATTATTTTGATGGTGCAGGAACAAGCAGCTGTATAGAGTACAGAACATCCTGAATGTTCAGACATCACTGCACAACTGACTTTTTAGTTTTAGCTAAGTTTATCTTAGTTAATTTAGCTATTTCAGGTGGCGATTATCCAATGGTGTTAGTTTGCTTTTTGATGTTGGTGGGGACACACCAATGCCCCATGTCCCCTGCATCCCTCCCAACCCATGTTATAGTTTTGTTCCAAAAAGAACTGGTAAGACTATATCACCATATCAGATAGGCTTGTTTAAGGTTGGGATAAGGGTGTAAGTCAAGTGGTTCTAATAAACTACAGCTCTAATGTATTATGTGGCTTGAGGGGTGCCTTGCTGTGTGGTATATTTTCATATTTTAGTTTTAACCTTTGAGTAACCTCCTACTTTTAGTATTTTATTGTTTTAAATGATCACGCTTATGCTCAAGGATTGCACTTTTGAATTTCATTGTATTCAGACGATGACAATAAAGGAATTCTTGCAGCGTGAAATCATGGTGAGACTATTGAAGACCAGTACAAGTAATCTCTTTTTTGTGACCCTCTACCTTAGAAGACATAAGAACAAGATGCCATATAAATCAAACAGCTTAAGGGTTATTATGTAAAATGTGAATGTGAAACTATTTTTGTGATGTGGTACGAGTAATTATGCATTTCTTTGCACAAGTGCTGTTGATATTTAAGCCCAGTCCCACCCTAATCTTGACTGGGTGTGCACTGACCTGCGACTGCCCCCTCAGCATTCTTCTTCCTGTTGGCTGCTACAATCTGTGTGGCTGCAGTATAGGGAGAAAGGACTTTGCCATAGTTCTGGTTAGCCATCTCTTTTACAGCCTCTCTCCAGTTAAACCAGTCAAGCAGCATTCTCCTCCTAATAATTGTACTGGTATCCCTGCTGGTGTTACAGAGCAAGACATTTTGAGAATGTACATTTCAATCTGAAAATAAGTGTGAAAGTGACGCGAATGAGCATATTGTCCTATCGAACCATTTTTCTCACGTTTCCAATTACAGAAGCCCTGAATTTTTTTACCCCAAATGTAATGGGGTAAAAAAAAATAAAGACAATTGGTCAGTATTTTTTTGACAAGTCTGCAACAGGGGAATTCATTTCCAGATAGAAGTTCACAGACCTTGGGACAGTAATTGGATTTTCACTTTCTTTTGTCTTTTAAATGTAAACTTCAGAAGACAGACTATAACAGCAGGTGGCAGCAGAGAAAACAGGTGTGTAAGACCTGTCTGAGGAAAGGGCCACTGCACCAATCGAGTAAATAAGTTCATATTCACACTAGGCACAGCTGTAGTTTAAGCTGTAGTTAATGTCTTAATTCATACAGCTTGAAAATAAGACACTGGAGACTTAAATACAATTACATAAAACTTTTTAAAAGAATTTTAAAGATTGTCCATAAACTAATTGTGTTGGCAATGAAACTGGTGTATAAAAGCAATGTTACCTGTCAAGAGTTGACTTGTACAGTCTGTCATGTCTGTTTAAATTCCTTTGCCCACAAGAACCATAAATGCAAATTAGCTAGGTTCAGTTGTTTTGCACTTAGTGGCACCTTAGTGGTAAATTAGCTAATACACCTAAACACTAAACAGTACAAAACAAAACTGAAATGGAACTGTAAGTACAGAATAGTGACATACATTTTAACTGACTTATTTACTTTAACAATTTATTAACTAATTAGCTCCATATCCATTAATTACTGTATGCAACAAGGGATTTACTAAGATCCCTGCTTAACGTTTGATGTATTCTGCAGACTCTAGGTGCAAGCAAGGTGACATAAAGAACTAAGCTGTCCTGGCCAATGCTCTTGACTGAAAACTAACAGTTTATTTATCTATTGACTATATCTGTCATGTTATTTTTATTAGTGTCTTTTCTGTCTCTTTAACTCTGCTTCTCAGACACACAAAAGGCACACATACGGTACAACTACCCGACATATCCGTAAAAATTTGAATATTGTGGAAAAGTGAATATATTTCCTTATCAGGACATTCATGTAAAAAATCAGTATCAAGGAGATGTAACTGAATAAATGCACCCTTTTAGAAAGCCTGCCGAAAATAGGTGTCCAAGAGTGTCTAAGCCAATCATACAAAACATTTATTCTAGTCTGTGTCATATTTGTATGTCCTCAGTAGGCCTAGTTGGGGCTTCTGTTACCTCAATCAGTCATCGATCTGGCATGAAAGTAATCAGCCTGTGCCATTGCGGAGGTATGGGAGCCTGGTTTGATAGCTGCCTTCAGGTCATCTGTATTTTTGGGTTTCATATCTCTTATCTTCTTAAAAACACCCCATAGATCTTGGGTTCTAGTTAGGCGAGTTTGTAGGTCAAAAAAGCGCGGTAATTCCATGGTCCGTAAACCAGGAAATACTTTTGGCAGTGTGGGCAGGTGCCAGGTCCTGCTTAAAAAAAAAAAAAGCATTGCCATGAAGTTGGTCAGCAGAGGGAAGCATAGAGTGCTCTAAAATGTCCTGGCAGATGGCTAGTTGACTTAAGCCTGGTAAACCAGCCCCTCGTACTACACTTCATTTTATACACAGGGTCTGTCTGTGCTGTACTGAGAAACATTTTCTTTCAGGAGGTGCAGACTCTGCTAAAGTTTAAAACAATTCAAATGTAGCACACAAAGTCAACATCATCACTCACGAACACTCCCTCTGATTGGTAAGGCAAGATGCTGCCTGAGACAATCATGTAAATGGGACCACAGCCAGACTTTCTGTACGAAACGAAGTGTAGTACAAGGGGCTGGTTTACCAGGCTAAGTTGACTTTGGACTTAATGAAAACACAGTGGACCAACACCAGCAGATGACATGGCTCACTGAATGGTGGGAACTTCAAGCAACTTGGATTCTGTGCTCCACTCCCCCTCCAGACTCTGGGACCCTAATTTCCAAAATAAAGCCAAAAATGTACTTTCATCTAAATACAAGACTTTGAATCACTGAGAAATGGACCCGTTCCTCTCCTCTCAGCCTTTTAAGACACTTCTGACATTGTCTCTGGTTCAGAGTTACATTTACCTCAGGCCTATTTTAATGAACACTTTATATTTGAACTAGTCCATAAAACCATAAGTTGAAAATGTAAATCTTAAAAGTTTATAAAGCTTAAAAGTTTTACAACATGTTTTATTCTATGATATTATTAAAACACCCGTGACGCGAGCTGTCATGTGTTGAAGGCACACGATGTGCTGCTGTATATGTGGTCGGGTAAGGTTTTATTGTGGAACGCCGGGGTAATTCCACTGTCTTGCATTGTGTGGTTATATGAGGAAAGAAAACAATCGCACTACTTCATTTTCTGTGAACTGGTCCGGCGGAGTCAACCCATCGTGTAGGCTACTATCGCTGCCACAACCCTTAAGGCTGCCTTTTACTTAGCAACAAGAGGACAGAATTTTGCAATTGGTTGTAAGCACTTGGAGGGGAGTGGCCGCAACATTTTTATCAAACCCCAACATTGCTTTCGATTTATAGGAGACAGAGGCTAGAAGACTTCAGACCTACGCAGAGGCGGCTGACTTTTGTGACATTTTGTACAATTTAAAACTTTGTCATTTTTCATCATGAAGGTTGTACTTGCGCTCCTGTTCCTGGGCTGCGTTGCTCTTGCACACGGAAAAATATGTAAGTGCTAACCGTTTTAATAAATATTTTGCCTTATTTTTCTTTTCAGCAAAACCGAAAGTTAATACTCAAACTAAGTGCGTAGCCAGAATAGAACAGATCCAAAAACCAAAATAATTGCACACAAAGAAGAGGCTATATTCCATCTGTAATATATTATACTGTGGTCATATGAATAGACCTAATATAATGCAGTATAGTCGAGTTCGAGTTATGCCAGCACTTGAATTGAGAATGGATTTTGCTTTCTTTGTAAGCACCTGACTTAGGCCTACTTTAAACATGCTCACGTTTATTACGATATTTAAGATTTTTTTTCATGGCATTATTGCTCATGATGTTACACCCCAAAGAAATAACACGGCTATGGTGTGTGACATCAGAATCAAACATTTCACTAATCCACAACTAAAGATAACTTGGTATTCCCCTTTTGTTTTATTGCACGAGTTGCATTTCCTGCTTGGTGACATTCAGTAACCTGATCGAGATGGGAAATCGAGATGTGCTGTCAGCTTGGTCACAAGTTTTAAGGAACATGCCACTACACATTAAAAAATAATGTTAAAAAGCTGAAAGCGCTTTTAACTTACCTTAGTATAGTCTATTGAATCTAATTAGACCGTTAGCATCACCGAGCAAAAAAAAAAAACTTTTTAGGGAATATAGCAAATGACCTAATTTCCCAAAATAATGTCAACTGTCTATAATAATGTAACTTATACTGTAATTACTATACCATATTCTACTATACCTACTGTCTATAATAGTGGAACTTACATGCTATTTTCAGGATATTTTGTCATTACTCTCTCAATTTCATTTATTTAAAGGAAATTAGATTTATTGTTTCTGGTTACTAACCTAAGTTATGTTTATATTTCGTCTTAAATTAATTTCTTATATTTTGTAATGTATTTTTGTTTATAATGTGGTGTTTGTAGTATTAAAAAACGTCAAACGGCAAGTATCATGATCTTAAACCATCTAATCCCCCCCACCCTTAGCGAGTCCCAAGGTGCAGGTATATAGCCGCAACCCTGGCAAGCTGGATGACGCCAACGAAAACACCCTGATCTGCCATGTGAGTGGATTTCACCCCCCTGACATCACCATCACCCTTCTGAAGAATGGGCAGGTGCTGGATCATGCCAAGCAGACTGACCTGGCCTTTGAGTCCGGCTGGCAGTTCCACCTGACCAAGCATGTGCCCTTCAAGCCAAAGGCAGCGGACAAGTACAGCTGCAGGGTCAGGCACATGCAGACATCCAACGACTACACCTGGGGTAAGTTCAGTGTCTTTTGCCGTGTTATACATTCTCAAACAAGGTCTTAAATGATGTATTTGTTATATTATACTATATAACTATTATACAACACTGTATCATTTATATCTTCTCTGATTTTGGCAGAGCCTGATATGTGAGCTGTAAACTAAAGGCTGATGTCTGAATCTATTGGTAAGTCTGTAATAACCTGTTTCAGTTGCCCAGTGTCACATGAGTATTTCTTTCTGGTTTTGGATTACAAAACGAATGTACTTCCCAAAACATGTGCTGAATTATTTGATGGTAAATTTTAGTGATCCTGACAAAGGTTTAAAGATGGCGATGATGAGAATTATATATCACTCAGACTGCCCAATTTGGGTACGATGACCTTTTTTTGGAGTGTTAGGGCAAGTTTGAAGAATGAATTTAATAATTATCTAGAATGGTATTTTACCTATAAGATAAGCCACCAATAAGTTACCAGTAATCAGAGATAAATTACCTGTTGATGAAGAACATACCTTTACAGGTAATTCTAGACCTATTATTTGAGGATTTTAGCATGTTTTAGGAATTATTTACAACTAACATATATAGTAACTAATATATATATATATATATATCAATTTAGCAATCTAGAGCTGTTTTGACTTAAACAGAGAGACTGTACAAACAGATATAGCAAACTGTAATAAATGAATGTTATAGAGCAGTGCATTCGTCTGTCATATATAAGTTGATGCTGTTCTTCAGCAATCTCAATGATGAAAGTAATGTGTGTTAAATATGTGAACAAAAACTGAATATTGTTTCTTTTTTTCTTACAAGGGACTCCTTTGTCAACTAGGAACCTTTCCTGTGACTTCACAAGCTCTACCAAAACCAGTTGAAAAGAAAAACCAGTACCTTTCTACTATCAAGCAAATGGGCTCTTCATTGATTTGATGTCTAACATTCCAGATTGTCAGAATGGTTAAATAATGACTCTTGCATTTTGAAATCCAGACTATTTTGTTTTTTCAACTCAATTATTCATTTTTCTCGCAGCTTGTACAGACCATGTTAAAGTATGTCAGACTTGATATTTAGACTTAAACGCTTTGTTTTGGGGTTGACCGCTTATAGTATAAGTTCTGTATGTGCTTTGGAAAGCTAGACACTTTACTTTTACATTATATTTAAATTGGCATGGGTGTTTCATTGTGAATGACTATTAAAATGTCATTCTGCAGTTTGTATGTACAGTATATCAGTTTTTGTCCTATCAAGATCAAACTGACAAAATTGATTTAATTTCATGAAGCAACCCCTACATTTAAATCTGGGGGCATGTTTTGCCCTATAGGAGTGGAAATAAAAGGAAGTACTATTTTGGCTTAAATCACTGATTATAGTAGTTTGATTATCACAGTATGTATACAATTGGACAGTGACTACTGAATTGCAATAAAATTGTTTTTCCTTTTTATATGTTGGATAGATTATTGCTGTGTAGTATGTCTCTGTATTCTCTATGGTTAGAGTTTGATAGAGCAGGTAAATATAACGGCAGGCCACAGGCCTATTTTCATTAGCCCACAGTGAACCCGTATCCAGAAGCCCCTCCAGGCGGCCGGTCCTGGTTGTGGTAGGAAATTAGTGTTGCTGAATAAAGTCTAGATAGTTTTGTCCATAATGGGAGCAAGGAATGCCTGTATAACTGTATTTTAAAACTAGAAAAGCACTCAGAGAGTGCAGACCTCCGCCAAGGCAGCTTAAGTCTCCACCTTATTGTCATTCTGACCTTAAGACATTAAAAGACATTAATCATGTTAAAACATTTTATTACTGGTGTAATAGTTAACTAGTGGGTTCGTTCACTCATGCTCACACGAATTTGGTTGGCTCTTCCGTGCAGGAAAGTACTTTATCTAATTTCCACTGCCAACATGAACTACTGGGCTGCTCACCACTACCGCTCTAACTCTCCTCTGTCTTTCACTGAACCCTCTAACCAAAAACTCAACAAGTCCTTAACCTGCAACAGGAGCCTCATTTCTGTACCAACCTATATTCCCTCCTTTCAAAATAAAAGTCTCTGTAGATTCCATGCTACACTGGTAACTTAACTGAATAAAAAAATTCTTGGATCCAGATGGTTATCAGTTCTAAGTTAGGCCACTTCTGAACTATCCTGAAAATTTCATCAAAATCCATCCATAACTCTTCGAGTTATGTTGTTCACAAACAGACAAACCAACGCCGTCGAAAACATAACCTCCTTGGCGGAGGTAATAAAAGTAAGCTACTAGTATTAATATTATTATTGTTAGGTTACATTATCAATATTTTGGAAAACAAACCATAATCAGTGCCACAAAGTAATTTCAGGATCCGCCCCTGCCTATCTCAATGTCTTGCTAAAGGCTCACGTCCCGTCCACGGCGTTATGATCCACTCATACAAACCCTCCAGCTGTACCCTCTCTCACAAAGCGAGGTCACTCTAAACTTTTCTCTGTGGTTGTCCCCAAATGGTGGAACCACCTACCAGTTTCTACAAGAACAGCAACATCCCTTTCTACCTTTAAAAAGCTTGTTAAAACCCTTCTCTTCCGAGACTGCTTCCATTCCTAACAAAACTAACAATCACTAAACCAACGCTCTCTTACTCTGTCCCCATGTGGGGAGTATGTGTGTCTGTAGTGTCCCTGTTTCGGGAAACTTATTCAGGCACATGCATCTCCCTGTATGTACAAAGGTAGTCTGCATACACTGTGTTCCTTTACACCTCTGTCAGCTTATGTCCTCCTTTTTGTAAGTCACTTTGGATAAAAGTGTCTGCCAAATCCAATGTAATGTAATGTAACTCTGCAGTGTGCTTAAGAGCCTCATGATTGGTTGTCAAGAGCATCTGTTGATTTTCTATCATAGACTATGGACTGATGTTTTACACACACTGATGTACAACACATACAGCCATGTGTCAGATTGTATTTTTGCTGACTTACACTTTCTGACTTATGTATAAATGTGTTCTTACAAAGAAATGGGCCTACAGGCCACACACTAGCTATATTCTGTGGCCAGAGTGTAGTGTAAAATGCGGCAGCAGTGAAAGGATTCATCATTTCCAGTGGACAACCAGTGTCATTACCCTTAAAATTCACACACCATGCAAATAGACAAACACTGACTATAAATTGCCTGTGATCTGGAACTGCTTTAACATATAAATAATTAAATACTACAATTGATGTTATAGTTAGGCTACTAATAGGAGGCCTGGTATGATATAGCAAAGTCTGCTGAACAAAGGTTTAAACCACGCCCTAAAGAACAAAGGGCAAACAATTTTATTGTTTATGATAAAACAATACTTGGCCATTTTGCCAGTCACGATGGTCACGAAGTCTGGTTCTAATTTAGTCATAATCTGTAGTTCATTTTAGAATTTACCATCAACTTCAAAATCTCATTACTATCAAAAGTTCGATTTCCTACTAAATATTGTAAATAGGAAACACATTAGCAGAAAACAAACCCTCCTACGAGAAAGCTGCCTAGTGTCCCAGCCCCAACCCTCAAAAAAAGCTGCCATTGGACCAAAAATATAACGAGGCGTGTCTTGTTTAAAACACGGAAATACTACATAGTTTCACTTTCGACTAGAGCGAATACGCGTCAACAACAGTTCTTGGTCTTTCTTTTCGAGGCACAAAGAATGAGGTGGTTTTTTTTCGCTGCTGTCTTATTCTTTCTGGGCAGCGGGGCGTTTGGAAAACAATGTAAGTAAACAACACGTTGGTAAGGTACATGTGTTACTCTTTTGTAGACGCAAGTTAGGTATGCTATCATTAGCCCCCAAGGCCTGCACGTTATGCCCGTCTTAACTTCCTTGAGTTCCTTAATAAGTACTATCTCTACTACGACTACATCATTGTAAAGTAAATTAAATTCTTCATGTTACATAATGGCGTTTCTGTTCTGTTCTGTTTCTCTAAACGATGAATGGGGTTAATTAACCACATAATCTACACGGGGAAACCCAAACGAAAAAGAAAGAACTAGGAAGTCCCCTGCAGATAACCGACGCCAAGTTGATTAATGAGCTTGTTCACTTCGTGTTGTATATGTTATGTCGTTGTGTTACACTGCAAATAAACTGTAAGCAAAAACCCTGGGTTTTGCCCATAGATCTTAAATATTATTGTTTGAACATTAAGATTTAGTTAGGTGACATGGTAAGCCCAGGTTAGTCACTTTGTAAAAGCACATAAACAATTGACTGACAGGCAATGGAGCGGATGAGGGAAAATAATACTGGTAAGTTATGGTCACTGTTAAATAAAGTGATAAGCGTATAGAAATTGATTGTAATTAAATATAAAATGGTCCTAATATGTTATCAAAGACTAAGGAAACAATTAAATTGAAGTCAAATTGAAATCCTTATTTTATCACCATGGTTTAGCCAGACGTTTTACATTTTAAAACTTAATATACAGCTTGAAAGTTTGGTTTATGTTTTGATTTTGTGGTTTGCCTCTTACTTACCTTTAGTAACAATGCGTTACAGTACTTTAAATTTGATTGCAGTAGCAATTTATGCTACAGCCTTACATACAGCACCTTTGCATGTCTCCCTGTGTCGTTTTTTGTCTTTCCCTAGCTCCACCCAAGGTGCAGGTGTACAGCCGCAATCCTGGCAGATTGGGTGAAGCCAACATTCTGATCTGCCATGTTAGTGGCTTCCACCCACCGGACATCACCATCACTCTGATGAAGGATGGGGTTGAAATTGAGGGTGCCAAGCAGACAGATCTGGCTTTCGAGTCAGGCTGGCAGTTCCACCTCACCAAGCATGTGCCCTTCCATCCACAGAAGGGGGAGGAGTACACTTGCCATGTTAGGCACATGTTGGACAAGAAAGTCTTCACTTGGGGTAATGAAGTTGTCAAAACGTGTCAATTATTATGCCTTGTGTTTAATGGGAGGGGGGAGGGACGGGGACATTCCCAGTTCATCAGTCAATGTTATTAAAACAAATAATGTTGTAGCTACCAAAACTGGGGACAAAGTGAGTTTTTCACACTGCCTTGTCTATATAAACGGAGACAGACCACAATAACCAGGGACTGTCCCCTGAAAACTGAGAGGTCTGGTTACCACAGATCAGTACAGTCCTGATGCTAATACTACGCCTTGTTGATCATTCTAGCATTGCTGGAGTTATTCTAACATGTTTTGCTTTCTTTTAGAACCAGACATGTAAGGTTGCAGAGACTGCGAAAAGGAGGTATGTGTATTGCTACATTTTAGGCCACAGTCCAGATTTATCACTGGATAAAATATATATATATATATATATCCTCGATGTTGAGTCTTGGTACCATCACACAGTTTGTGATTCCTCATACATTGTTGCAGTACATGTTTCAATAGATGGTGCACTTTTAAGATGAAAGTTGATTTACACAATGTAAACTATATCTTTATCAGAAGAATTCAGCTTATGGGATGGAAATAATGCGACGGTTTGCTTACAGGGACCCATGGGTGAAGTGGCTCTCGTCTCTACAAGCCTGACAATGCTCCACTTGGAACTTTCCACTGTCCTTTCTCTAATTTAGGGAAAATTTTGTGTTTCCCCTGCATTGCTTATGAATTTTTCCTTTGCATTGCTGAGTAGAAGCACAGTAATTGGTAGGGTGTGGAACTTTTAAAATGTATAAATGATAGTGATGGGCAACCTGGACTCAGAATCAAATCCAATACCACAAGTTTTACATTACCTGATTCTTCCTGTGTGGTTAACACAGGTGCTTTCACTAATTAACTTCCCTACCCAGCTGAAGGGTTGGGCTAATTTGAATCAGTGGAATTAGTAAATGGCTGGAACAAAAGCATGGTGCTGGACTGTAGGTTCTGAAGCCAGGTTGCTTGTCACAAATAAATAGTAACCACTAGATGGAGGTGTTGCCAAGTAATTTTATGAGCAAAACAACTTTCCTCTTTTACTCTTAAGGATTGGATAATCAAAGCTTTATAATTTTAGGAAAATGTATGCCATATTGTAATGGTTAAATGGGTGTTGCAATAGTATTATAGCACTTTCACTTAAATAGTCAGTGAACTCTAAGCCCTATTTGGACTTTTCATAATTTGTATGAAGCGCACTTGTGGGCAAAGTGAATTTATTTCAGTGATGACGAATGCATGAGACAAAAACATGAACTATCTGTTGTGTGAGTTTTGATGAAATGGTGAAACTCCATGGGTTGTTTTGCACTCAACGGCAGTTCTCTCACAATAAATTAAAATTCTTCCTTAATAGTGATGTCATTCTTAATGTCTTAAAAGATATGATGCTGGTAAGGACACAAAGATTAAAGGAGTAGAGTAAAAAAACACTTACTGATGGTGTAGATGCTATTTATACATGTAATAGGATTGGTGTGACATTGTAGGTTTTGGAATATGTTTAAAAAGTCTAATTTTGATTTGTTGTATTCAGCATTTAGGTTGCTTTGCAGGAAAGTCCCTTCCTTGCCACACATTTCACGTTCTCTTCAGAACTTAGCTGAGAATTTATAACACCATGTGTAGGTATGGCCTAACCTAGCATTCTAAGGTTGAGAGCTTTCGTCAGTTTATAATTAAGATTAGTCTGTGTTAAAATATAATTAGGTGTTTTGTAGAGTTGACATTGATAACATGCGTTAGATGATGGGTTTCTAAAATTAACATTAAACACTTCAGATAACCTATCTTTACACTTAATTATTTGAGCCTGTCTGAATAATTAACTAGTTTTCCAGTGCTGAAATGGGATGGGGTTAAATGTACGTACATGTATGTCTGTAAGTTTCACTGATGAAAGGATTGCCTATGCTATTCTGAACTGGTCAGTTATTTTTTTTTTACAAATCAAAGGGTGGGAGTTTGTGCAAGCATGATGGGGGGTGTGGAGAAAAGAGAGAGACAACATCAGTTACAGAGAATGAAAGAATCAGTTAAAATTAGGGGAATTGTTAGATTTTTGTGTGTTTATCATAATCTGTAAATGACTCGCTCTCTTAACCAACCATTACCTCCCGGTGGTCTGCTCCCTGTTCCAACATAAACTGAATAGTGTGGAGTGTAATTTTATAATGTCAAAGGTCAGGTGATATTTGAGGAATTTTCTTCAGCTACTTGCCTCTCCAGACACAGTAGTCCCGTGCCGATCGAGGATTATAGTGAGAGTATTAGCGGCCCCTTTAAGAATGAGTCGCTGACATTGACGAAATTTCCTGGTCTTGCTCGTCTTGCTTGTGTGCAGTGTGAAATCAACAAGAGAGATTCGAGGTAGGACTGCTATCTTTGCTGGCTCCATGGTCCGACTGGCATTTATTCTCAAAGCCACAAGCATCCGGAGACCAGACACTGTCGTTGCTGTATTTTGAAAGATGGGCCCGAGAAGGTGGGGCTAAATGTTTTATCCGTATGTTCGCGCCTCCAGGTCGAACCTTTTTGTCATTTTTCAGCAAGTGCACAAAAGGAACAATCAAAGACAAGATTGGTGTTAATGAAACTTTGCTACGAATTAAGGGCTGGGTAAGAAACTTTTCCCCAAAATGTCTTGTTAATCAACACGAAGGATATGTGTCTGCTTGGCTGTGACAAGTCTTTACATTTTTAGTCTACCCTTTGCAAGGTTATTCTCCCAGGATGTCGCCCAACAGGCAAGACAAGGCTACGTTTTTAACCTTTTGTTATGATTACAATTAAAAAAATAAAATAAACGCGATGAAATCACCTGGGTCGTTATGTTGCACTGAATGACATGCCTATGATTTGGCGACAAAAGCCTATAAGCTGCCAGAGAACGTAAGACTTGTTACAGATTCAGATGTCTGGCTGCTGAAGAAGCTCGCCAGCATCAAAATGCAGGCTATTTACACCACTGCATGTACTCGTAGTAATAGCATAGATTATGTATTTTGTGAGGAAAAATGCTATTATTCATCCCAAATCGTAGGGAGCATAATCGCTTGGCTTTACCGTCCTAGCCTTTGCGAATCGGTGCAAATGCCGACCCGTCATTGATGAGGACAACTGTTTCGCGCGCCCAGTGTTTGTGTAATGAAGTCCGTTTGACAGCGAAATGAGCGCGTTCACTAAAGGCTTGTTGTCATTACCACTTCACGAATGAGGTAGTGGGTATGCACTGAGCTTAATGATCAGTCAGTGACTGAGGTTTTAAGAGCCATGTTTCTGAGTTAAAGTTGTAAACTTCTATAGCCTGCTATTGATAAACGTCTATCAACTCTGCCAAAGACACACCACGATAATTTTGTTCTATTCAGTGTTTGTAGTCATATATATACACGGCACAATATATAATATTCTGAGCAGAGACAGGTGTTCACAGTCCTAGGTGTCATGTTGCAAATGTCTTGCCTTAACACGAATAAAAAATAAAAGCATGTTGATTCCCCTCCTGAATTTGTAGTCCCTTTGTTAATGGACATTATAGGTTGAGGTCAAAAGCGAGGTTGGGTTGAGTTGTCAGGATCTCAGGATGCTCAATTTCCATGTACTGACAGACCCCTAAACGCAGTCATATAGATATTTTATGTTAATGGCCATATAGAGCCATTTTCCGTCAAGATGAACAAGTATTAGGCAGCAAGTATCAAAAGGCATACAACATCTTTTTAAGAGCATACACCTGTAGAATAAAGAGTCAGAGAATGATGTCATTTTCACCAAATACCTGTTGGCCAAATGTTGGCGTGTCCGTTAAAAGATTTGTTCACAGAAAGACCAACACCAGGGCATCCAGAATGGCAAGCAGTCTTTTGTCTGCCCTCTGACCCTAAGGAGTGTAAACTAAACCTGTGTGTATTCTCGGATTAAGGGGAGTAGAGAGATACCTAATCCTGCTACACACGTGAAATCATATCATTTCCCACCATTCAAAACACCATAATCCATGTTGAATACTCAGTTTATGAATGATGTGTCAGTTGGGAGGGTTAGCCTTTCTGTCTTCCTTTTTGTCAATTAACAGCTGTAATCTGATATGTTTTTCTAGTAAAATGAAAAAATAAATGTTCTTTGTCTTCCCCTCCATCTTGTTTTCCTCTCGGTCATCTTGCAGGGTTTCTATACACCATGTTGAGGTAAACCCAAAGGTTGCTCTGTTGAACATGCTCAAGCGGTTGGATAAAATCCGATTCCGAGGTCAGAAGCGAGATGAGTTCCTGGATCTAGTGGAGTCCCCCAATACATCTGACACTGAAGGCAGCGATGACCTCCTAATCAAACCCAGATCTTCCCTCAAAGACATGGAGGACATACGAGACCCTGTGAGTGTTGGTACCATATTTGACTGTGTCCCCATTGTAGTCATAGCTGCATCCACATGGAACTCAATAATGCAAGTCAGCAGTGGTGAAGTAATAGAGGTATAATTTATTGCTGATTGGCAATATTATAGCAGCCATACATAGCATTAACAACTTCTTATTGCTTGTAGCATGTCTGATGCTGAGCAATATAACATGTAAGGTCTGTCCATGTCTGACTGGTGAACTTCAATGCCACTGTTGTCTAATGATTTGTCACTGCTGTTTAGTGAGTCATCATATGTTTGATAATAGGATAATTGTAGTTTCTAATATGCAGGGGTGGGTAATCCTGATTTCAAAGAGTAAAAGTCTTGCCATGTATTAGTTTGACCTGTGCACATAACTTAGGTGATGGATGAGGTTAAAGAGTTGTGCTGAATAGAATCAGATGGTATTGTGAAAGGTTGGAGCAAATACTGTATGTGGTGAGGCTTTATACTGTCTGAAGCTGGGCTACACAACTCTGCTAACATGGGGCACATAATTGTGCCGTGATCATGATATCCATGTGGTATTTGCCTGTGTGGTCTTTTTATAACAGTAGACATCAAGCTCACTGCACTATCACTAGCTGTAAGATAACCCCAGACAGGACTGGTGTACAGGGAGGCTCAAAGTGTTCTTTGTCTGTCATGTGACGATCTCAGCTCACTTGAACCTTATCTTTCAGCCCCTCCTTTACACTATCAGATTGAAGAGTAAGTTCGTGCATTGATACATTTGGGTTTTTCAAATCTTAAATGCAGATGAACCCAAAAAGTTTGTTTTATGCGTCATTCAGGCTGTGTATCCAGGCTGTGTAGGGGTTGAATGAGCATTGTTTTGTGCTGTGTCATTTAAATCAGAGATGATCTTTTGCACACTTTTGCTTTTGGCTATTTGTGATACTATACTGTAAAAACCTTTTTGGCCTTCACTGGTAATGAGGAGCTACTTATTCCAGCAAAGGGCTTGTTGTTTACCGTCTTATGATATAAATGGCCTAGGATATCCACTTTGCCAATGTTAATTCTGGACATTTCCAAACAAGAGACATTTTGTCATTTATCAGGAACATCAGGCACATGAAGGGGCACTTTTTGAAGCCTAAGCTCTCTGTTTGCACTGAGCCAGGGCTGTGGGTAAAAGCCTGATTTAAAGCTTGTTTCCTTAAGACTGCTGGTCCGCTATTCTCCAGTTATACAAGAAGCAGCGGCATGAAGTTCATTGTGGAGGAGGCTTTAGGAAGTCTCTATTGAAGTTTCCAGCAATCACTCTTTCTCCATCTCAGGCCATGTTAGCTTAGCCAACAAGGTTGTGCAAAATTCAGAATTTCAAAATGTAATTTGACTTGGCTCCACCCCACAGGATGTTAAATTGATTTTGATTTTGAATTGGAATTACAGAAAGTGGAATTGAATTCACTGCAATTGCAAGAATGCATTCTAATCACATATCAGTGAGAATGTGCTACTTTTAACATACATTTTCTTACAAATGGGCATAATTACATCCCAAATACTACCGACACTACCATTGAGCATGCATTACCTTAATGTTGAATAATTAACATTTTGGGAAATTAAGTGTTGTCTTATTATTTTCCACAATTCGAACATTTTTTTTTTTTTTTTACTTTTATAGAGTATGTTTTTAAATGTTAATTTGTGGTAAAATAGGCCTGTTCAATATAATTAAGTAACTTGTACATAAACTCAATGCAATAATCTGTATGAAATACATGTTGTAATCATATATAGTATATGCTGTAAAGTGTAAGTGTGAAATACACTTTAATTATCATGAATTTCTTTGAATTTCATGGAATGTCTTCCTGCAATTACACATTGAGTTGCAATTCTGCTTCCTGTTTGCAACCTTCATTCAATTTCAAGAATTTAATTGGAATTTAGGGATCAGTGATCATGATGTAATAAATTTGACTTGACTTGATTCATAAAATGGTCCTGATATGTTACAAGACAGTAAGGGAACATGTTAAATTGAAAAAGTCATTCTAAATGCAAACAAAATAGTATTAAATAGTATTACAGCCAGAATATTCTCATTTTATCACTATTATCATCATTATGATTTGCAAAAGATCTGTAAGTCATATAGGTTTGGATAAATAAAGTGCATTTGTCATTGATGACCAAAATGCAGTAGTGCCTACAAAACTTTTACCAAGATACCATATCTTGCGAGGTAAAGCTGACAGAACATGGTACCCTTTGAAAACTACATGGCAGTTTTATTCGGTTAGGAATGTAATGTACAACTCTTACAGCTCTTCTTTAAAGTCACATGCCTTATCCAGCCATATAGTGTGTCTGATATCTGTGGCAAAAGGTAATCTTTTTTTTCCTAGCCGAATGCTTGATTGTAAACACTCTGTCCGCTTCATCTCACAGTGTTCATCCCACAGGTTTGGCCTCATGAACAAACAAACGCAGTAAACAACCTCTTCCTCTATCCTGGGAAGATCCTAAATCTCCATATTTGGGGTTGATACGTTTTCTTAGTTTTGATATACAAGTGCACATGCGACACACAATGTGACATTGGTAAGTTCCAAAACATATACAGCAAATTATTGAGTGGCATCGGTGGACTGGCGTCACAGCCAACATTTGAGAAACCTGTCTAGGGTCATCCTGATTTCTAGCTATATGGCCTCAGAGTTTATATAAAATCCTTTTCACAATTGGCTCACGAGGACTTTACAACACTTTGCGATCGGGATTTTTTAGCCTCGTACGAACTGTTGCATACATTGTACGATATCTCGCATTTGTTGCATGCGTTTTAGTGGTCGCGTCACATCTCTTCAAGCCCCTTTCATAATTGGCTCACGAGCACTTTACAACACTTCGCGATTGGAATTTTTTAGCCTCGTACGAACTGTTGCATACACTGTACGATGTCTCGCATTCATTGCATGCGTTTTAGTGTAACCTAATACGATCACATTTATCGCAATGCAGCGCACGAACATTAGTACATTAGTTTTACGTTTTGTGTACTCACAAGAGTGATGCACAATTTGTAAAGGTCATAAGATGAATCGCAGCTGTCTATGCGTCTGTTTCACGACAATGAGGCTGTTGCGCAACGTGTCTCATGTAATCTTGCAATGTTTTACTATCAGTGCACGATTTAACAGCTTCAATTTGCCATGCTTTGCCACTACTATATAAACTCTGCATAATCACCTGTTTCAGACCACCATTGACAATGGATGCTGCTGCTGCATCAATACCTTGTCGCCGTCTGCTGGGCTTGCTGAATGTCTGAGCACAACTCCAAGAACTCCCTCTCTGACTCGTATGGGGGTTCATACCATGGATTGCATAATTGCACAAGCGCTGCACGTTCAATTGTCCAATTACCAGATGAATCGCGCGACCCTATCGCCCTATCTTACAACACCTGCTTTCATTGTACAATAGTCGCAAGATATATCGCAAGATTTAATGTCTGCATTGCACAACGGTAGCTTTAGATGTGCGAGTTTTGTATGAATACTTTTCCATATGCAATTATTTCGGCAACAGTTAACGATCCATATCAAAATGTATCTGTCACAAGAATGTTTTGTCGCTTCTGCTCATGAGCCAATTGTGAAACATCCGTAATGTAATCAATCTGAAGCACAAAACATCAAAACAGAAAGGCTGCTATCGGTGCCTATAAATTGTACAACCATACAAAAGTTGCTGTTTTCTTATTTAAAGATCAGATACAGAGGTTACATATTACTTGGACCTAAGCACCTTGGAATATGAAACGGTATTTCATGTCACACTGTTCATATTTCAGATTCTGGTCATTTGATTGGGCTTCCCCACTGACTCGTTAGAATTGCAGTCATACACTAGTTTTGTTGTGATTTGTACCACGTTGAGCCTATGTGTTGTCCTTTGCTGTCCTGCTGTTCCTCTCCTGTGGTAGTGATTTTGATCAGAGTTGTGTGATTGCTCTCTGTGGATGCCCTTATTTCCTATGCTGTCGTGTTGCCACACTTTCACTGATTTCAGAGCAGAATCTGCTGTTGAAACTGAGGGGAGCGATGAGTCATGCTCCCAAACCACTGTTATTTCTATCTCTGTGTGTGCCTGATTTTGCTGTGCACACACATGCACACACACACACACACACACACACACACACACACACACACACACACACACACACACACATATTACTGCCAAAAGACTGGTTTAGTATTCACATGGAATAACAAACATTGTTAGTCTGGAAGTTGTTGCATGTTAAGCTGATTTGTGTGCCCCTTGTAATTGTGTTGCACATAGTATCAATCTTGATTATTAATGATGTAATGACATCCCTGGAGTCCTTCTAATGGGTCTCGTTTCCCCTCATGTGTTAATGTTATTAACCAGAAGCAGAACGTGGAACTTAACTGATTGGTTAACAATATTTCAGTTCTACAGTGCACACTAGATGTATCTGTTCCATTGACATTTTGTCACTAAAATGGTCACATGCAGTAGACTGTCTTATTAGGTTCAAGGGCTAGACAGCTAAGCAACAAATTATGGATGCAATCACTTATAACCTTGTGCTGACCATGATGAACTTAGAAATATTATTTCTGTCAAGTTGTGATCAGTTGGTTTTCTTTACTCTGGATACAAACGAAAAATAACTGAAGATCAAAATGATGGTGGATTTGTGGATTTGCATTTCTTGCAAATGTTGTTCTGACTTATAGTCTTTGAGATCTCTGTTTAAATTAGAAATCTTTGTTTATTCCTGACGTTCAGTTGTTTGCCTTCCCCTCCTTCTCAGAGCAGGCACTAGGTATGGCACTGTCCCATTCCATTTAGCCATAAATGTAAGTAAATACTACTTAACTCTTTCCTTACCCTTCTTTTTCATGGTTTCTCCCACCCTCTTTTTTTGTTGGAGAGAGACCGAGAGAGAATGTATGCCTGTGTGTCTGTGGGTGTCTGTGTGTGTGTGTGTCTGTCTGTCTGTCTCTCATGTGTGTGTCTCCTGTGTGCGTATGTAGCTTAACAGGAAACACAGTGGATTAAGATACACTGCCGAATGAGAGTCAGATGGGTAGGATCAGGGAGTGACTGCTGCAGTCTGTGCATATGTGTGTGTGGGCATGTGAGAGGCTGTGCGTGCATGTGTGTATGTGTGAGGGAGAAAGGCTGAATGAATGAGGTTTAGGGCAGGCTGCTGTACTGTATGTGTCTCTTTAAGGAGCGGTGGGTGCTGGTCCGGTGTCTCTGCAGTGCCACTCATTCGCAGTGCTCCTGCAGCTCCCATGCTCACTCACTCCTGCATCCATCCATCCTTCCCTCTCTCTCACTCTCACTCTCTTTCTCACACACGCTCTCTCTGTGTATCTACATATCTCTGTATCTCATTAATATTGTGTTCTCTCACCTGATGTGGAACAGAAGCCAAAGCAACGCTGCCTAGCCATATCATTGAGGCAGCGGGTCTGAAACGTCTTTCTGCAGTTAAATGGGATGGCATAGGCAATAACAATGTTTTGCCTTTGCTAACGCGACAGGAGGGAGAGCGCACATTGTGTATTTCATAGAGGCTTTTAGTGAGTCCGGAATCTTCTGTTGAAACTTTGTGTGGGTTTGTTTCCTTCTTTTGTTCTTAAGTGTCTTCAACCCCTTTTTTCCTTCTGTGTGTGTGTGTGTGTGTGTGTCCAGGCTGGCTCAGGGGCTGCCAATATGGCTGCTGCCATCCAGGACTACCAAAGGAGTGAGCTGGATCGCCTGAATGAGGTGAAGGGTCATCTGGAAATTGCCTTACTAGAGAAGCACTTCTTACGTGAGTGTTTTTTTAAAACCCCTTTGTTGTCAAGGTCTGTTCATGTATGTGCATTGATAAGTGAGGGGGTTGGGAGACTAAAACAGAGTGAGGGGTGAGAAATGTTTTCTTTCATTCTAAGTCGGTTTGGATAAAAGCATCTGCTAAGTAATGTAATTGAGAACATCAGTATATCCCTTAGTTGCATCGTGTTGTGTACCTCACCAGACAAGAGCAAATGGCGACTTCGCTTACCAGTGCTATTTATTAAGAATTGGTTAATATAGACTTCCATTCACCAACAAATTGCAGAGCAGTTGTACATGTTGTTAGCCTTAAGGGGGAATGCTGTTAGCCTCAAGAGCTAATCAACTCCAGCTAGTTCTGTCAGTGCTTCACTCTACGCTAGTATTTGTTTGCACTGTAGTGTTTTATTGGACCACTGCAATGGGAGTCGGAGGGGTATCACTGTAGCTCCTGTAGTGGTCACAGATGTAGGGGTGGGTAGACACCAGCCTGGGTATCAGGCTGCTCTCTGATGATCTGCTCTTCTGCAGTTGATAAAATGTACATGGATGCTTCATAGCCCTGCCCCCTCCTCACACAAGGCAATCTTAGTTCAAACTGTTTTCTTGTGTGCTCCCCCAACAAGCTAGCAGTTTCTACAAGAGCAGGGACATTCTCTCTGATTTCATAAAACACTTAAAAACCCTTCTCTTTCAGGAATACTTTCTTATCCTACTCTAACTCGCTAACCATATATTCTCTCCTTGCATATATTCTCTTCCTGCTCTTCCTGTAATCTCTTATGTCACCAGTGCTGGATTGTTTTCATCTTTACTGTTTTTTGCTTTGACTAAAAAGCATCTGCTAAGTGCAATGTAATATAATTTTTTCAAGATTGTTGCACTCCATGCAGTTGTGAAATTGATTGTTTAAAAGCCATGATTGAATACAGACAGCCAGCACATTTGATATGAACTGAGATGACTTGCTACCAATAGGCTGAGTGATAGAACGCAACCCCTCTGTGATGCAAGCGGTGAAGTCCAGCCTCTTAGCTGTTATGTAACCCAGCACTCACCAGCAGTCTCAGCCTTCAGGTCTTCTGGGGGCTCCGTCAGGCTTCCTCTGCTGTGGCAGGTAGAGCCTAGTGCATTAGAGGGCAGCCACTCCTCTCTCCTGGCTCAGTCTCCTAATGGCAGTTTCTGTGCTCTCCGCTTCCTGCGCTCAGCAGTTGGACTAATCCGGCATATTGTACGTGTCCAGATCCAGAGCTTCCCATGGCCAGCAGCCAGTGGGGGTACAAACGGGAAAGATGCTCTGTGACTCAAAGATATCAAGGGGTAATTGTATGGGCCATGGCCTTCTTTGACTGTTTACTTACACAGGCAGTATTGCTCTGGGTGGTTTAGCTTTCTCTCCCTAAGAGCTAAACCACCCACGCTCTTTTCTGTTCCTCTGGATGTGTCCATCTTTCACTCTTAGAGTGCTCGTTCATTCACTCAGTTGTCTCTCTTTGATATCTCCAGGGCTGTCTTTAGTACCATGTCTAAAGGAATATCTGCTCCATACACCCTGATGCTATCTTTAGGCTGTAGTAGCTATAATTACCATAGAGCTCAGCTCTTGCACGTCACTCCCAGCCTTGAAGCTTTAATTGTATGCTGACCTACTTTATCCGTGTAGTAGCATGACGGCCCAATGCTATTTTCGTATGTTGTGATTATGCATGCAGTTCACAGGCAGTGGCATTCCCAAATACCCTCAGGCACACTAGTACCTTTTCAGGTATACCCAGATGAGGGCCCCTGTACTTTGGTGTAGATGTTCTTTTTATTTACTTGGCCCAGTGGTACATGAAAAGAGAGAGAGAGAGAGCTACATATGCTAGCAAAATGTGTCTACTTTTTGCTGTTAATGAATTGTAACACTGATTCTCTGAACCTCAATGAAAAGTCCTGAGCAGGCATTCACTTGGGCTTCCTTTTTCTGGCCGGTGTAAATGGACTGTGGTGGAAGGGAAGCGATGGGAGTCTGTGAACCCATTAGCCGCCAGTGGAGGTGAGGTGTATTGGGTGGGGTGAGGGTGTGTGGAGCCAGTGATGCGGGCCAGATAAAGAGGAGGCGTCAGGCAGGGGGCGGATGGACGAGATGCAGCTGCTTATTGCCCTTGTCCTGCTGCTGCTGTTGGTCGGGCACAGGAACACTGAGACTGCAGAAATAGAAACCTCCTGGAATAAGGAAGTCAAGATTGGGTAATGGCACACAAAACAGTAGCTAAAGTGAGATCAAGCAGCTACATTGACTGAGATTAACAGCATTTGAAAAATGAATTGTTTGTATTTATGGGTAAAAAAAACAACTAATTGCTGACTGGTCTGAAGCATTATTATTTGACCATATTCAGATGCCAAGAAGCCAAACAGATGTACAAAGAAACTCTTCAAGGTGCTACTGTATATGTATGATTCTGGCCAGAACAATGAAAAATCACATTGTCTAGAAAAGAAGAGGTGTGGTCTGGTGCAAAGAGCGCCAGATGCTATTATAAGGACGCTAAAACCAAATTCGCTGATGACCAACAAAAACCTGGTCTGTAGTTAGTTGCGCATTGCTGAAAAGCTATTTTAGGGGCGCACAACGCTTTGAACCCAGATGCACCTGCTGCTGTGCCAGAGAGACAAGCTCAACTGGCAGAAGAGCTGCAAAATGTATAGCCTAGTAAGCAAACCCATGCCAACCCCCCAAAAATATATTTTAATGTTTTAGTAAGTAAACAGGAACAAATGTATAGCAATGTTCTGCAGTTTATTTACGATTTCTTTTGTCGTTTCAAATACACAGTCTGCAAGTTGTAAGCAATGAAATGGACAAATCAACAAAAAGAAAACTAATGGACTAACGGTTTGATGGACCTTCCATTTGTTTTTGATGTTTCCTTTGAGTTAAAAGCTTTTGTTTCCCCCGTCTTCTAACGTTGTTGTACCGCTTTCGGCACTGTTCAGAGGTTCTCTTCTTAGCAAAGGTGGAGGACACATTAATTGAAAATATTTCCTCCCATACTTCCTTGACCCGCAGAGGTTTGGGGGGATTCTTTCCATTCCTGAAGATTAACTGCTTACACACTTTTACTTAACGCACAAGCAGATCGGTCTCCTCCACTGAAAAACTTCTGTCGCCCATGCCATGGAAAATATGCCGCTGGATTTCAAAGGGAATGAGAATATAAATTCTGATTGGTTAATTATATGTTACGCCCAAAACACACCTGTGACTAATGAAGTAATTTAAGACTAACCCTTTTCAACCATGCGCCTGGTGCAATGTTCGCTTTATCCGCCGTCAAAATACCAAATTGTGTCGGGAACGCCCCCAAAGCAACTTGACCGACAGACTTTAGACAATGTGCATATGATCATGGAAATAGAGCAAATAGAGGAGGAAAGTGTTGTTCCTCCTGTAGATGCAAGAACACAAACAAATCAGCAGGCTGTAATTTTTTAAAAGTTATTTTTTAAGTTTTTAAATGCAAATATTCTGGCTGTACTATTGTCAGGGAAATCTGGATTTCAATTTAACATATTTCCTTAATCTGTTGAGATATCAGGGCCATTTCATGATTTTTTACACGTTTACACATTTTATTACACATTTATGTAGCTATTTATAGATCTAGGGTTAGCCTAACCCTAACCCTAGCCCATAGTAGTACTATCAGTACTGATGTGTATGTGTGTCATGCTGCAAAAGGTTTCACTGACATGTCTTATTAACTCCAGTGAGCAAGTATCTTTAAAGGTCCTCAGATGACACATTACGCCACCTACACACTCTGCTTCTCTCTCTCTCAGTCCTTCAGGTCCTCATTAGGATAACATTGTGAAAAAGGATTCAATAGGTATTTTTCTTTAAAGATGTTACTGTATGTCCCTAGTGGTCCCTAATAGCTTATGTATGTGTTTTTCACAGTTTACATGTTTTTTTTTTTTGAGTTTGTCTGACAAAAGCAAAATTGTAGAACCTTAAAAGTGCTGTCACGTTAAAGGCCTTGGTTCTACAATCTACACAGAGCATGTGTACATAATGCACAGTGAAACTAGCCATTTAGAGGTGATTTTTTATTAACATGTCTTTACAACACATTTTTGGTGTTGCCAGTATTTAGGCTAGAGGCACAAGTCTGTTTTTATTGTAATAATGCACATTCAAATTATTTTCTTCATTCTTTACACCCAGTCCCCCACCCCTTCCCCCTGTTTTTAAAAATAGCCCATTTTCATAGCTGACTGAGAGACAAAAGCCAACAGATTGAGAGTGGTGGGCGTGAGTTTCTCGCAGGGCTGTAGATCTCAGCAGCGAGCCATGTGTTGTTTTCAAAATATCTCTCCAAGCCATGAGGTCTGCCTCTGAGCTCTCTTATAGATTATGAGAACGCCTCAGGTGCCGTACCTTTGTTTAACCAGCAGCTTCACGTCTCACAATCTGCCCCCTGTTGCTGCTTAGGCGTTTAACCCTAGGATACTGTAGGCCTACATCTAAATAAGTATACATTTGTCCATCTTTTTTCACTTTATTTTTGCCTATATCATTTAGCCAATAATTTAAATTGTAAATTGATAAGTGTGGTTTTTGTGTTGTATTTGTATTGTTTTTGCTTGTCTTTTTTTTTGATAAAAGCACTTGCCAGGTACCATTATATAAACATCACTGTGGTGTTGGTATCCCATGTTATTTTAGGACTGACCAGTTGGGTGGCATGTCATAGTGTTTTCCAGTGACAGATATAGGGAGGGTGGCTCAACCCTCAGCCGTTGCAGGCGTGGTGCCAGGCTCCAGGGCTATCAGAGTGGACTCCCACTCTCTCTGCTAAATAATGACACACACACACACACACACACACACACACACACACACACACACACACACACACACACACACACACACTCACACTCATCTGCCAACCAACAAGAGCTGTTCTGCTCTAAATATATTGACAAAGCCTGTGTGTGTCTTTGTGTAAGTGTGTTTTGTGTGTGTGTGTATGTGTGACTCAGGGATTTTTGTCATCTTGCTGCATCACACATGCTCCAATTTCTGACTGATGTAAAAAAAAAAAAAGAGTACGAAGTTTTGAAGGCTTCACATTTCTTTCTTCCTTCCCTTGAGACCGGACCACCCACTCAATACCCCCAACACATTTCTTAAAAAAATCTAATAGAACTGACAATTCCTTCAAGGAGGCAACATACCTCTAACTAATGTGTTGTGTGTAGGCAAATTGCTCATTATCAGCTGGGTGGGCAGTAGGATGCAGTTTAAGTTCACTGTCTCTTTAAAAGACTTAGTCTGCAGTAATTACCTGTCCAGCTATGCTGGAGGAGAAACACAGACCAGACGTCTGTTGTTTATGTCACTGTTGTTGATTTTACCAATATTCTGCTGCATGTTTTCTGTGTCATATGTATGCTATGTCATGTCTATGATATAGCACAGGCCACAATCTTATTTTGTACGTTATGTAATTGCAACCACGTGGAGAGCAGAAAACAAACACTACATTGTCGTCAGGCTAAAGCTAAAGCTGGTTCTCACAAGTCATTAGGCCCATCAGCACTCCCCAGTGCTCAATGCTCAGACACAATATGTGGGCCAAATAGCACTCCATGGCTAAATGCGCCATTTAGTGCAACAGTGATATTAATCTCTGGCAGTTAATCCAAATAGTTTGCACACATGTCCGTACGATTGTTCTGATTACATGCACAACATGTAGTGACATTTAATCATTTAACATAAAATAAACATTTATGAGGTGCATCACTGCCTTGTATTTGCTCATGGAATAAATTGCCCCAAACCAGTCAAGTGGCACTAAATCTCCGGGCAGTGGCTGGGCTTTGTGATGCTGTTAGGTCTAATGACCCACTATTAAACCGCACAGCTTGGTGGAAGCAAGGTTAAACAGCCACTCTTACATGTTGGGTTCACGCAGTAAACCAGTGTTAACTGTTCCCCCGCACAAGAAATGAATCCCTTTTTTCTAGCACAAAAGGCCTCACTAGTACAGTATTTTACCACTCTCACAAGTTATATTTTAAAGAAAACAGACAGTGTATGTGTAGCATATATGCTGATTTTAATATTCACTTTTTTTACTAGTATTTACTGCATAGCCTGATGAACCAAATTCATTTACATCATTTCATTTAGTGGAAGAAGCTTGGATACTCTGATACAGCATACGCTTCTTCGTTGTGGGTGGGTGCTTTGTGTGAAGTTTAAAACTGATGGGCCTGCCTTGAGCCGTTCGCTACATAGCCTACAGTAGCATATAGACTCATACTTAATGAGTCGTTATCGCCAAGCTACATATGCCTCCCTCTGTTTGCTGATTGGTTGCGGAATGTAAAGCCTTCAGTAAGTTCCCTGATATAGTACTATAGTGCAAATGCAATATTAAGTACTATAGCAGCACTAGTGTAGCTAATTAATACATGCCATGTTTCATCATTCATGGTTTTCTTGTGTTTCAAACTGCATTTTGTACAGGTGAATGTGTTGGGTAGCTAAACTAATTAACAGAATGTCTGCCATAGTAACAATAAGAGTCATCACCGATTCCCATCATCTGCCAGAGTAATGGCAAGTTGTTTGTGGCCATCATGTGTGTAAGCTCACAGTAACAGCGAGAAAGGAGGCAGGTGATTATTGATCCTGTTTTTGTGACGGGTGCCATGACCTACTCACTACACAGAGTGATTACCTTCTTTTCACTAGATGACCCAAGATCGCTTTTGTAATGGGCTCAAGTAAAGATCTCTCTCTTTTGAAATGAGAAATGCCACATTGGTCTGGGCACCGTTGCTCAGCTTGCCCTGAGCATAAAAACTCACATATCACTGTCCAGACCCCTTTGCTGAATGCATGAAGGCAACTTTTCTCTGAGGTGGTTTTCACTTTTCATCTAGCCATTACTAAATCCTCCCTGTTACCATGCAACAGAGACTTTCAGTGGCAAAGCCAAGGACTTGTGCTGGCTTCTGTGGGTTTGAGCATTGTGAAACTCAAGGCCTTTGTGAGTCTCTGCAGTTGGCAGGGTGTCTCAGAGAGTTGAGTTTTTGTCCAATGTTGTGTTTTGGCAGGAAGAGTCTGGAATGAGTCTCAAAGAGTCTGGAGGCAAAAGGGTAGTGTAGCCTTTTGCTGTGATCATCTGATGAAGAAATCGCATTGAAAATTAGTTGAAGAAAAGGATTATGCATTTATAAAAGTCATTATGTAAAGGATTTTTTCAGTTGTTCATATGAGCGTCATGTGCTCTCATGGGGGTCTGGCAGGAAGTGTAATTATTGGTTGTGTGTGCTGTCTGTCGAGTGAAATCTCAAGATGGATGGGCTCTGTGCTAACAGGATGTGCTTGTGTCATCGGTCCTTTGCTCTGTTTGCTGGTGACCCCTGAGATGGACAAAGGCTTAAAATAATCTACATATCCTTCCCCTTCCTGCTGCCACTGTGGAATTTGAGAAGTTTCATAACTCAACTAATGACGTCTAGATCAGGGCTCAGATTCCCCGTCCTGGGTTGAGAACAATCTCTCTCTAATTTCTCCCCACATATCCATTCTGTGAGCATTTGTGGGGATGGTATATTCAGTTCAATTAGACCAGACTCATTCACTTCATGCAAAGAGCCTGGACCATTTTGGTAGGCATATATGTACTTTGCATTGGGTGAGCACTTTGTTTGGTTGCTAAAAAATTGTCAAGGGAAACTGAAGCCTTAAGAGAGTTCCCTGACTTTATACAAGAGGTGTGGCATTATGGCAACACTACCCTGGACAATGTTATGGCCAAAGATGTTATGTGTCTCCCCCTTTGGCCAGCTGTTCAGCCATACTTAAGCTTTTTATACATTTACAATATTTCCCTAACTTTTATGTCTGCAGTGAAGTGGTGAAGCCACAATAGAAGTAATTCACATGACTGACTGTGACTTTGTGGTCATGGGGAACTGAAACGGGTAAAACACAGATAGTATGGTGTCCTCACATTCATGACTTCCCAAGTTTCAAGTATGCAGACGTGGACATCTCAGGTTAAGAAGTCCTGCCACATATTTGTTCCAGCCAAGTCACTGAACTAACTTAACCTACTTGGCAAAACTCTTCAGCCAGGTAAATGAGCTAATTAGTGAAATCACCTGTGTTAAAAGCACAGCTTGAGGAAAATAACATGGCAGGATTTTTACTTTCTAAAGCCTGGTTTGTCCACCTCTACAAATAATAGCCTGATGCCACTCTCTCTACAGCCGTGTCATGTTGTACATTCAGCCATATCTGCCTTTTCTGTCCGCTTATCATCTGTTTACTATCCCCTCACAAACATACCCATGCCACATAACACCCAGTGTTTAGTGTGTTGGGAAAGCAATGTGTTAAAAAAAGCAAAACAAAGCATTCACAGTGAAGTGCAGGTCTCTGCGGTATTGAATGGAGCCTTTATTCCTTCGTGTTGAAAAAATCTCATGCTGCGATTATTCCCCGGGGTCCTTAGTCCTTAAGCAACTTCTGGGATTTATTCCCCCCCTCTCCACCTGTATCACAAGGGTACTGCTGGGACTGGCCGAGGGAGGCTCACTGTTCAGATTCCAGAACAACCTACTACACAAGGCTCCTCCCCACATTTCCTGAAAATACCAAGCCACTATGTGTTTAGCAGAGCAACTCATTGCTGCAAATGCCCAATACTAGATTTTGGGAAATAGTAACACTCCCCATCATCGACTACCCTTTGGCAGACTTTGAGGTTCATGGTGGATTTTGGATTGTGTCAGCCTGAGGTTATTGGTTGCTCTGCAGCCACCCTGGTGCTTTTTTTTTTTCGGTTGACGAAAACAAACGGTGGAGAGCAGTCACACAGCGGCAGGGCCATCATCACCCCCATCACCTGTAAAGGAGCCTGGGGGTCCTGATGTGCTCCTGATTTGTGCCCAATATGGAGGGCACCAGCCTACACCTGGAGCTGCTCTATGAGGGATTTGCTGAGAGGATTAAGTGTCACAAGAGCAACCTCAACCACAGTAAGACTGAATGGCTCTCTAACACTGGGGGTTAATGTGTTTAGGTGTGACTGGCTGCGGCAGTTACCTTTAGTTAAGTATGTGTGTCTAGACCACACATCCCTGTGTTTGTGTCTGTGACTGTGTTACCTTCTACAACTGGTGATTCAGGTCAAAACTTTCAAACTTGAAAGCTTAGAGTGTTTAAAAAAAAAAAATGCAATGAATAAAAGAGAGTAAGATAAATGTCCAACTTGTTAGCGCTTTCTAAACATTACTGTAAAATCGAGAAACTATTCTTCTAAATATAAGTTATTGTTATTTATTTCTTTAAACCATGAAATTCTATTTTCTGATTGAGTTTATGCATATTTTCCCTAAATGAAAAGGAAATTGTAGATTGAAATATTTTTTTGATGCAAGATTGACGGAATAGCCTGCTAATGACTCAATGGAGGGACTATGATTCCACCTCACCATTATTTTTATAGAACAGGTCACCTCGACAGCCATTATCCCTTATGTGTTGCATACTGTAGTTTTGTTCCTGTTGGGTCTCACAATGCAGTGTTTCCAAAGACTGTTTGTAAACTTGTGCCTTATTTGCACATGTGACAATGTAATGTATGTAACATGTGACCATGTTACCACTGGTGTTTTTGTGGTCACACTTCAGTAGGCAATATGCTTATGCATGCACACACACACACACGCACACCCACAAACACACACACACAGCTAAAGTATGTTCCCACAGTTATAGTCCATGAATATAGAACAACTGGTACTTTAGTTACACTCTACACTTGTCACAGACAAATCTCTTCCAGTGTGCGTCTTGGTTGCCTGTTGGGTTGGCTATGTAAGGCTATAAAGTAGACTTAATAGTGGACCCTAAACATGTATAAAAAAGCAAGTGTGCTTACAAGTATGTGTGAAAATTAATCCTGTTGTGTGCTGTACTGCTGCTGCTGCTAATCCTGCTGTGCTGAATATATCGATATTAGTAGTAGCATACTCTTGTATTGATATGTATTAATACAGTTGCTGCTGTATTGATACAGCATCGAAAAAACTAAAAGCATATGAGACAACCCAAAACCGCATTTTAGAAAAAAACCCAGCGCTAGCTGCATCTACTTGGAATTCCTCTTTGCTTAGTTTGGATTTATAGCTTATTTATTACCTTTGACCCTTTTTGAGAGGATTTTTGTCTTTTGGACATTTTGAGTTTGGACTGGTCACCCCATTTTGTTGGACACAATACTTGGGTTTAACCTGAAAGGAAAGCTGGTGTCTCACTCACTCATTCAAACACTTGGCTACAAACATATTGACTAACACACATTTTCAGTCACTCTCGGGTTGGGGTAGGGTTTGAAACAAACATAGTGAACCACATGCACACACACACACACACACATCCAAAACACTAAAACACCTCTATGCCTGCAGCACTACCCTGTTTGTGACAGTGACACAGATACACATGCGAGCCTACTCACGCACACCCGCAGGCCATGTCCAGAATACACATAGACATTGACACGATGCGTGGTGACAAGAGAATGGTGCCGGACGTGCCTGATTACACTGCTGATTTCGATCGCCTTTGAGCTAGAGGCAGGGGGCTCCACCAACACAAACACTGGCCCACTGCAGGCCTCAGGAAGGGAGAGAAGATACAGACACCCCCCCCCCCCCCACACACACACACACACACACACACACACTTACACACACATACACACACACAGCTACCCCCCTTCCTTCTTCTGCCCCTCCTGTCACCCATGTGACAGTCCGTCTCCCTGCTTCCCTAATAGGTTTATGTGCATTCTTCAGCGTGAGGGGTTAGCGAAGGGACACCTAAGCTACTTAAGGCTGAAGACCTATAGTGCACAACACGGGGGGACCTTTGCCCTCTATACAAATGCAACAGTCGCTCAGCTAGCAGTGTTGTTGTTGACGCTGGCACTGGCACTGGCAGTGGTGGTGTTGCCGTGGCGTCAGTTTCACTTCCAAAAGGATGCTACAGTTCCTGTTGCTAATAGCTGAAAGAGGTGGTTAGCAGGAGGTTAGCGGTCAGCGGGGGCCTCTTAGTGGGTCCTCCCCCTGTCAGCAGGCAGCGAGGCGGTCGTGTGACTGTGGTGGATCACATGGCTCGCTGGGCTTATTTGATGACACGGATTGGCAGCTGTTTGGGGTTACCTGAAGACAGTGACTTGTGTGACCCCAGAATAAGGAAGGGTGGAATCATATGAGCGCGAGGCGGGAATAAGGAAGACCTTGAGCAAGTTCAGACAGCACGGGCTGTAACTACCTTAGACAGATCATTCGTGGACATGTTAAAGATGGGAGAAATGGAGGTCTGACTGACTGACATGTCTTTTTATCATTAAAGTGGTTTGTTCATCTAGTAACCAGTGTTGCACTTTTATTTGCTTTATTAAAGATGGGAGAAATGTAAGTCCACAAGAGGTTTTTTGTTTGCAATATTAGCTAGTAGCTGCAAAATAAATGTCATTCATCAACTGATATGTGTGTTGGACTGAATGTATGATAACAATAGTGTTATAATATATAACAATAGTGTTGTGGATTACCAACAGCGGTTTAAGATGTTTGTGACCCAGGGTTACTAGGCCTCTTTTAGATTGCTTAAGACCACCAAAGGTACGTTTTGAAAGTGAAAAATTGCATAGGTTAGCTAACTTATTTTCTGTGCACAATTCACCTCAGACCTACCTTTTTGTTCTGTTATCTATTATTTTCTGTAAATCGTCATTGAGTGTTTAGAAAAGCTCTGTATGAATAAAATGTATTTTTATTACCTTAGACTACACTTTGTTTCCTTCACATTTTGGGAAACTCCATAAAAAATAATGCTTTCACTGTGCAAGCTGCCTTTAGCCTCAAAGGCACAGAAAGGCACACATTTATCATTTTGGAAAAGGATGCTTTAAAAAACAGTTTAGGGTCTAGTTTAAACCACTTGGTTGGATATGAAGATAGATGTGAGTACTGTGAATAAACTGCAATGCTTTTAGTTTTGCACAAGAAACAGGTGAACGGGACTTAGCTGTGTGTGTGTGTGCCCGTGCGCCCATGCATGTGTGCGCATGGTGCTGGTGCGTCTGCTTGTATGTGATAAAGAGTTTTTGTATGCATTTGTGTGTATCATTTGGCTGTAATATGTGGCTCTAATAATAACCTTCAGTCTTGTTATGCACTAATTTTCAGATAACTCAGTCAGGGTGTGTGTGAGAGAGAGTGCATGACTGAGTGTGTGTGAGAGAGAGTAACTGAGTGTGTGTGTGAGTGATAGAGAGAGAGGGTGTGTGTGTGTGTGTGTGTGTGTGTGTGTGTGTGTGTGTGTGTGTGTGTGTGTGTGAGAGACATGAAGGGGGGGGCACTGAAGATGTAAATGTTTGATGAGGACTAACAGGTGGAGATGAAATGAGCTTGTGTGTGGGGTTGCATTAATCTCCCGCTGCCCCTCTGCAAGTCTACATCTAATTAGTGGAGGGAGCGGAAAAGCGTCCCCTGTTAAACGATACTGCATCACTGCCGCCCCACAGCAGATCAGTGCTCCGCCTGGACCTGCTAGAGAAATGATGGCATCGCACTTGCACCTACAGTACAATGTGAAGCATAGAATCAACTTTGAAAATGTAGGTAAACATGCTGCATCGATCTTTTTAATGTTGGTTTAACGTGGCAGTTGCATGTAGGCTATGAATATACACAGCTTTCTTAAGTTAAATCAACGTAAAAAGATCCATGCAGGGTGTTTACTTTTTTTAAAATTTGGTCCAAAGCATCACTTTTTTTACAGTGAACTCCTGTAATACCATCTTAGCTGAGGATCACTTCACAGAATTCAGTTTCTCCAAATGGTCATTGATTTCTCAATACTGGTGTGGTAATAGCTTAACAGAGTCACTGTAAATTTTCACTTCTGCTGTGATTTATAGATCCCCTATTTCCAGATGATGGAGATGTGTTTGTTAGGCAGTAAAATGTCCATCCTGGAAGAACTGCCACTCTAGCAGAAGACTGGCTCGATTGGATGAATTGTGAATAGCTCTGCACTCCAGTTGGTGTGAGTGTGAGCTACTGACCTAGGTGTGAGGCTACAAAAAATGATGTTAAAGCTTCAGATAGACAGGCTTATTGGTATGAAGCTGTTTCCTGACAACCCATTAGCTTCTGTAGGTATAAGTGAAAAGCAGTGATGGGCAACCTGGATTCAGAAGCTACAATCAAGCACCACAAGTGGTAGTACCCATGCTACAGTTGATTTCTCTAATAAACTCCTACCTGGCTTTGAGTTGGGCTAGTTTGAATCAGCTGATTCAGTGAATGGCTAGAACAGATAGGTGGTGCTGGGCTGAAAAAAGCAGCTGTGAAATGTCTAAAACAAAGGCTGAGGTGTCACTGGAAGATGAATTTCTGATTGATGTAACACAAAGACATCATCCTTGGTCTCTGAGGAGGGTTCAGTCTGACAAGTTGGACTTGGTGCCAGGGCCCGAAGCAAAGACTCAGACACTAATATATGAACTGAGAGGTTTTTTTTCAGTAACCAGCCCACCCTCACCCTGTACTTTCCAGCCAGGGCTATCAGTGATCAAACTCCCTTTGAAACGTCAGAGTAAGTAAAGTTGTGATCAATGTGTCAGTGGCAGTAGGTGCTTATGAACTTGAGCTCTCACTCCCACACACACCTGACTGCTTCCTTGATCTTAATTGTGTTCCTATATGGTAATCACTGGTGATGTGTGTCCCATGGTCTTTAGACTTTATAAATATAGTCACGTATTGGCTATAGATTAAAAAAAACAAGCCCTTCTAAATGGTTGTGATGTATAGGTGCTGTAGAGGAGAGTAGGGTGGCCCCGTGGGATGACGGCTCACTTTTCCTTCCTGGCCCCTTTTGTGTTGTCTGATTGGGCGCTGATGTCAGGCCTCCATTATTCATGGCACTTAGCGGAGTAACAAAGGGTGCTGAGAAATCCCTGGCCTCCTCTCTCTACTAGCCCCAGGGCCAGGGGTGGGTGGGTGGTATCACCTGACACCGGGAGTGATGTTGGAGGCATCGAGGCGAGGCAAGGCAGGCTTTTGATCAAACCAGGAGGTGAGGCGCCAAGGAGAACACCGCTGAGGCTGTTACCAGCGTTTATCCATCTGTCAGGAGGAGTAGAGGGGAGACTGATTATCGGACCCCTGTACCGCCGCTGCCATACATTTGATCTGTCAAAGCAAGAAAACCCTCTCGCTGCTCTGTTCAGTGTACTGTGTAAAAATGCAGTCAGATCTTTACAGACATGTTTTAAGCTAGCCAAACCAGGCCAATGGTCTTTGGCAGGCTTTTACTGAGCTGTCATAACAATGGAATTGTTTTATTTTTTATGTAATGGGCATAATAAAGACATTTAAAGGGTGCTTTGTGCCTGTCTGGTGTGCTGTGCTGTGTGTGTTTCTTGTGCCTGTCTGACGTGCTGTGCTGTGTGTGTTTGCAGAGGAGGAGCTGAGGAAGCTGCGAGAGGAGACCAATGTGGACACGCTGAAGCAGGAGCTGGAGAAGGAGCGGGGCAAACGGCTCGACCTTGAGCAGAAGATGACGGAAGTGCTCAAGACGAGGTGGGCCCTGAGCTAGCAGCAGAGCACACTCTTTTTCTTCCTCTGTCTCTCTCCCCCTCTCTTTCTCTCTCTCTGTCTCTCTCTCTCTCTCTCTCTATGTCTGTCTTTCACACACACACACACACACCTCTGCCTTCACTCTAATAGGACATACCTCTCTCTTTATCTATCTATCTATCTATCTATCTATCTATCTATCTATCTATCTATCTATCTATCTATCTATCTATCTATCTATCTATCTATCTATCTATCTATCTATCTATCTCGTTCTCTCACTTTCTCACTCATTTTCTCACATCCTCTTTCTCTCTCAAGCACATTTCCAGTCTCTCTGGTTTGCTGAGTGCGTGTGTAAGCAAGCATTGCCCCACTGAGCCTCCGCCCAGCCCAGCCCATCCTCCTGTGCTCTGACCCGCAGCACGCAGCAGCATGCTGGCCAGCCGCACTGGGCTGCCCTTCAGAGAGTGACCCCGCGAGTGAGCGCTGGGTTAAAAATAACCAGCCCGCCGCATGGCTCTGCTGGCACAGGCGGGGAGTTTCTCAAGGAACCCAGCGAGCAAGTGTGTCATCAGCCTGTCAGCGACCGCAGCCACTTGGGCTTTGCTGCAGATGCAGGGATATAAAGCACACGACCCCCATATGTAAATCCACTCGCAGGGATGCTGCTGGCATACAAATGCAAAGTCAAGTATTGATTCTAAGTGTTTACATTTGAATAGATGCTCATTTGTCAGCACAATCGGGGGAAATTGTTAGTGGAAGGACGGCATTATTGTTTAAATGTAGACACACCACAAATCGTTTTCCTCTTAACATTCCCTCTTGATACTCTTGGCATACCTTTCCATGTTTTAGTAGCAAAATCCGGAAGATTTCAGTGGAGGCATTCAAACATTGATATGGATATTAATAAAGAAGTTTGGACCTAAATTAAATTATGGGAGATTACAGGGACATAATGAGTGGGGGCAGGAAGATGGGTCTGAAATACCAGAGAAACCAGGAAAACTGTGAGAGTTGGCAGCTTGGACTCTTAGAGGTTTTGTTGCTCATTGATGTGGGCAGTGCTGATCTTGTAGGAGGACAAATATTGATATGGAGGCTGATTCAAGATTCAAGACATGTTCATCATTATACTGTATTAGTTGTACAGAGTACAGCAGTAGTGAAATGAAGGTGCAACTCTCCTGACTGTGCAGACAAAGGGATATCAAAACTATCAAAATAAGAATAAATAAGGTAAAGAAGAAAGCACATGTGAAATAGGGGATTTGCAAAATACAAAAAATGGAACTAGTTATTTACAGAGCCTAGTGTATACAGTATATATAGCGAAAGTATATACCATATTTGTGCTAAGCAGAAGATACTCCGAATGTAGCAGCGGATTTGAAGAGATGCTGTGGAGATCTGAAGGTGTTGAATTCGCAATTCACTCTGCTCACTATATTTTCACAGGAAGCCATGTTGTTGTAATGTGGCTAATGGTTTCAATGTATGCAGCAGCTTTAGGAATCAAGTTTAAAGGAGAATTTGTCCACTGCTTGCTCGCATTAGCTATTAGCTACAGTTGCTGGAGGTAGTTGTCTGTCTGGGCAGCTGCCTGAAGATTATACAGTGCATCCAACAATTATTTGTACACTCTGACAAGTTGTCTTCTTGGTAAGGAAGGCTTTTACACAATTTTCAGTGTGCTGGGAGTTATTATCTTTGTGAAAGATGTAGTGACGCCCACAGGTTTTGAAATTCTTTCTTTACTATCCACAATTCATTTCCACTTAGTACAGTTTGTCATTGTGCACAAATAATTTCTTTTCTACACTGTCTTGCAAAAATAATTGTCTGTACTGTCATGACAGTTTTAACTATGTAGGGCATTAAAGCTCACACTAACAGTGTTTCCATTCAACGCGTTGACACTCATTTGAATGCACTGGTAACAAATGCCAGCTAACACAGCTTGGCGTGAAACTTTCCTTTCCGACACCTCAAGAGGATACACTATTGACTTAATATCCCAGCTTGTAGCTTGCTTGCTAGCATGTCTGTCTCCCAAACTGTAGATGCTGTGAGTTTGAGGGTTTGAGCCTGGTGCTGGTCTGCGTCTCACGACCTCAGTTACACACATGACAGTACTCAGGATTCTATTCACATCTGACACTGGCTCTTGGTGTCATGCTGATTCTCTGTTTTCTTTGATCAGGTTGGAAGACTCTCCTCCTCAACCCCCACGCAAACAGCAGCAGTCTCCCTCTGCCAACGAAACGGGTAAGAGTGGTAACAGTGCTCTTCCTCCACGCTAAAGATGATGATATACTGGGCAACTTTTTGAGCAATGTTGCCTGGCAACATTACTAACAGATGGTGTTTGCACACTTTGCCACTCATATTAGGCAATAGGTTTAGATGAGGTGAACTTTGATCAGCAGCAGGCAACGTTTGGTGATCATCCCATCAGAAAATTAGCCAATTGTGTTGTTGGCCAGCAACATTGCTTAAAAAGTTGCTTCATCTATAATGTGTGCTGTGGCTAAAAGACCACTATGTATATTCAGAACAATTCGGCACTCAATGTGAGTCAGTTTTATGAATAAGTTGAAATCATAGTCTGCCTTCCTTTGAAGAACCGGCTTGTTAGTGTTGGTAGGGATTGTTTGATTGAGTCAGAATGACAAAATGTCCTGATTTTGATAGATCCCCTGGTTTAATGATCAGAGGGCAAGACTGTGCTAATAGGTCTCCTATTGCCCAAAATATACACTTTTCCTAGCTAAAGTTGCCAACCCAGTGAAGCTGTTATTTTAGGCATCCAACTCAATTTGTGGAGCACCTCAACTAGGCCAGTTGGCCCCTTTGTGTTAAAAGTTGTGAGCTTCTCTCTCTCTGAATGTGGAGCGTCTGAGCTTCTCTCCTTTCACTTGGAAGGAAGGAAAAGAATAGCATATGATACCGGTGTAGTTTGGGAACCATGTTTATATTTCTTGACACAGAATGTGCGTAATCTGCAGTTACTAGTTAATACGTATGTATTTCATTTAAATCCCCAGTTGTGAATTGCGTCTCGAAAGGTTAATGACATTTTTGTGTGTCCTCTCACAGAGAAACAGAAAGAGACTGTGTACACCCGCATGCAAAAGTGGCTATATGACCGGTTTGGTGTCTACATGGAGGACTTTCGCTTTCAGCCTGAAGAAACGACTGTGGAGGCAGAAGAACCACTAAGTGCTAAAAGGTGAGCTTATGTAACAAACCAGGAGAGACTCTAAGATTAATTTTAAAAAGTTAAGATCAAAGGTTAAGATAAACAAGCCATAACAGTAAAGGCCTCCTGGTTTGTTGCTTGAAGTATTCTATGCACACTGACCCTCAAACAGACTTTTGAGTCTCAGAAGAGCTCATTAACAGACATTAAGTGAGGAAATGGTTGTTTGCTAAAGCAGATTCACTGGTTTATGTCAGTAGTAGCACTAGTACTAATAAAACACATACATTAGCCATCTCTCCACCAGTGTGGCAGTATTTACCGCAGCTACCTCTCATATGACCTCTAGAGGAGAGGTTACTCTTGTATCAGGATGCAGCTGTGGACTTGTCAGTGACTGCTGACCTCTGGTGGCTGTCAGGGGCTACTACACTGCAGGGGGATTTCCTCTGTGGTCACGTTGCTTGGGTGCTGTCATAGTCATTACGGTTGAGTGACTCACACAGTGTAATGAGGAAGACATTGCCCCTATGTCTTACTATCCCTCGCTGCCTTATTGTCAGATTAGCATAATCATCTTTTCTTTGGTAATTCTGATGACCTCATCACTGTCTCTTTTTCAGGTTAACTGAAAATATGAGGCGACTCAGTAAGTACTATTGCCATGCACAGTCATATGCATAAATACCATACCGTTCTAGTGTTAGGTATGTTAGGTGAACTTAGGTATGTTGTGTATGTGTTGCAAACCCTAATAAGGTATGCTTTTTAAAGGCACAGTCAGCGATACTAAGCAGCTTTATCTCAAAAACATTTTTTGTTACATTCAACAATTGATGAACATCTTGGATGCCCGCACCATAACTACACTGTAAAAGAAACCAAGTTTCTGTAGGCAAACCCAGAATAACTCAGTGGAGAAGCCAGCTTACCCAAACCAATACAAACCCCAAAGGGAGATAAAATGGCCGAACTAGTTCGTTTTGTTTGGGGTTTAATACAAAAGACAACAGAAGTGATGTCACTGATGATCGCTGACTGCACCTTTACACTATGGCTGAACTATGATGGCTAATGATATGAAAACCAAAAATCTATCAAAAATCTATTTTGTGTGTTTAGTACTATATATCGATCAGCTAAATGTTGCAGTCTTTCATTTTCTTTAGAACGAGGTGCCAGACCTGTCACAAATTTCATGAGGAACCTCTCCGCCTTATCCAACTGGCATTCCGTCTACACATCAGCGATTGCCTTCATTGTGAGTATCAACATCACAAAATGTTTACCACCCAAGACCAGGGTGGTATTCTAGAAAGCAGGTTTTGTCATTTACCTGGGTATGTTAACTCAGAGTTGGTAGTAAACCTCCTATAAGCAGAGCCTTGTGGCTTTGCTTCAGTAGGAGAATGAGTTTCATTTAGAAGGCTTACTACTTACTCTAAGTTAACTTGTCCAGGTTAGTCAGTTAACCACATTCTTGAAATACCCCCTGCTTAAGTACAATGGCAGTTCAGATTTGGACAAAATGTTTGTGCCTTGTGTAGCATTTTCAGGTGACATGACTGGACATTGAAAGTGACCTCTAACATAGGCATATTTTATGTACATTTTTTGCTAACATATACATCTCTACTCCATCTCTCCCAGATCTATATGAATGCTGCGTGGCATGGCTGGGCCATTCCCATGTTTCTGTTTTTAGCCATTTTGAGGTTGTCCTTGAATTACCTCATCGCAAGGTAAAGCACAGAAAACAGCAGTTTGGGCACTAGTAACATTTGAGTTTGTAAGTCATTTCTAAGTTTAAATGTTAAATTAAAATATTCTCATTTACAAAAGGTGCACATCTTTTCATTATACCCAAGTTAAGCATTAGGAGCAGTTTTTTTCCTGTGTTGTTCTATAACACATCCTTACATAAGATGCTATTATCTCTGCCTTTTTGCTGATGTGCACTGAATGCGAATTGGTATAAAATGTGGATTGATGTGGGGGTGTGCTCATGGTCATGGAGATCTCAGTGCCAAAGTAAAGCAATGTAGGCACAGTGAAGGAGCCTTGTTGCCTGCCACCCACAGACTGTTTACACAAGAGATGCTTTTTGTCTTATTATAAGGCTTGAAAACCCCTTCTCTCCATATTTTAGAGGCTGGAGGATTCAATGGAGCATCGTGCCTGAAGTCACAGAGCCTGAGGTAAAATTATATGATGTTTTATGCATTGCTTTAAGGCTTTAGTATAGTACTACACCAACATGTTGTGCAACAAGCTTCTGATGAAATTATGCCATTGTTGTGGTACTTGAAGGACATAGTGCATCTGCCAGAGTAAAATAAAACTGAACTCCTGCAAGCTTCCACTGTTTCTGTGATGATGCTGCTGCGATGAACTTCAGTTGAAACCTTTTCCATAAGACCTGGCATAGCTCTGGATTCAACCTGGATACTGTGTATGCTCCTGGTTTTTAGCTAAAGGTTAAGGTTCATTGTTGTGAGCTTCCAGAACCTAAGAACCACAAGCTTCTTGGCTACACAGAGCCCCAACATGAACTCAAGTATGCCTTGGTTATGCTATGTGCACTCTGCTCATACAGCCACATGGGCAGAAGTGTAGTACTCCCTTTATGGTAATAGCTTGAAGTATACTACTGTATGGTAATGGCTGGAATTATACTACTGCCTTTATGGTAATGGCCTGATTTGTGTTGGTTGATGGATCATCTCATTCTCCCCTAAAGGAGCCTCCAAAGGAAGACTTGACTGTGTCTGAAAAGTTCCAATTGGTTCTTGATGTCGCACAAAAAGCACAGGTATTTGCTATGCACCCTGTCATCTTTCTTATAGCACAAGAAGGCAAGGTAAGTTCCCAAAGAATAAATGTTATTTTTTGTTCTTCCTTTTCAGAACCTTTTTGGTAAAATGGCAGATGTCTTAGAGAAAATTAAGAAGTAAGTAGTCTGATTTTCTTTTCTGTATATGCTTATGTTCATCACGTTATGTAGAATGTAGCTGAATTGTACTGTGTGTGTGTGTGCGCACGTGTGTGCGTGTGTGCATGTGTGCGTGCTTGTGTGTGTGTTTGTATGGGTGTGTGTGTGTTGCAGTTTGTTCATGTGGGTGCAGCCAGAGATCACTCAGAAGCTGTACATCGCTCTGTGGGTGGCCTTCATCTCCTCCTGTGTCCTTCCATACAAACTCATGGGCTTTCTTCTTGGTAAGGCTGCTCACACAGCTCACAAGCAACATTTATATAAGGCCTCTTCACACATGTCACGCACAGCCTCTCTCTCCCTCTGGTCACATCTGTCTCTGTCTCTGTACACACACACACATACACACACACACACACAAACTACTTCAGGTAGATCTTGTTGAGCTGCAGGCTGTCAAGGCCAAGCGTATTGTGAAAGCAAAATAGCTTCTCTGAGAAACAATAGGTGTGTTCCCCTATTGTTTCTTGGTTGAGTGGATGTAAACAGCTTGGGAATCTTTTGCAGAACAAAAACAATTCAGTGGCAGAACCCATGTAACTGTTTTTATGAATAAACATCTTTTAAAAGTGAACATATTTTATAAGTATACATTTTTATTAAATGTATGTCTCTTCACACATAAAGGCGTACAATAAAAGATTATTCTTTCTCCTCAATCATTTCACATTTATTCCTTAAAGGTGCCATATGTTAGACATGTATGGTAAGTAGTCATATAATGGTCCTTATATGTCACCAGAGATTAAGCACACAGATTACATTGAAATACTGAGTTCACTGACAGCAGATGTACATATTCACATTTTAAATCTTAATTTGCAGTCTCCAAATTCTGTTTTCATTTCCATTTTGTGTTTGTCTCTTGCCTATAGAGGTGGAACAACACTTACCAGCCACAATCCTACATATAGCACCTTTTAATAGATTCAGAAAGTGTGTTGTTTCTCAATGCTTCCTGATCTGATTCTTCTAACAGGATTGTATGCGGGCATCAAGTTCTTCATCATCGACTTCATCTTCAAGAGCTGCCCCAAGCTGAGGGACAAATACGACACACCGTACATCGTGTGGAACAACCTTCCCACAGACCCACAGCTGAAGGAGCGCACCAACGCCACGGTCTCTCGACGCGTGAGTGCTGAACTCTCAGGTCTCAGGCTGTATGTAAGGAAGATGTCTAAAGCAGAGATGGACAAACCGGCTTGAGAAATTAAAACATCCAGCCATGTATTTCTTCTGCCTGTGTTCTTAACACACGTAATTTCACTAATTAGCTGTTTATTAAGAGGATCAGCTGGTTCAGTGAATTGGCTGGAACAGAGTATGTGGCAGGACTTTCTGAACCTGGGATATCTGCCTCTGGTTCGAAGAACAATCTCCTTAGTATCTTCAGTGCTTCTAGTCAGCTTTTTGATTCCCTCAATGACTTCTAAATATTGATAAGAATAACAAATTAATGAAAAGAATTCTAATTCTGATACTCATTCTAATGGCTAATACTGAAACGTCTTACCCTGTCCTGCAGTAGTAAACAGCCTGTGTGATCATCTTGTGTGTCTTTGGTGCATATGTGAGAGTGAGTGTGTTGTTATTCAGTTATGATCTCTTATGTATGTGTGTGTGCGTGAGTTTGAACGGTGTCAAAAGCCAAGTGGGTATTCCAGAACGTGGGTTTAGTAACTTACCTGGGTATGTTAACTCAGAGCAAGTGGTAAACCTCCAAATAGAACAGCCCTGTGGCTTTGTTTGATAGGAGAATGAGGCCATAAGACCCATCTATTAGAATGTTTACTACTCACTCTTAGTTAACTTATCTAGGTTAGTCACTAAACCACCTGTTTGGAATAACCCCCAAGTGTCTGGTACCTGCTGAAAGCGTGAATGATTCCCCCCCCCCCACACCCATCTCTGTAGCCCAGAGAACTGTTTGCTCGAGTGACTGTCACACGTGTGTTCTGTTGTTTCTCTCTCTCAGCTGTCTGCTGCGGAAAAGGTAGGGACTCAGGTGTGCCTCTGTTCAGTCCAGTAGTGCCTGTGTGTGTGTGTTCAACCAGCTGACCTAACGTTGTCGCTGTGTGTGTGTGTGTGTGTGTGTATGTACGTGTGACTGGATAGAGACACACCCCTGTGACATGGACAGTGTATGTGTGTGCAGACGGATCAAAATATCCTACTTTTGCTGGTTATTTGTTGCATAATTAGAGAGGTGGATGTGCTTAACTCCAAACAATCAAGTCTTTGGGTACACAAAAAGAGCATGCCTGTTGGTCATTATACACACACCTTTGTGTGATTGTTATTACTGACTTTTTGAACATTTTGGAAGAAGTGGGAATACACAGGTTTCATAGAAGAAAGGTCCTGCCATGTATTGATTCTTCTTGTGCACATAACACAGGTGATTTTGGTAATTACCCAATCATGCCTGGCTGAGGAAATGTGCTAATGAAAATCACCTGGTTATGTGAATGGTTAGAACAAATATGTGGTATGGCCTTATACTCTCTGAAGCCAGGTTACCCACCTCTGAAGCTCGGCAAAATGTGGGATATTTGCATCCATTTGCATCCAGACAAATTCATAATTCAAGAATTGCCTCCACAGTGAACTGTTATCACAAATAAAATGCACCTAGCCAGTGATTTAGCCATAGACATTAAAGTGCATTAGTGTTGTGTTACCCCTTCTTTAGGTTTCCCCCTAGTTTAGTTTGTAGCTGTATCTAGACATCAGATATGGCATATGGGAGTCTTAATGGGTTTATTAGGAGGAATCAATGGACATTAACTGAGGAAGTAAACAAAGTCAGGCAAATGAGCTTGAGCATGAGTGTCTAGCACTAAGGCATGGCCACCTATTTGCACTCTCAAAATTTCAGCTAACTAACAGTCATTTTGTATGTGTATAGGGGACACAGCACTGACAAAGAACATGAAATTGATCCTGCTTTCTTTCTTCCTTCTTTCCTTCTTTCCTTCCTTCCTCCCTCCTTCCTTCCTTCCTTCCTTCCTTCCTTCCTTCCTTCCTTTCTTTCACACATTACACAATACACATCGCCATAGACAAACATAAATACATACACAGGAATAGACACATGATTTCTACTAAATACACAGGTACTAAAAATAACTAACATGTTTTTCTTACACTATTGTTAAATGTGGAGACTTTCGCTGGAAGGCTGGCTTTTTTATTTTGGTTTTTGAGCTTAAAAAGGCGCTACATGTAAATGTATGGAGTATCTGGCTGAGTGCTTTTGTTAAGCTCTCATTTCCTAAGAGCTATTCTGTCTGCTTCCAGATTCAGCCAGTGGTTTCGCGAAGTAGCCTAGCAACAGTCCCCTGTGGTGTCAGCCGTGAGGAGGAGAGTAGCCGCTCGCACAACCCCAAGAAGGGGGCCTTCCATGAAATCTTCTGTCTACCAGAGAATGAGCGGCCCTTACCAGGTGCCTGATTAAAAATACACAGACTACTGAGTTATGTTGCCCTGGTAGAATGTAAATTATCGTGATTCTGAAGACATACTCTATATCTGTTTTATATTTTTATATCTGTTTTGGCATGGCCCTTTACACTGTTTTGGCATGGCCCTTTACACTGTTTTAAGACAGAAACATTTTGCTAAACCTTGATGCACTGGGTCTGTGGGTAACATCATGATGCTTGTATTTACAGTGTGTGAGAATGGCTGGAGATGCTGCTTAATCAATCGAGACCGGAAGATGCCCACAGATTACATCCGCAATGGAGTCCTCTATGTCACAGAAAAGTGGGTATCCTGCCATATTTAGATAACAAATCTTACCACACAAAACACTATGAATAGCAATAGTAGTAAACTAACACATTTCTAGTTCTTAGTTCTCTCTAAAAGTTGTGGAAAAGAAATGTGCAAAAAAGTGTAAGTGCTATTAATATTCCTTTCGTTATTGTAGTCATTAGTTATGACTAATAACACACACACACACTCACACACACACACATTGTTGGCAAAATAATAGACTCTTCCCCCTTTGTGGTGTGCAGTCACAGTCGTTTGTAGTTCACATAAAATAGAATATTAAAATTACGCCTCATATTATTACAGGGTAGCAAAAGCTAAGAGAAACGTAAAATTAAAAGGCATTGGTAGAAGCTGCAGTCCATTTAATGTTATGAAAAGACTCTTACAAAACCAGTACTGTATGTACAGTCATTGGTGATCAATGAGTTTTGTACTTTTTCAGTTGGTGTATCATACAGTGTATTATCACTGATTGTCTTGTTTCTCAATTGTTCCAGCTACTTGTGCTTTGAGAGCTCAAGTTCAAGGTCAGGCTCTTCAAAGAAAAACAAAGTCATCAAGCTTGATGAGATCACAGACATTCAGAAGGTAGGTACACATTGGCTCCGCCTCACACATGATGAGGGTCAGAGACTTTATGAAAAGGGAAATTCCAGTCTTTGGGTGAAAAAGCATAATGTTACTTTGTCCTTTTGAGGAAGACCAAATGCGAATTTGTTTTAATGGCACCCCGTTGTAAAGACACTAAGCCACTCTGAACTAAGTTCTATTTTGTGAAAACAAAAAATATAACAAGTCTGACATGTGATCTTTATCCTCTTTACCATAAACAAGCTAAATTTCCTGCTGAGATCTTATAAAAACTAAAGTATACTCTGTTATTATGGAACATAACAAACTATGTACGGATCATACCAGCACAGTTACACAAAAGAATAACATTACTATAAGACTACAAAAACTATATATTTTATTGTGATAAGACACGCTGTTAGCAGTTATGTTTTTGTCGATAGGAAAACAGCTACGATTGCTTCATTTACTAAGAATATCTCTGATTAAGCTCATCTTCTGCCATTTTCCATCAAATAATTTAGTGAACACTTTATTGTGTATTACCATTTTTAGTGGGTGTTTTTTTAGTTTTTAATTGAAATTGATACACTCTAAGTGAAATATAAAAAGTCATGGAACACTGGGCTTTGACTTCAACTGTAGCTAAAACAGTCAATGTTTTATAGTCTGTGAGCACCTCATTAGGTGTGCATTTGCTCTCTTACCGTAAGATAAAGTGTGCCATGAGTTTCAGGAGTTTGGTTACTGAATTATAACTTTATTGTCTCTCCTCAGTACAAAGTCCTGTCTGTTTTGCCTGGCTCTGGAATGGGGATTTCCATAGCCACTCCCTCTACTCAGAAGGTATGAAAAACAGATACAGGGTGTGTTTCATAAACAGAAAACCTTTTATTGTTGTTGATTGCACATTCCTATTTGTCTTCCGCCTTTGTAACTCTGTCTCCTCTTTTTGTATCTGTCTTCCCTCCCTCCCTCCCCTCAGCCCCTAGTGTTTGGTGCCATGATCCACAGAGATGAGGCCTTTGAGGCAATCTTTACCCAGTACATGAAGATTATGACCACAGCTAGTCCCGATACCTAACGGCATCTACCCTGAAGAGGAGGGCAGCCAGGTGCCCCCTGGCACTGCTGCTGCTGCTGTGCCACCACCACTGGGCGTGTAGGACGGTTCAATGTCCAGTCCAACCCCCCCCCCCACCCCCTCGTCTCTCACACTTCGCTAATCTGGGCTCAGGGCCGTAGCACACCATCTCTCTCTCTCTCTCTCTCTCTCTCTCTCTCTCTCTCTCTCTCTCTCTCTCTCTCTCTCTTTCTCTGTCTCACTCTCTTTTTCTCTGTTTTTTCTCTCTCTCTCTCTCTCTTTTCTCTCTCTTTCTCTCTCTCTCTCTGTCTCATTCTCTCTCTCTCTCTTTCTGTATCTCTCTCTTTATCTCTCTGTCTCACTGTCCGTCACCTGGCCTTGTCAAGCAGTCATCCCTGTCAATAGAGGGACAGACATCAGACTTTGCATTGGGTCATGGAGCACATTCCTGTTCTGAGTTTGGTGTGTGTGTGTGTCTGTGTGTGTGGAAACATGTCTCTGTCACCAGGACTGGACAGACAGGTTCTTTTTAAAAATACTGACATGTCAAAAATGGAGGGAGGGAGGCTGGATCTCCTGACCTACCAAAATTTGTTTCCCTTTCACTTCAAAGCAGTGACACAGTGAGCATATGTGAGTCACAGAAAGGTGTGTCTGTGTGTGCGTATGTATGTGTCTCTGTATGTGTGTCAGTGTGTATGTTTGTCAGTGAGTGAATGTGTGCATTTCCCCTAATTTGTGTGGTTGTGTCTCAGTGTAAGTATTACTGCTGGTGTTGCACGGGGCGTAGGGGGTTATTATAATTACATTGGGGGGCAAAAAAAAACAAAGTGTGCAAATAACAAACAACAAAAGTGAAGCCTTTTTTTGTAAGTTTACATTGTTGCTGTGTATGTGCGTGTGATATTATGGCACATCGCAGCAGCAGTGTGCTTCAGGTGTCTTTTTAATGTAATAATATTTCAGACTCCCCTAGCTCAGTGCAGAGTTGCTGGGGGTGGGGGCTGTGTAGTTACTTACAGGTATGAAGTCATTTCAATGCCTTTTTCTTTTCAGCCATCAGTATTTGTTTTTTTTTTATGAATTTTTTTTTTGAGCATCTGGAAAGAATGCAGTGAACTGGTCAAGAGTACATATCTGAGATGGCGGTACCCACCAACATTTAGGTGTGTGCAGCACAGAAACACAGGGGGAAAAGTCTAATATTTCCTCAGTGAGGTCTGGAGAACAGTTTCATATGAAGTACGTTTTTATTTTAGAAGTACCTTAGCTGGATATAAGGAGTAATCACTGAAATTGAGCTATGTGAGCTATATCGGTTTTTTTTTTTGGCCGTTGAATTTTTCCTTTTTTGCACTGTGTTTCATCTCAGAAAATCAGAAAGAATAACGAATGGCTTTCTGACTATAAAGCAGCTGACCAAGACATGAGTGTGAAACATTGAAGTTGTTTGTTATTAACAAGCCCAATTTGCAATGACCATAGGCTCAGTATGAAACACACCCACCACCCAACGCCAGCCATGTTGACGTCAATGCAGCATATTTATCTCGTTACCTTCACAGACCTTAATCACAGAATTGGAAGAAATATTGTAAAATTGACATTCAATGACATTCAATCAACCAAATACGGTTATAGTATCACCAAGTTGAATAAAAAAGGATAGACACTAACATGTAGTAGAAGTCTTTTAGCAAAATCAGCTCAGAGATCACTATATTGGCTCCTGGTATGATTAGTTGTCTGCCACAGAGTTGTGACAGATCATTACATATGAAACGTGGCTTCTCCTTTCACATACGTTCTTAGGAGTTGCTGAAAATTGAAATCAAATTTGTGTTTTTAAATGTTCAAACTACAAGGATTAGGTAGAGTTCCAGTATCTTTCCTATTTGTGTCTGTGTAAAAAAAACCCTCCAAATATTTTAATCGTCTTACTTGTATGTATAATTCAAGGAGACATAACATTAAGCCTTATGTTCAAAGGGCAACAACTTCATAAAAAGGCATTAAATGCATAAATGATGTAGTATTACATTCTAAAGTAATGTCCAGCGTCCTGATGGGTAGGATCTTCACTGTCTAAGTTGGACTGGTGTAGTTATTGCCATGGACTGAAAACACATACTTGTCTGTAAGTGACCAAAACCACAAACAGTAAAAAAACCTGATACTTGTTGAAACAGGAAAGCTTAGTAGGGTATTTTTATTTTGCAGACTTACAAACTTATCCGTAGTTTGCTAAAATTCGTCCACCAAGATTGTCTCACTGGATTGTGAAAGTATCAAAATGTAAAAGCACTTCTCAATGTCTGAGCAGGATGTAGACACACAGTTCAGGACTTTTCCTGATCACAGGCATAGAAGCACAGAATGTATTATGTGAGCAATAGGTTTGCCAAAAATTCTCTTTATTGTTTTTTTTTTCCTTTTAACTGGCCATTGTCTGCCTAACTGTGATGTTTACGAAGGGCTGGGACTAAACCCAGATTGTGTAGAAGTCTGTCTGAACCCTCCAGACTGGGTGAGGGTCATGAAGACTGGACAGATATCCCTCAAAACAGAGCCACGTGGGGACACTTTCCTGACCGTTAAGCGTAGGCCAATGGCAACCCCCGTGCTCAGCTTTCCTCGAGCAACAAAAGGCCTTGTTTTCTTCTTCTTCTTGTGTTGAAATAAAATCTTATTTAAATAAACAGTCATTGTGCAGGCAATAATGACTTATGATTAGACGTGCTCTAGTAACAGATTCATTTTTAATTTTCCGATCTGAAGATGATCACAGCTTATGATAGAGAATCATAGCACTTCATGACCACTCAACACTGCTGTATTTGTGTGTGGATCTCTAATGTTAATTCAAAAGTGTATGTTCTGTGAGGAAATGGTCTCCAGGTATTTCCATTATAGTATCACACAGTATCACTGTAAAGCTTCATCTTCACAAGTGTCATCTGGGAGATGTGTATTATTATTATTATTTGTCATCTGTGTCATAGGCGTCTAAAGACAGTTGACTCTAATGACCACAGTTTGTTATAAATAATCTGTAATAAAAATGTTACATTTTTAAATGACACATTGTGTTCTGTAAAATGTTGTGATGTATTTTTATTTTTAGTAAATGAATTGAAAGTAGTCTGTCTCTTTTAATGGACTGTTCTTTTTAAAAAATTACATCAACTGATGCACATCATATTAATAGCAAAAAGAATCAGGCCACACAAAACTGACTATGGTTTGTTTGCTTGAAGTATGTTGATCTGAGCAGGTATTTCAACCTTGGAAAAAAACTATTCTAAGCTCAAGTGGCATATGTTTCTCAAGGACTGAGTGTGTTTGCTGAATGGTCCCTATTCAGAGAAGCACATTCTGTGGAATAAAGTTGGCCAATCAGAGTGGAATCATTAGTAGTCTCTCCAACATGAAGCCAGTAGTTGTTTCTGATTCAAATGAGAATGTGTGGCGTCTGTCAGGGGCGCCGCTAAGGGGGCATAGATCAGGATGATTCAGGAGGTGGGGGCCCAAAATTATTTTCTTTCAGGGAGTGAAACATTTGTAGCGGCACCCCTGGTGTCCCTTACATAAACTGATTGGTACTACTTGCATGTTTGTTGTTGTACAAGCACTAACGAAAATGTGAGGCAGTGGGTAGGGGAAAACAGGGTAGGGACCCTAAAAGTGAAACTGTACAGCTACTAAACTCAGCCAGTAAAATATTCCAGTGGAGCACACCATTTTTGTAAGGAATAACGGCTTCTTGGGTGACCTGCTCTGTGGAAATAATGGTGAGGTGGAGACGAAGAACTCTGCGACATGAATCAATTTATGAAAGTGCATCGATATGAAAAGGTGATTCAGCTTTTCTTTTGAGATGTATTCCAAAGGTTGCCTGTTCCTAGGAAGTTAGAGGTCACCACATCAGCCAATCAGAAAATAGAATTCCATTTCTAAGGGAGTAACATGCATACATCAGGGGGAGACTACTTGTTTCCCAGGTGTGCTTGAGTCCATGATCTGGCCCTGCCCATACCTGAAACAAGCCTGCGATGCCATCTAAACGTTGCCTTATTCCATTACAAATCCAGAGCCATCTTAGTTCACACACATCAATACTTGGTGATGAGCTTCATCATGAAGGCAGTTATAAAAAGATTTGTTTCAGGCAGAGGTGGACAAACCGGCTTGACCGGTGTATTTAGCAGACGTCATTTACTCCCACACACTGGCATGCTCTCTTAGGTCTGAAAATCAGAAACAACCTCTTAACACAGGTAACTTTACCTATTAGCTCATTTACCTGGCTAAAGAGTGGTGCTAATTAGGATCAACTTGCTCAGTAAATCGAGGACTGAACCTGGAATGTTCACCTCTGGTTTCAGGTGTGTTATGTTTTAAATTGTGTTGTAGTGTGGTATATAACCTTAACTCCATATCCCAACACTAGAGGGCACTCACGTAACAGCAAAAACAATAGCTGCAATAAAGGACACATATTGGAGGACACACTGATTCACACTCTCATTTTATGCTCAGTTTCATTCTGACATTTTACCATTTTAGGCTATATACTTTAATTAAACATCTCTTTTATAACAGACAGAGAACTAGATATTACTTCTGCTGTGCAGTAATATTTAAGTGGTATTTTGGCATATGTGTCCTAGAAAAGTGTAAGTAAATTCACCAGGGCCGTAGATTTGCTCTTGACATTGGTGGGGACCTATTAATCTCCGCTACTAACACCAAACCGAGTCTCACGTGAAAGCAGGGCACAGCCAATCACATTGACCATATATGTGTTAGGACTTCGGTAGAGAACTTAATTGAACCATTTTTGCGCCACTAGGTGATTGTTTTTTTTTTGAGGGGCTCAAATTATTTGTGGGGACAAATCAGTGATTGCTGTATATTGGTGGGGATGCATCCCCTCCGTCCATGCCAATTCTACACCCTTGAAATTCACATACAGTGAAACGCACCCCTGTTACTGTAAAAGACGTTCATAATGATGAATTGAGATTGCTTTTTATGCCATCTTTGTAAGCTTGTAATGCACAGATAGGGGAAACAGGCCAAATGCAAGAGTGGCCATTCTGCCTAATGTGTAACCCTTCAGTCTTACTAGCCTGGTAAACCAGCGCCCTGTACTTCACTTCATTTTGTCTGGCTGTCGGTTCATTGACATGGTTGTCTCCAGAAGCTTTTTGCCTGACCAATCAGTGAACAGAGAGTGTCACGACCAGATGTTAGTGATTGGGTAAAGACAGAGTCTATACCTCCAGGAAGACATTGTTTGCTGATTGGTCAGGCAAGATGCTGCCTGAGACAACCTTGTTGGTGAAACCACAGCCAGACCCTCTGTACAAAATGAAGTGAAGTATGAGGGGCTTACCAGGCTAAAGTATTACAGCTTCTGTGCACTTTTTGTAGTTATCCCAGTCTTGTGATTGATTTGAGAGGGACTTTCACACAGTGAATCTGTCTAGCCACAGATTTTCAATACCCTTTAGGTCAGGGAAATAAGAGTGCCTGCATGGTACAAACTTTCAGCTTGTTTAGAATCAGGTAGTTCACTGTGGAATTTGATGTTTAAGATCATTATTCTGATGTACCAAAGGGATCCATGCCACTGGCTACAACAGAAGCCAAATGTTTGACTGATCCACACCCCTCCTTATAGAAAGTGTTTTGCCAGTAAATTCATTCACACTTTTGTCCAAAGACCTTTGCTGATTGCAAACAAGAAGTTATACTTCTTCAGTTAACACCTATATTTAATGCATTAAGCTGGATTTTATGAATAGTATGAACAGACTGCCTTTATGGAGCATGGCTTTTCCATGGTCATATTTAGGCAGGGGTTGTTGTACAGACAAAACAGTGCACTGTCTGCAGAATCTTCTTGAAGGCTTTCACGGGTTAAGCAGGGGGTCTGATATTTTAGAGGTATCTCGCATCTTAGAGGAGCTGCTTACTGCCAACCACTGAGGAGCTTGGGTATTTATAAAGCTCTCAAATTTGCATCATCTGGCTGACAATATAAGTAAGCAAGACACAGCCCTATAAATTAAGGCCTGAGACAAATTAAGGCCTGAAACTGTAGTACTAAATGCCTTGCTTGCTAGAATGTTTTGCAGTTAATCATTATTAATGTTTTTGATAATTAATGTATGCTGTACTTAACAATATCCTGTACTTACTTCACAGAGCTCAGAGATTTTAGCCCATGGCACTCTAAATATACATTTACTGCAGGATTTTAAACTAGGATGGACAAACCTACGGTCAAAGTTTGTCTGTGTTGTTTTAGGGAAAGTAAAAAAGAAAGAAACACTGAGAGACTGCAATCAATTCCACTGTCTGAGTCACACAATTGTAAATATTAGCAAATTAACTGGAGTATTTTATATTTTATTCCCCATAACTTCAGTTTATCAAAGGGATGATATTTCCTTTGTATTTAATTCCTATGGAACCATGAGGGGCTTTGTGCAGAAAAATGTGCTTCTCTTTGTGTTGGAATGAAGGCTCTGCTACTAATAGCCTCCAAACGAATGAGGTGGAAATTACTTCTTGAATGCCTATTCAACAGAAGTGTTTGATTTTGTTTCCCCTTGTACCCCAGCTAAATGTGAGTGCATGAAAGAAAATATTTGAAAACTGAGTAAGCTTCCCTTGTTGCTTTTTCACTCTCTGATACAGGAATGATATTAGAAACTCTTGAACGTGAAATTGGAAGTGCCCCTGAAAACAGTTCTTTGCCGAGTGCACAGCATTTCAATGACGCTCTCTTGAAGAGAAAGGAGAAAACGTGACCTTGTGACAGTAGCGTCTAACAAAACCTGCGTAGACCCAAGGCCATTTAAATGCTTTGAGTCCGGTAACTTTAGCGCAATGTCGATCGACGCTTGTGCACCAGTCATTTTGGCAAATCGTTCTTGTAAATTTGGTCTTATCTATGGATGGCTTCTTCTGAAAGGTATGCAATTTGATGTCCTGGGAAACGAGCAGATGTTGAGGCGGTTTGATGAGAGGGAAATCATGGAGCTTTTTGATGGAGGGGGTGTATTTTTAGAGCGGGGTGATGGAATGTGACATTGGCAGGCTCCCCCTGTGCGTCTCCTGACAGGGCAGTTTGTAAATGGTGATGGAGGCCGTGGTGCCGTGCGCGCGGCTCTGGAGATGCGTTTCGGTCCAGCGTGTCGTGCGAGGAAGAAGTGGGAGTGAAGGGGAAGCAGGACCGGGCGGGCGGTGTGTGAGGACAGCCAGCCAGCCAGCCAGCCAGCCGGATGGCCCTGCCTCGGGTGCACGGAACCATGGGGGACCTGATGGATGGACGGCATGTGAGCAATGTGGCCTATCATCGTCCATGAGCTGAGGTGACCCCCGCACTGCATTAGGAACCCATATGACAGTCATTTGGCACTTCATGAAGTATCCATTTTTCACAGGCAAAATTTCAGGGCTGTGCACGCTCCCATGAGGATGCAGGCAAAGCAATTCCTCTCTCGACGATGACCGTTGCCCTGTGCTTTGCCGTATATATTAGAAAACGTTAGCACGACGCATACAAACGAAAGGGTGATACTTTTAGTCATACCTACACAGAACGTTTAGCGATAATTGTGTAGGCTACTCGTTAGACTATTGTATGTGCTGCAGAACAGCTTACCTCGATTAATCATTGGGCTACACTGTCACTATCTGTGAAGACATTGAACTGTTTATTGAGTATATTAACGAGATGATCGTGGTGTTGGTGTGTTTGGGGTATCGGCTTGAACTTCCATCTTGGAACGATCCCTTTGATAGCTACCTTTGACATTCCAAAGCCAATTAAGCTCAGGAATCCTCCCTGGGGTTTTTGACCATGGATGTTAATTGGGGTATAATATATTCCTGAAGTCCTTGGCTTGCAGACATGTTCCTGATGCAGAGGTATCAAGGCCTTAACTGTGAACTTCAGCAGGCTGATGGAGAGGTAATTGGGGTGAATCCACTCTATGAAGGGATCTGCTGAAATTCAAATCCTTTTAGTGTTCACTTTGTGTAAAAGTCATTTGCCTCCTAACGCGTTCTCCAAGCATGAAACTATAGAGCCATTTAGGTACCCGTCATTTTTGAAAACATGGTCGTTTATTGTGTAGTGGAAATTCACTTAAGCTCCATTAATGCATGATTTATTCTGAATTAATGAATCAGTGCTTAAAATATCTTGGTTTAGAACAATGTCTCCGTCTTCAACCACGTCCCGTATATCTGTAAGCATTTTCACAGCTGTTTGCCCGTGACAGTAGAGTAAAATGAAAACATAAAGCCCAGTGAGATAAGGAGTGTGAACGTGTTTGATCAGAGTTCCTAGCGCTCTGACTCATTTGTTGGAGAGAGTGCTGTGTGCTCCTGCTAGCTTGCTTTGTGTGTAGCGAATCCCTGCAGGTTGGACTCTGAATGTATGTTGCTGCCCGAGTGTGCGCACGGTTCGGGCCCCAGAGGAGACCGCTGTCTGATGAGACTAATTCCCCCATGACTCTTCCTCCCCACTGCTCACAGGAGGCACCATGGAAACACGGCTCACACTTATCATCACTGCGGTTCTGACTGTATCACCGGGCACGATAGATGAGATGGGGAAACAGTAGTCTGTGTGTGCACATCTACTAGAGGCTATCTGAACAAGACCTCCCAGTCCCTCCACCGTTACACACACAACACATACACTAAGACACAGAAATGACTGCGTTTGTCACCTCCTTTTACAGACTTTAATCGTTGATACTGAACTCCTGTGCTTTAACTCTTTCCATACACTTATACAACACAAAGCACCCAGATATATCTGTTCATAGCATTACCTCCCAGTGTTCAGTCCATAGTAGTTTGCACTGAGCTGAGGGCCCGACATTATTATGTGAATCTCATTACGCAATGGGCTCATGCATCCTTTGTGCTTCAGAAGTTCATTAATTAGGACGCTGATCGCACATAGGGAATGCTTTTTGCTCATGGCAGTCTTGATGGTGGTGCTAAGCTAAAGCTGTCTGATTGTCGATCCTAATGAGCTGCTGCGGTGTTTACTCGATATGCATGGCGTGAGGCGCACAGGGGCTAGAGGGTGCGTGTTTTTAATGATGTTTATTCGCCGTTACTTTGAGGAGTGGGAGCATTTTGTGCTAATCAGCAGATGTTTAAGTTAAAGAGGGAGCACTGGGCACAGCTGTGATGAGCGCTACACAAAAGGAAGCGTGTTCTTGTTGAAAGAAGGTCCTGCTTTTCAATCAACACGGTTTTTGTTATACTTGTTAGATCACTTAGCAACTTTCAGTATTAACATCCACTGCATACTTATTATGGCAATTTGTGGTGCTGACCACGTGGTGGTGGTCTTGTATAACAGGCCTATAGATGGTAGATCTGCTATCTCCAAAGAATGCCCTAACAGTCTTAACATGATATATAGTAATGAGTTTTTCATGAACTAATATATGAATATGGCTTAGTAAAGATGCTGACTCAAGGACCTTCTTGACTGTGGGCCTGAGGTGGTTGTCCTGAATATTACAGGCTGGGGAGTGCTGTGGTCTTCCAGTGTCTCTGTTGTGTCGTTACCTTGGAAGGGAGGTGAGTGGACAGGACAGCTTGTGTAATAAAACTGACGCTGTCACTTGCTGTCACCACAGTGACACATTGATATAGACTTTGAAAACAGCTGGTTGTCAGTGCCTTAATTTCTTGTGTCAACTAAAAGCGAGAATGCTTTATTATTTGTGAAGAGAAGAGAAGGCCACATGAAGCTTTACAAAGACAGGTTCACAGACAAGATCTTAGAGCAAGCATGTTGGCAGTGACAGGTGACAAGGGTGAGAAAATTGCAAAGGCACAGAATGAAGGAGAAAGGCTTTAATGCTGACACTATGTCTGAGTGTTTGGTCAGACTCTGCCCATTGATCATGAGCTCAGAGCAGGAGTGCCGTTAGAAATGTTGAGCCTATAAAAGAATACAGTTATGGGGCCCTGTCCTATTAATAACAATATTAATAGTGTCCTCAAAGGGCCCCCTGACAATAGCCAGGCCCTTGGAATGCTCCTCATTTTTTACACACCAGCAGTGCTCTGAGGTTTACTCGCAAATATGATATTGCCAGATTCATGGAAAACAGGATAGTCCAGCACCAGGGGAAAGAGTCTGTAGCGGTGATGGGTAACCTGGCTGCAGTAGTATCACATCTTCACTATTCACTATTCAAATCTGGTGATTTCATGAAGGTGGTAGATGATCTTCTTATTAAAATAACCTGTATCAAGTGCACAGGTAGAGCCAGGCGATTTAGAACTAGATAGGTTCTTTAGGTTCTAGATTGTACCAGGTACCTAGTCACTGGTCTATATTTAACCACTGATGCATTCACTGTAGCACCTTTGTATTTCATCCAGGACACAAGCAAAATAAAACAAAACACAATTTCTTTTGGTAATACTTTTTTTTAAAGTGGCCCCTGTGACATTATCTTACATTGTACATATTTTTTTATACCTAAAATACCCCTAATCCTGCCCTCACTGTAAGGTACATAATGTAACATGTTGTCACACTGTACTTCATGATGTAGACACTCTGTAGGGAATGTTAAAATAAAGTGTAATCCTTCTTTTCTCAATTTATTTTCATCTCCCTGTGACATACCTAAGGGTTTAGTTAACGACCTTGGCTGATGTGGATTATTACATCTTTTTGTGTAATGTGGCCACTCTCATAGCAGTAAATCATACCTCAATAATTCTCTGACCTAAGGAGCTCCCAAACATAATTGTCCTCGCATGAAAGTGCTCTTCAGTTATGCCATACTAATCAGTGCTGCTGCTAATCGTATCTTTAGGTGAGATGTATTCATTGCCTGATTGCGCTGTGAATGACAAGGTGTCATCCGGAGCCTAAGGTAGGTGGGTAGCTTCTCGCCTTCAGCTCAGCGGAGCGCGGCGGGCAGGGAGGGAGCCAGTGGCTTGGCTGACGTCCGCACCAGCCAGAGAGCAAGAGAGAGAGAGGGTGGGAGAGAGAGAGGGAGGGAGGGAGAGAGACGGGGGCGTCCGCTGGCTGCAGATGAGTGAGTTTGTGGACGCGCCTCGGGTCGAGCAGCTGCCGCCTCGGCACCGTGGAGCAGAATTGGCCCCTGGGTGGTGAAACGTGTGCTCGATCCCCTCCTGCGCTCTCTGTCTTTCTGTCTTTCTGTTTCTCTCTCTCCCTCCCTTCATGTCTATCTCTCTCTCTCTCTGTCTCACACTCTCACTGTCTCTTTTTTCCCTTTTTGTCTCTCTCTCACTTTCTCTCTCTCTCTGTCTATCTCTTTCTCTCCCTCCCTGCCTGCCCCTCCACCTCTCCCTCTGAGAACCCCCCCCCAATCCTTGTGATTTTTGAATAATTACTGCCTGTCAGGGAGAGACCCTGGCAACTGGTTAGGCTCCACAGTCTCTCACTCATGCCGCCGCCCAGCTCCCACAGGAGGAGACCCAGCTTCTCTTCCACGCTTGTCGCCATTTGACTGGCTTGACTTTCCCGCTGGATGCCCAGAAGTCTCCTTGCCTTTGAATAATGGAGGGGGGCGGGGTGGGGTGGGGGTGCGTGGTGGGTGTGTGGGTGTTTCTACACATGCCCTCTGCTTGGGGGGTAGCTGATGTTGGTGGTGACTTGTGGAGGTTGGCTGGGATGTTGACCAAGTCCTTTTCGAGATCAAGCACACAAGACCACCCCCAGCAGCAACCCACAGATGTTACATACATTATGGCATCCATGCTTGTCTCTCCACTAACACACTGAAGATGAGCACTGTGCATCCAGAGAGAGACAATAGATTCTTACAAAGGGGAAGGTTAATGCATGCAGGCTCAAGAATAGAAATCAGGCCATTCCTGCGGGGTGTTTTAGATGTCTATAAATGGCTGTAGTCTTCAAAGGGCTGCTTTTGTATAATTTGTGTATGCTTTTTATTTGTAATAAAAAGACAGAAAAAATATCAACTACTATGAAGATGATTTAAATTGAATTAAATAAATTATTATGGCAATATGTGCTTCCTCCAGATGGTTGATATCACTATGGCAATATTTCCTGATTTATTGTGGTTCTGATGTACAAAACATGAGCTTAATTATCAACATAAAATGTACTGATTTGTTGCTGTTATGAGATTTAAAGGCTGTAAATCATAGTGTGTGAATGAATGAATGTGATGTGTGTTTTTGTGTGTATATGTGTGTTTGTTCAAAATGTGTGTTTGTGTGTGTATGTGTGTGTGTGTGTGTGTGTGTGTGTATCTGTTTATGAGTGTGTGTGTGTGTTTGTTTATCTGTGTGTGTGTGTTTGTTTATCTGTGTGTGATGTGTGTGGTGTGTGTTTATATAAGTGCCTTTGTGCATCAGTTGTGTGCGTGTGTGTTGCAGCATGGGACGCAGTCATGATATGCCTTGATTGAACAGGTTTCCATCTCCGCTTTCCGGGCTCCTACCATCTGGATGAACCTCATAGCCCATTAGTCCTCTCCCTCAAGTGGAACACCACTCAACTTCTGACAAACTAACTTTTCCCTTAGTTTTTGCTTGTGTGCTTCGCCTCCTCCTCGTGTTTGCTTGGCTAATGCGAGTGTGTGGTGGGAGGCTTTCGTAAGTGATGTCAGCCATAGCCACTCCAGCGCAGGGAGCAGCCGCTGAACAGCAGGTCGCTGGAGGCTGATTGCGAGCACTCCCCAACATGCTGCAAACTGTGCAGCTGTGGTGCTGAAAGCAGTTATTTATGTAGCTTATGTACACCGTATACAACTCTCTTTCTCTCTTTTCCTATCACTGTCTCTCTCTATGTATGTATGTATGTGTGTGTGTGTGTGTGTTATAGTTTACATTTGTGTGTGTGTGTGTGTGTGTGTGTGTGTGTGTGTGTGTGTGTGTGTGTGTGTGTGTGTGTGTCATTGTGTATACAAACAATGACACAATTCTTCAGGTGGAGTCACACCACACACATCTTTTTTGGCATGTGTTGAAGAATCATAACACTTTCAGTGGAGCGAGAAGTTGACTGTTAATGCATTGTGTAAACATTGCATACATACATACGTTATTTCAGAACTGCAATGCATCATATTAAAGCCAACCTGTGGCCACCTATGGATTACATTAAATAAAACTCAGAAGGGAATAAACAACCAGTATACATTTAGGAAATATAGACATGGTACATGCAAACATTGTCCGGCGCTGCCATAACAGCCATCATGCACTGTGCGTTTTTAGCTGGGTAGCTACTACTTCTTACCAGGCATAATGTGCCTCTTGTCATTGCTTTCAGCCATCTGAAGTCATCAGCAAAGTAAAAGCGAAGTTTACTTTCTATTCTAAACGTCAGAGTGTTTATTTGAAGATTAGTGTGAGACGGATACACTATTAGTTATGTAGTGAGGAGAATTAACAGGAGAAAAAATTAACTATAGACTTGATAAAATGAATAACAGATTTTGGTACTGTTAAGTTCAAGTAAGCTCAGAAATTGTCCTCACCTTCAGCTGCCTTTGATGTCAAGGCTTCTCCACAGGAGTCATTTTCTAAGGGTATAATAAAATCTAGGAATTCCTCCTAAAATGTCCCTTACTTTGTCAGAGTTGCTTCTGTTGAGCGACATTTGTTAAAAGATTTTTTGCATTCATTAATGGGGCAGGGATGTTAAGGTGGCATGGCTGTCATTAGCATCAATCGTGACGTGGCTCAGAATGTGTCAAATTATCATTTTGCAGATAGGAAATGCAGACATGCACATCTTTAGAGCCTATAAAGTATAATGCTTGTGAAATATGTTACATAGGCTACTTACAGTGGCATGCAAAAGTTTGGGCACCCCCCTGAGGTTTCATGATAATTTGCACTACCTTTATAAGAGAAGATCACAGCAACAACACTTGTTTTCCTACAAAAATGTACGAATCTTAGTGTAGCATTACATTGTTTTATTATAACACAATTAAGTGTTAGAAATGGAATGTGCAAAAGTTTGGCCCTTTTAATTGCATTTATTTCAACACCTGTAGGAAGTTATAGCTGACAGGTTGCTGTACAAAATTGCTTTGAATAGCTTGTTAGACCTTCAGTTACACCGACAGGTAGAACCAAAAAGAATTTTTAACATAGGTAATTGCTGGAGAGTGGCAACATGGCGGCCCCTTTAGAATTCTCTACTGACCTAAAACTAAGATAATTCATTATTATGAATTAGGAGCAGGGTACAATAACTTATCTGGAAGGTTTGGACAGTCTGTTTCCTTAACCAGAAATGTGGTGCAGAAATGGAAGGCCATAGGAACAGTCCTTGTGAAAAATATTAGAAAGGCACAGGCGAAGGATGGTTAGATTGGTCACAGACAAGCCACAGACCAGAGAACTACAACATCTAGCTGCTGATGGTGTAGTTGTTTGCACCAGGGAAAGCTCATTGGAAGGGTGATGCGCAAAAAGCCTTTCTAAGTAAACTAAGATGAGGTATGCAAAAGCACACCTGGACAAGTCAGAAGCATTCTGGGAAAAATACTGTGGTCAGATGAGACTAATATAGAGTTATTTGGTCAGCACAGACGAACTTATTGCCTGTGAAGTTTGCTGGAGGGTCCATCATCTTATGGGGCTGCATGGCTAGCATAGGTAGTGGAAACTTTGCAAAAGTTGAGGGCCTCACAAATTCCTCTCAGTATCAGCAGTTTCTTAACAAGAATGTTCAAGAATCGGTCACAAAATTGAAGCAATGCCAGGGTTGGATTTTTCAGCAGGACAATCATCCCAAGCACTGTTAAAAATCCACCAAGGAGTTCATGCAGGAGCACAAGCACAGTGTTCTGGAATGGCCATTCAGGCTCCAGACCTTAACATCATATGAAAGTGAAAATGCATGGATTGCTTTGAAACAGGCTGTCTAGGATGCCAGGATGCCAAGAAAGCTGACTAAACTGGAGTCATTTTGTATGGAGGAATGGGCCAAAATACCAACTACTAGACTTCTGGGACTTGTCCGTTTCTATAGGAGGCATTTACAGGCTGTGATTGCAGTAAATGAGGCTCTAATTAATGGAATTATTTCTTTGGGGTGCCCCAATGTATGCACATGCCTGTTTTTGTTTAAATGCACATAAAATGTTTATGTTGGACCCATACAAATTATTTCAGTACTGAAATGTTTCTGTTTCTATAATGTATAACATATGGTAAAATAAAGTTGCTGCTTCAAAAGCTCAACAACTAAATAAGCTAATTCTTTTAAAGAAATAGAGAAAAAGTGCAACACTACTGCTTTACGGAGTCACCACTGTATTGGCTGGCGTACTGAAGTTTCGACACTAAGTCTTCACTGGAGTAATTACATCTGATTACACCACAAAGCTGTCGTGCTTAGGGCACCAATATGGCTAGCACCACCCCTACATGCAAACATGCATGTAAGTGCTTAGCAGATTATAACACCTCAAACAGAATATAACATAAAGGGCTCTTCCTTATATTTGATCCATCTGGGAAATTGTCAGTGCTAACAGCAGTGTAGTACAGCAGCTGGCCTGTGGGGGGCAGTCTTACTACATAATTGGGATGAGGATGAGGGCGGTGGTAAGAGTTGGGGGGGGGGAGCTACACCAACGCTGCTGCCCACAGCAACAAGACGTCTCGAGGCGAATGCCAAGCCAAACTGCGTCAGACACACGCACATGCTGGTGCTTATCGCAGCCCCCCCCCCCAACAACCCCCCCTGTGCTCTAGTAATGGCATTGTTTAGATGCAAGCATCTTTTGGCCCACTGGCCCTTCCTGGTGATTGAGCAGCTCTCCCTGAATGGTGATCTGCTGGGCTGGGAGAGAATAGCGAGCGCTTGTGAGGACTCCCGACGGACCGGTCGCCTGTCTGAACCTCACAGAGATACAGGGAGTCATGGGGGCAGTTTCCACAAAAAGGCCCCATTTTCCCAGAGAACAGAGTGGTGGCTGTGGTTATCCTATCAAACGTTGCCTCCTTAATGGCAAGTGCATTTCTCTGTGCTACCAAGCTTCTGCTGGGGAATGTGTAAGGGTTTGGACCACCGCTGTGAACACTTACAGCACTTCTGTACTCTCTTTCTCACACACACACACACACACACACACACACACACACACACACACACACACACACACACACACACACACACACACACACACACACACACACACATACACACACACACACAGAGTTTCTCTCACTGCCTTTCTCTCCATCTTTTTCTCAATCTCTCACTCTGTTTCTCACTTGGTGGTTCTAGGAAAGCCAGGGAGATCTCGATGTTTGGTTTACAGGGAGGGTTAAGGGGGTGGGGGGGGGGGTGGGGGTAGCCTGTTGTGCCCGTTTCCAGGGGCGATGCATCTTATGTGAGGGTGCGAATGTGTTTAATGGCTGCCTTGCTCCTGCTGGTTGCCAGTGCATTATCCCGGCATCGCAGCCTCCCTCTCCATCTTGCTCTCTCTCTCTCACTCTCTCCTCCACTTGCCTGCCTTCCTGCCTGCCTGCCTGCCTTCCTCCGTCGCTGCTGTTGCTGTTCCCATGGCGTGCGGCACAGAAAGAAAAAATAAAGGGAGGGATACACTTCCAGCGGTGCAGCCTGTCCAACGCTCTCCTCCCCTCGGCCCGCGGTGGGGGCCGCTTGTTGGTGAGTTTGCACCTGCTGCTCACTTCACCATTTCGGTCCGCACCAGCGGTGCCTCGGAGGGCTGTGTGTGTGCACAGCAGCCTCTCTCCTTCCTCCGCAAGCTTCCTTCCCCCCGTCCTTGTAAATGAGCTGCGACACTTCAGCTCGGAATATAGCAGAGAGAGAAAAAGAACTCTTTTGCAAGCTGGAAAGATGGAGTAAGTGTTAATGATGAAGCTACTGTAATCTTCTCAATTTAACTTTTGAAAATTGCCCACGTATTAAGGATAAAATGTTGGAACCACTGTGGCTATTCTGGATCTAGTGTGGTCAAATGAGCTGCAGTTAACCTCAAATTACAGAAAGAAAAAAGTAACCCTTTATTTTAATGGTCCCTTTTACAGTGTAACCCTAATTCTGACCCTAACCCTAAGATACAGGGAATGTTTAATATTACATGTTAGTACACACTTTGTGACACTGATCATTTACAGTATAGATACACTGCAACAGGCACCTTTTAAAATATAATGTGACAAAAAAGAAGCTGCTTTCTCAAACTGGAAGGATACAGTAAGTGTTTTTGGTGAAGCCGCTGTAATGTTCACTGTTTAACTTTTACAAAATTGTGGATTTAATGTTAGAGTCTCCATGGCTATTCTAGATGTAAGTATGGGTTACTTACACAGGATGTAGAGCTCAGGAGAAAGATCACAAGGCTTCGGCCCGTGCTATCAAGAGAACACTTGAGTCTTTTTGTGTTATTACAAAGACAGATACCTTCAATTAGACACGCCCTCTTTGTGTGGCTGCACTATTCATAGTACTGTGACTGTTCTGGATGGCAGTATGGGTAAATTAGCCACAGTTAACCTCAAAATACAGCAGACAGAATTTAAATTTTAATGGTGCCTTTGACAGTGCATGTCTACATGTCACAACATGAAACATTATGGGTACATTCTAATTGCTTATTAATTCCCTTTGAAGTGGATTTCAAAAGGTATTCAGCCATATTAGGTGTGATTCCAATCAGCAGGGAACAAAAATGTTCAGTTCTAAGAGCTGTTACCTGTAAGGTTGTAAGGTGTAGGGATAGATATATGACTTTACTAGAAGTTTCAACTGATGTGTGGATGCAAGAACTCCGAAGTTGCTAGTTTTGAATCATTTGACTTATTATAGTCTTCATGGTGTAAGTGTTAATGATGATGCTGCTCTAATGTTCACTATTTAACTTTTTTCAAAAATTACCCACATATTATTTAGAATTAAATATAAGAGCCGCTGTGGCTATTCTGGATCTAAGTATGGGTTAGTGTCAGAAGATCTACAGATCAGGATAAAAATCACAAGGCTCCGGATTGTTCTATCAAGTGAACACTTAGGAGTTTTTTTTGTGTTATTACGAGGGGAGAGACGTTACCTTCAATTAGACATGGCCCCCTTTGTGTGTCTGCGCTGCTAAAAGGCGGTTCACAAAGGGGCTGTTATTAAAGGCCTGTCAGCGGGGCCTTGTCTGCTGCAATGGTGCCCATTACACTCACTCTCCTTTCTCCTCCTGCTTTTACCTCCTAGGGCTTATGATCTGTGTTTCCCCTGGTGACTGCAAGGGCCCTCACTGCCTCACACACAGACATACACACATGTTGCTTTCACATGGACACATGGACACAAACAGACACACAGACAGACAAACAGACACACACACACACACACACACACTTTCTTTTCTATATATCTCTATCCCTTTATTACACACACACACATACACACATACACACACACTTTCTTATATACATATCTATCCCTTCATAACACACACACACACACACACACACACACACACACACACACACACACACACACACACACACACACACACACACACACTTTCTTTTATATATATCTCTATCCCTTCATAACACACACACACACACACACACACAAACACACACACACACACACACACACACACACACGAGTTAAGATGATGCCACCCTGAAATCTTTAAGATTGTAAATTCCATTCACGCAACCCCTTTCTTCCCAGCAGATAAACTGTGGCTCCCACAGGTGTAATGTTCCAAAGTTCACCTCCAAGGCACTAGTAGTCTGGGAGCTGCTGGGATTTATCGTTCCGACGGAGAGCCTGCCCCAGTGGCTCCCTGGAAATTAATTTAGAAGAAAGCAAAGCAGGTGCACCACACATAGACCGAGCGGCTACACACATAGTGGAGGTGTTGCCTGAGAGAGAGAGAGAGAGAGAGAGCGAGAGAAAGAGAGAGATGGAGAGAGGAAAAGAGAGAGGAGTGCATTTCCAGGAGTCTATTTCCAGGAGCATGCCGTGTGCAAGTATAAGGGAATGCTCCACGACTGAAGTGGCCATGAGTCAAAGTGGACAGGACCATTCCTCAGATATGGCAATTTGGGTTTCAAGGAGTGATTCACCTGGTCGTGGTAAGCCATAATCAGGAGACAGATTCCGCCTGTAATTTTAGAAATAGCGTTTGGGGATGCTGGATAGATGGACTTCTTGGGAGGCCCCACCGGAGAAGAGAAGAAGGAGGATGTGTAAAGGAATTACCAGGTCAATAGTAAATATGCGTGCTGTTTCTGCTAACAGCCCTGAGCAGCTGCTGGAGCTGAATCATGGCTTAAGCATGGAGGGGGGTGCTGGGGGTGCGAGGTCAGGTTTGCTGTAACTCACTGTGAGGGATGGGCAGATGCAAGCACTAGCAGCGCCCCCGAGGAAGATCAAAGCCGTACCCTGGCGATGCACCGGGCGGCGGCTAGCCCACAGCACCTGGCCCGGCTCATCCTCCTCATCAGCTGGATGTGGGGGCTGGATGTCGGGTGCGGAGGGGGGTGCTTGGCCGTGCAGGCAGGCAGACGGACGGGGCTGTCCTGGTTGCCATGGTGAGCGAGCGTCGGAATGAAGATGAAAGGCCGGTATGTGCTGTAATCAGATTGTCTCCTGCAGTTGGGCCTCGTATTCATCTTCACCCCCCCCCCCAATCCCCATCCCACCCCCACCCCCCACAATTCCCTCCTTCCTCCCTCTTCGCACTCGGCTTCGGCCCGCACGGCAAACTCGTGGCGACATAAATCACAATCGGGCCGCAGTCAGCTCTCATTCCCACAGAGGCAGTGAGAGCCCAGCTCCAGCCCAGCAGAACCTCCTGCTTCCTCGGGCCTGGGTCACTCTCGGCACAGCCCGGCCTTATTTACACCAGATATTGTTCTTGCAGTGAGAGGGACCCCAAATGAAGATGGATTCCGAGCTAACAGCCTAATGATTTTGTCTTAAGGGGAATCATAGTGACTTTCTTTTGTTACGGATTCCCCCTTGGGTAAGGGAGAGAAGAAAAAAGCCAACGCTTCAAGGTTGTTGATGTTTTCAGCTTTGTTTCATGACTGGAGATCCACAGGCGGCTAAAGGTTCTCGCTGCATGGCATCCTACCAACCTCAGCCGTAAATGGATTTCATAGTCGGGGAACGTTAAATAATGAGGAAATGGTCATAGCCCTTATGCTGTTATGTCTGTGGATCTGGTCAGGCTGGGCTTCGGTCCTGCGGTTCTGTATTAAATGCTGGGTGACTCGGTTCACTCAAATGTGCCCGCTAAATGAGTCCCGGTGGCTTTTGGTGTGTGCTTCCATATGTCATTTGGCCACCATCCCTGAGCCTTTCGTGTGGCTTAGTCTACAGCACCGGAAAGCGGACATCTGGTGCCCTGTCGTAATGCTGAGGTGTGTTTGTTCACACAAAATAAACGCACCTTTTTTTTTCTCTGGCTGTCTATTTGGCTGTCATGGAGCTTGAGCAAACACGAGGGCACTTTTTTGTTTTTCTTTTTTTTTTTGGAAACCCGCCTTGCCTGCCACGGAGACAAAACCAAAATCCGGTCTGCTTTTGTTTCCCCATCCCTTTTGTTCATCGCCCATCCAAAGGTCCAATCTGAAAAAAAAAACACAATTTATTTTGCTGAGGGCCAAACACAGATGGTAGACATCAGACATGGTTTATCTCACCTTCAGAAACAGGAGTGGGCGAAAGAGTTAAATGAACACCAGGGGGACAGGGTGTTTCAGGTAGAGAAACACACAGTTGACTTGGATTCACATGGCTGATGAAAGCGACCCAAGGGAAAGACGAAAAGAGACAGAAGAGAAGAAGAAAAGAGGAATGAGGCGGGAAGAGAGAGAAGAGAGGGAGAAGACAGTTGAGACAAGGCGAGAGAGGGACGGGCTAGAAGAGGGAAGAAAGACATTAAACAAAGAGAGAGAGGGGGAGAGAGGAGAGAGAAATGAGACTAGGGTAGAGGAGAGAGAGAATAAGAGAAAGAAGAGAGGAGTAAGACAAAGAGAGGGTACAGACAGAGAAAATGGAAAACAAAGAGCGGGCGCACAGTGTTCAACAGGGTGGCTGTGGGGATGATCCCCCTCCCCCCCAAACCCACCCTCCCCTCCATCCCTGTCTCGCATGAGTAAAAGAGAGGGAGCGCTAATAACTCAGGGTGCAGCTGTTGCTGCCGTGGCGATGGTGGCGCCTCTGCTCCCCTCAGAGCCCGGGCAGAGCTGTTCTATTTTCACCTCATTGCTCAAGGCAGGCGGTGGTGGTGGTGGCAGCGGTGGTGGCGGTGGCGGCAGCAGCAGCAGCAGCGGCGGTGGCGGTGGCTTATGTAAGGGAGTGGGACAGGTAAATTAGAGGAGCAGGGACCATGCCTCTTTTAGACTCGCGCTCTGCCCTCGCACTGCTCCGCTGTCATATCTGATACAATAATTCGCCGCGGCGCCAGTATATGGAGACGTGCAGGCTGTGCAACATGCACCACCACAGCTGTAGCAGCAGCAACAGCAGCAGCAGCAGCAGCAGCAGCAGCAGCAATGTTTATCTCACAGAGCGTGGAACACAGATGATAGCCAAACGGTACAAATGGCAAAAACAGCCGGCGCACTTTACAGTGTTAAAGATCATCGATGAATGTCATTGTGTGCCGGTGGGAATCAGAGCATCCAGCTTTTCTCATCCGTCGGTGATGTATTGAACAATTGTTCATTGATTTCCCCAAGAGTGTGTGCATGTGTGTGTGTGTGTGTTTTTCTCCACTACCCAGGTCCTTTATTATCAAACGGCTGTACCTCGAGAGCTTGGAAGAAAGAAAAAAAAAAACGACACGAAAAGGGCCACAACAGAGGACAAAGAAATCCATGGAATGGTCACATCAGTAATTAACAGCTGCCCGGGCTCGGGCTCAATTCATTATGCGCTAATCTTAGTGGCCCTGCCCCCTGACACCCTGCAGAATGAGATCAGCTCCCAGCAGGGCCGCTCTGTCTCAATGCAGCCCTCTCCATTTCCTCTCGCTCATTGACACATCTTTGAGTGGAAAGAATTCACCTTCGCTCATGGTGTGAGCATGGTGTGTGTGTGTGTGAGAGAGTGTGTGTGTGTGTGTATGTGTAACTGTGTGTGTGTAGCTGTGTGCATGGTGTGTGTCTGTCTCTCCCTCTCTCCTGTGTGTGTGAGTGTGTGTGTATGCGTGTGTGTGTACTGTCTGTGTGTGTGTGTGTGTGTGTGTGTGTGTGTGGTAATGTAGCAAGCATGTTATGTTGTAAAATGGTGAGGCCATTGTGTTCATGTAGACATGGCAGACTGCACCGAACTGATACAGAGAAGCCTTTTGTTTACCACCTAGCAGAGAACAATCACACAGGAGCATTCAATTACTTAAGAGTAAGTTAATTACGCCTGGTAATCAGCCAGGCAAAGAAAAAGGAATTTAGCTCCCTAAAACAAGTAAGTAAGTACAGATTACCACCCACATGTGTACACATAACCTTCAGGCCCAAGGCCTTGCAATCCTTACCGTAAGGCTTTGAGGGGATGTTTTAAAAGCCCGGGACCTGCTGAGCATAACCATATTTGCAGTCATTTCAGTGTTTGCCTTGGGGATCAGGGCCAACCATGTAAACACAACACATGATTGGCTCCTGACAGCAACTGGCGGCACTGTGATCGGGCAGTGTTATTTACCTTGAAGGAGCAGAAGCCTTTGAGGCGATGGAGAATGAGATTAGCACTCTGCATGGGGAGGCCCCAGCAGGAAGAGGAGGGCACGGTGACCCACAATGGATGCTGTGATCGTGAGGAGAATCAACAGTTACTCCTAATCCAGCAGAGGAGGGAGAAAAAGAGAAAAAAATAGATGAATAGATGAAGAAAAGTGTGTGTGTGTGTGTGTATGTGTGTGTGTGTGTGTGAGAGAGAGAGAGAGAGAGAGAGAGAGGGTGTGTAACCCCAAAGACAGAAATCCCTAAAAATTCTCCACACCTACAAAATGAACTAGAGAAACAGTGTTTTAGTTCCCCAAGTGGGACTAAACAAAAGGCCTCATTACCTGGAGAGCACTGCAGGGATAGGGCACCGAGTGGCCCTCCTCCCCTCGCTGGGCTAACCATCACCCTTATGATGTCACACTGAGAGTCGGTCCCACCTGATTGATGTGGCCATGGCAGGGTGAGCAGGGGTGAGTTTGTACATGTTTTTCTGTGGCGTGTGGACAGAAAAGGGCGTCTGCCCTATTGAGCTCCCCCATTGGCGCTTGAAGGGGACGGCATGTCAGGAGGGGAGTTGGGGGGCGTTGGGGGTGGAAGCAGGGGGCTATTCAGCAGCTAAAGAGTGCATGTCAGGGATGGATGGGCATCGGGGGCCATCTGTGTCCTCTGGTGCCACGCGGCAGCAGCACAAAACCCACAGGTGAGTGTCTCTATTGTGGCCTTATCAGCTGCTCTGACAGCTGGGCCGAATGGCCAAACACATTCAATGGCAAGTCCCTGTGGGGAAACATGGTGATTAAAAGAGGGCAGCTACCACCATTGTGTCCAGTCTCCCCCAGGAGTCAAATCTACAAGGACTTCACAAAGCCAAAGCCGTTCCTCTCACTGGCATCATACAGCAAAGAGAACACCTATGCACAGAGAATGTGTGCGCTTGAGCAATTCCTCTCAGAAAATTGCAAGGTAAAGAAAGGAGAGAACGCACACAGATGACAAATCATATTAAAATGTGTACTGTATTGAACTAAAGTGCCAAAGTAACAGTAAAGGTCTTAACAAATTGGGTTTAGCCCATCATCAACACTGATGATGGACTAAACACAACACATTTGTTTCCTTATCTTTGTAATATACTCCTGTATTGCTTCTTCAGCACTTCAGTTCAGTACAAATGTATTTAGCACCTGTGTTTACATTTATTTAGCAACTGTGTTGTCTTATCTTTCTTTACCTTGAACTGTTATTGGAGTTGTGCACTAGGCGAAACACTGTAATTAGACAAAGGCATTAGACAGCAAACGTCACATCTACATCCCATTCAGAAAATACAGACATGATTTTGCCTTGGTGCATGGCGAAATATGCACAGCAACCCATTACACACAAAATGGGTTGTGGTGGTGTAGGGAAGGACATCAACTTGTATTATGTCAAGCAAGATTTGAAAAAAAAAGCAGGGATGAAGAGGGAAAGGCAGCGACAAAGTAGCATTTAATCAAACATATGCTCTTATTAATGGCTGCTATCAGCACTCTCCAGGGTGTGTGGGGCCGAGATTGCCTGGTGGTTTGAGCCACTCACAGGCGTGCGCTGGGGGAATATGTAGTCTCCTTGTTTGCCTTGTGCCTCCTGTAACCTTTTTCTGTTGATAGATCTTGACATTGGGCTGTGTTTGACTTCGCACGGAGGGGAGGGTGAAAATTCAGCTGTCAGCAGCAAGAAATCATTCGTTGTGCCTGACAGTTGGGTCTTTTTTTTGCTGTTTGTTGTTCCCCTAAAAAAAAAACAACTTTTTCACAACATTTCAAAAGCAGCTTAAATAATTGTATTGGTTTTATCAAGACACTTTTTTGTTTGCAACATAAATATGAACAGACTTAATGGAAACTTGCACTGTCATAACATTGCACTTCTGCTGTGACAGTAAGGTGATAACCTTAAGTTGGAGTGCTAAGGTGGTAGAGGACGTCTCCTCTCTGTTGCTGGGTGGGCGTGCCTAAGAAAAAAACCTGTGCCATTCATTGGCTCTGCAGATGAGAAACAAAGACGTTCATTGGATTACAGAGCCCAGACCAAAAAAACAAGACGTCTACCACACACCTGGCTGTCAGAGGGAGGAGAAATGGCATTTGATTGTGTCTGCGGTGGTGAGAAAGACAAGTTATGAATGAGATGAGATTTTGATTGGCCGTGGGGCAAAGGGACAGATAAGATGGATTTTTGATTGGGTAAAGGGGACACATGCGAGTGGCTCTGCTCGGCCTTGAAGGCAGTGGCCCCTCCCGTCGGGGACTGTCATGATCAATGTAGTCATTACAACTCCTTCCCAGCTTGACTGAGCCAGGGCTTCACCTCACAATGTACAGAATACATTAGGGGGAAATGGGCTATAAACTGTTGGTCAGTCTGGCTGTAAATGTAAATGTACGGGATGAAATATGCCAGAAGAGCTCTTCCATTTGTCAAGCCAGCCAGCAAGAAGACATCTGAGCTCTGGGTGGAATCACACAGAAAAAAAGAAGAAGAAAAAAAAAAACAGTTCCAGGGTTTTCTTCAAGTTGACCGCAGAACAGATGAATGTTACCTTTCCTTCTAAATTGCCTAAGAAACATTTTGTTGGAAGTTAAGATGCCAAAACTGTTGCCTCAGGTAACAACTGGCTTGTATCCTTTTTTGTCTCATACTAAGCCTCCAGTGGAGACATAGAGCTAGAGAGAGAGAGATGGAGCCAGTAAGATGAGTTTGGTTGTGGGTCAGTTAGGCGGTGCGAGGGGCCAGGCACGAGGAGCATGTTTTCTGCCTCTACTGCACTGCATCTGAAGAGATGTGATGAAAGGAGAGGCTGGCCGCTCAGTGTTCACCTCGGTCCCCTCTGCCTCTGCGGTGTTTGAGGATGTGAATGTCTGTTTTCTTGCTGTAATGGATTTGCAGAGAAACAGCTTCAGGGGTTCAGGAAGGCAATGGGGAGACACGGCGAAGAGAAGAAAAAAAAAAACGAGCGACCAGATGGGGGTGCTGTAGGACTGGCGTGTGCCGCAGTCCAGGCTTGTAGCAGCAGCAACAGCAGGCAACTCACCCACATTTCCTCTCTCTCTCTCTCTCTCTCTCTCTCTAGCACACATACACACACTTGCTCACCTCCCTTCCTCCATCTCCTAGAAAGTCAGACAGGGATGGTTCATTGCGCAGTAAAGAGAAATGGGATGGAGACTGCATCTCCTCGGCAGGGCCTGCAGAAAAGCGTGACTCTTTCCTCCCCGCTTCTAACATGGCACTCAGATAAGATGTCTCCTCAGGGGATGTCAGTTTAACCCTATCAGATAACAACAATATTTGCTCTTTTTTGTCACTCTGTGTTTCCCTAGAGCCCTTTTACAGATGCAGTGGCTTGTGATCCATGGCGATAACAAATGGAAAGGAGTAATGGAGAAGATGGGTCCTCTGTTGTAGAAATCACTATGCAAGTCGCTGTAGGTGGATGACTATGCAAAACTTTTAGGAGAACAACAACAGACTCATGCAGGATCGGTGTAGACACAGGCTACCTACCTTCTCTGGGTTGTGAAAGATAGGCACAAAAGGTTGCTGTATTATTAAGCACACTGACAGGAGTATTGTGTTTTTTGGAGGTCTCACATTCAATCGGCGAGCGGTGTGGACTAGAGACAAATGTGGGTGAGATCCGCTTTGACATTTCACTCTTGCTTACCTGGAGGCTCGACTGAAGCCCTCAAGGTGCCATCAAACTGACAGGGTGAGAAGAGAGATAGGCAGCAATGGAACCTTCTCCGGGGTTGTCCTGACAAAGGTTATCAATAATTTCTGAATGACCCAAGACAAAATGGATGGAGGTTTCGCCTTATCTTTTTCGCCAAGCCAGATAAACCCTAACGTGAAACACTGAGTTTGCCCGTTGCAACAGAGGAATTATGTACAAGCAAGATACTGTGTGACATTGACGGTAAAGATGACATACTCGGCAGAAACACAATTTAATATATTGTTTTCTGCTTCCGTAATTATTTGGACTTCATGTCACATTCACCTACACTCTACTACATTGGCATGACAGATTGCACATCTGTCATTAAAATAAATGCCTGCCCTCCAAAAACAGTGACTGGAGGTTTTACTGAAGTGTGACCACTCTTATATGTGACACATTTGGCTTCCATTTTTGGTGCCCCGTGATTGCTAAGTATAGGTCCTTAATGTCCTCTGGGCAATTCTGCGATTTGCCTGGTGGGAAAACGCCTGCACTCAAAATACCCCATAATAAGTTGTTGTGGAAGTTGTTCCAACTGCAGCATTTTTTAAACAAACCTTGTTTTCAGTCAATTAAACTGCCAGTGAACCAAATCTCATTTTGGGTAGCCCAAGAGTCAGCAAATACAATATGGTTAATGGCGTCGTTTAGACGAGAATGGCACCATGCACATTGAACGCCAGAACGCTCTGATGAGGTCCATTGAAGGGAAAAAAGCAGAAACATTACAAAGTGTAATTACTTTAAGCACCATTAGGGATGCAATAACTTCTGCATTTCAAGAAAAACCAAGTCCAGCTTACTCACAAGCTGGAATTAGACAGAGAAAAAGTAACATCCTTTTAACTTGGACTTTTTCAAAATTAAAGCAAGCTGTCAAGTCCGCTCTCATGTAGTCCTTCAGAATGAACGGGCAGAGGCGCAAATGAATACCACTTATTTCCCTCTCATTATGTAGCTTTCTCTTCAGTGTTTTGTTTCCGTTCACTTCCTATTTCATTTTGTCTTCATTCAGCCAAGCTGTAATTAAATCCAGCTAAAATTGTTGTGGTTTAATTGTGGCTCTCTGGAACTATCATGGGAGTGGATCAAGGTGTCACTGTCTTAAGAGCAGCAAACCCTGCGATTGGGTCTCTCTTTGCACATCTGGTGAAAAGAAGGATGAAGACTTGAATGGCAAAACAAACTAATGGGCACTAAATACAATCGAAAAAGGGTCATCGGTTTAACTATGGCTGCTTCTGATGGATAATGGTCAACAGATGCATGGAGCAGGTCATCAACAGGAACACTATTACTCCACCAGTTATCCCGCTGCCCATCCATGCCTTAAACAGGATAAGCCAATGAGCTTGCCAACAAGGCATGCAATCTTAATTAGACTTCATTAGCATGTCACACAGACTACACACTGTTGTCTTTTCTTTAGAAAGGGAAAATGTGTAATTGAGACAGACACAAACAAACAAAAACTGACAGACAAACAGTTGTTCACAGTGTTATTAATGCTCTGCAATATTATTATAATATAAAAAAGCAAGAGTCTGGATGTATGTGTTGTCCTCTCTTTGCTCTGCCTTTAAGGGCTATTGACAAATATAATTTCATTTTACATATAAAGTCTGCTATGTTATTGTTTCTAATGATGCTTTCAATGTGTCATTTTTATCAGAGAGGTAGCCGTTAAACAATTTCATACTTTGACATTGCAAGAAAGACAGGCAACTGGAACTGGAGGCAATCCATTTTGTGTCTTTTTTCTGTTAACATGTAAAACAATAAATTAGTCTGAAATCTGTACTGAATCCTACAACATTCCAGTGTTTTACTGGGTTAAAGAAATACATAGACAAAAGCCATGTGCAGGTGTACAAAGTATCAAAGTATGTCTATGAAACCAAAGTACCTTATAACCCCTCAAGTACCCTGCTATGACACTTCTCAGTCAAGGCTATTTAATCTCCTTGCCAATCCCCAACCCAACTCCAATTCCATTCAAACCACCCAACACCCACCCACACACACACACACCTCCAGCCAATTTGAATGCACTAGCCATCCAACTGAGCTTCAAGAGTCTCAGGCAGACAGCATCTTGGGAATGGGGCAAATTCATTCGAAAAGGCTTATTGTGTGGGTAAAAACGCAGGTGTAATCACACTTGCAATGAGTTGTCTCCAAGCCGTTATTGGAGAGACAGAGACAGCTGTTTGTTTGTTTGTTTGTTTTGTCTCTCTAATGTCTCGGGAGAAAGGGCCTGAGAATGAGACAGTAGGTCTCGACGGGATGCAACCCGCGAGCCACAGAATAAATCAATAAAGACGTGCCGAAGCGAGAGCAAGAGGGAGGAAATGGAATTTACTCTGCGGACGGGAGATCGGAAAATTACCCGGCTTCATTGCCATGCCGCTCCAGATAGCGGCTGTAATGTATGGCCCATATCAAAACAGTGAGCGAGATGGAGGACGAGCACGCAGCAAAATATCTCTCCATCGCACTGGGGGCAGGAGAGGAGTAAGGGGGAGAATTTATTTCTCCCCTGCAGACATTTTTATGTAATAAGCCCATTAGACTGGGTGGCGTCTCATCCGTCCGTTCTCTAGCTAAGCGTATTTGTCAGCAGAATGGGCTCTGCAGAGCATCCCGTATTATTGAAGGCTCTTAAAGATAACAGGGAAACATGTATTGGTTTCATGTAGCATATTTATAATAACATACCCGTAAACCTTTGTGAGAGCAGACAGGCCTACCCCCTCACATACACACACCCTACAGCTTACTCACACGCACTGGGACATCATGATAGTGTGCATTACAATAAACTGCTTTGAAGGATGAGAGAAACACAGTTGTTTCAAACTAGTTACACCAGGGAAAAATGCCTTTTCCATACACCTGTGGAAAATCTCAGGTGCGTCCTACAGATTTCACTGGGGAGATAGATAAGTGTGAAACTGATGGGGGCGTTGGTGAAGACGTGTTTGAAGGCGAAGTGGTCCAACACGAGTTTGGCTGTCTGTGATATCAGAGGCTCATTGGATTCTTGATGTGTCGCTATGCCTAAGGCGTTATGTTCGGCATGGGGAGAAACCCCTGAGATTATTATCATCTCCCTTCTCAGATAAACGTTTTAGCCTGCCAACTATCATCACTTCATGGAGCTTATTCGCTGAAAACCCTCCTTAACTACAGTTCCCGCCCACCACAGGGGTCCAGCCCCACAGCTCTTCTGCACACGTAATTTTCCACTGTGTACAGAACATTTCTGTGATCTATATTCATTAAATCCATCAGTGCAGAAATCCTGATCCAAACTCAGTTCATCTCATTTAAGTCTGGATTTTTTTAGTGTGTGAACTTTGGGCAAATCTGACCTTAGAACAGTGGGAGCCTGGATTTTTTTTTGGAAATTCATCCTCTCCCAAACCTCTGGTCGTGGCAGGGCTGAAGGACTCAGTGTCACCTGATGTGGACTGTTCTTCCTCCTCCACCATCTCACCTTGTCAGTCATCTCAAAGTTAATCAAGTCTGCGCTCAGAAAGTCCGGCCTCAGCACAGATAAGCACTGAATGCCTGTCAACAGCTGAATGCCGTATGGAGACAGATGGGCAGTTGACCAATCCATTGAGCTGAATGCCAGTGTTAAGCTGTTTTCTCAACAGTCCATTTTAACGCTGGCAAAACACATTTGGGGAGAAGAAATGAATGAACAAAGAAAATAACAAAAGGAAAAAAAATCAACACGCACAGACAACTTGATGGCTGGTTCTCGGTCAGTTTTTATTCAGCATTTTTTTTTCAAATTGTACAATCACACTTCACTTCAACACAACACGTTCCATACATTACATTTTTTGTGCCATCTCAATGCCTTCATAATGAATGGCTTTTTGTTTTTCAGTCATCACTAAAATCCTTCATCTCTAGTTATACTCCTGTACTAGCTCTCCCTTGGCCCCCTTCCAGAAGGTTCTCTCTGTGTGAGGGTGACCTTGCTGTGGTCACACCGCTGCCACATTAACACAGTGCTGAGTGGACATCGCGCCCAATCTCCTGCACCACAGGGAGCAGAGGGGAATGACAATGCCCATAATGTGCTACAAAAAGTGCCTGACCGACCGCAGTCTTGCATCTCTCCGTGGCACAAATGACTGTTGAGCCACCTGCTGCACAGAGACTGCATTATTACGACTGACAGAGATGCCAAGTGGTGTACATGCAGCCGGATGGATTTTTGGATTCTGTATGTGTATGTGTATGTGTGTGTGTGTGTGTGTGTGTGTGTGTGTGTGTGTGCACAATGAAGCCTGACAACAGTATGTCCGTGACTTAGGCAGCTCGCAGTTGAGTGTTTTTGTATGTGTGTGTGGATATGTGTGTGTGTGTGTGTGTGTGCTGCGGGAGAGATTTAGTGGCAGCTAGGATAAACAATTTTGAGCGAGTGTGTCTGAAAATTGAGAGGGAATTTCTGAGGGCTGCCAAGTGAAGCAGCTGTCAGATGGCTGCCTAGCGTGTCGTTGTGATCAGGCTCATTCGCCGCAGTGCTACATGGCATCGCCAAAAAAGCCCTCCAACAAATAGGGCAGCCTGCTGACAGCTGATCACCCGATGCCAATGTTATCATACATTTTGCACTCGCACTGTAGAGAGCCTGTGTCTGTGCTAATGGTAGAGCCGGGGTGGTGGATGGGTGATTTACATGTGTTCGCCAAACGCAGGCAAACATCTACCTGTCAGGGCTTTCGTGATTTACGGGATGAAGTCCACATTATCTCTCCGGAGCATGCTATCATAAGAGCATAGAGCGGTGCTTGGGTGCATAGATATTTCACAAACAGGAGCCACCCTTTGAGAGCCATAAACCCGCCTGAAATCACACAAGCTCTATTCAATGGAATGTTCTGGTCTTCAAAAAATGCAAGAAATACATCAAACATGGTTACAGCACAGAAGAGGCAATTTCACTTCACATAAATCACAGATTACTTTAAGTCTCCTGAGAGTCAAGGAGCAAAACAAAGACTTAAATTATAGCGCAAACAGTGACTGGTGAAGAAATAAAAATGCTCTTACAGGAACACCCCAGTAGTGCCCTGGAGAATAACCCCCCCAGGTTTTCTGGCTCTTCAATAATTACAGGAATTAGACAGCGAGAGATAGAAGTGTGGCGAGGACCCGGAGTGGCCGTTTGAAGCTGGAGGCAGCTCGTCAGCTGGCACTCCTGGAGCTGTGCCACACAGCATCATTAAGCCACAGACACAGCACCACTTTCATCTCCTCCTCCATCAGGAGGCCCACGGGCTGAGAGCCGTGCAGACAGGTTCAGCATCAGCATTCACAGACTACTACTTACAGCACTCTGGAATTCTGTTGAGCTCCAGAATTACAGCACTAAATGAGGGATTGATGGGTTTTCTTTTTCTTATTATTTGGCATGGAACAATTATGTCAAATCTTGTCTCTGACTCCCAACTGGAATGCAGATGGTCAGTGAGATGAAAAATATTGCTAGCAAATAATAATAAAAAAAAACTTTATAATCATTTTCCCCTTTCTACACTGAAATCATGCCATTTTTGCAATTATTTTAAAAACAAGTCTAAAAATGGACCCACGGGCTTCTATTGGGTCGAACTCCATTGTCAGTGAATGATACTACAGCATAAATACTTAAAAGCTAAAAAAATGCATTACACAAATCTGTTTTAATTCAAATACTAGGAGCTACATAACCCAGGCAAGCATAATAAAATGGGAATAATGTTTGGCATAGAGACAGTAACATTCATCTCAGCGTAACCTTGTATCCTTCAAGTCAAACAGACAAAACACTTGGGGACAAAAAACAAAATCACACAAAACAAACCTTGAAGTTGTCTTGTGTTTCTTACTTTTCTTTTTTGTCTTGTTATGATTTGTGGTTTTTACTTTTCCAAGTGATAGGAGGAAGAAACAAAGAAAAGAAAAAAAGGTGACAATGCTACATATCAAGACCAGCTTGACGGGACAAAGAAAGACAAACTCCACAGGGAGCAGGTGTCTAATGTCTAATAATATCAACTTCTAGACAAAGCAGTGCGCTTCGCACCACAGGTGAAACACAAGGGGGAGAACCACTGAGCAAAAAAAAAAAAGCAACCTTTTGTTCTCAGAGCAGAACCTTCTGACTGCTGTGCTAATACTGAATCTCGAGCTGATTTCTCAGAGGAAGCCTACAGTGCACTCTTTGTCTGACAGCCCGTACACCAGACGTGCCACAATGGTGCCTTTATCAACGGAAATGATGTTCCGAATGGACTAGCTGCGAGATTACCGTGAAGAACAACATGCTGTAGTGTGTGTGAGAAGGAGGCATTTGGAGTGATGCTACATGACCTTAAGTATCTGAGGGCTAATAAGAGACGGATGTATGCCTTTCTATAGGTCAGCCGTGTGTCAGTGTGCCTTCAGCGGAAACCTTCCTTGTCCAGCATGTCTTTGAGTGCACGTGATGAGCAAGTCTATGCAGAGCACACACCAGTGGAGTCTTCGAAGACGGGCTGGTCCTCGATCCCCCTGGCAAACAGCTTGATCAGCTGACCGTGCACGCTGCAGAAGACAAGACAATTACACAATTTAGGGTGGCTCACACAAATAACTATAACTGTAAGAATAACCAGAATTATGTGTTCAAAAAAATCATTCTGACTTTCATGAACACCTCAACTACAGCAACAATAACGGGGCTGTATGTTTCACTTTCAGAGTGATAAACGATAAAAACACTGCAGCCAATTGGAATAGTCATTTTTTTATTAGTTGTTTGCACTAACGTGGGAAATCTTGACATTAAAGTTTCATTCTTCAGTGGACACGTATTATTTAAGTTACAGTTATCATTACAGTTCTTGGTGTGAGTGGCTTTTTGTAGTCTAGCAGAAACACAATCCCAGTTTTTGTCATCCCCATCTAGTCCTCCCCTTCATACACTTTTCCCTGTTTACTATCCTTTGACGTAACAATTCATTCACAATCCAGCGTAACAATATTTAAAAAAGGGCCATAGACTCATTATACAAGTTAATTGTGTGAAGATATTAACATTTACGCAGGTGGTTTATTTTCCAGTACTTCCATCAAAACCTTCAATGTGTTTAATATTGAAAGCCAGGGCTTAATGTATTATTTTCCCTTTTTTTTGGCAATTGTGTTGTCATCAATTATCTCAACAACTCATTTGCTGACTCAGTCGAAGAACAATTACCATAGAGGAAAATGCAATAAATGAACGGACTTCTATTTTAATTAAAAGGGAGTAGAGCTTTTAACGGGAGGGGGAAGGCTATTAAATTAGGGACATTACACAGCCATGCATCATTGGCAAAGTACAATGAAGCATAAAATAAATGATGCATTCAGGAGAGCCATCATGCTACATAAAGATTTTGCACTGATAACCACAGCTGGATTCACACCAGCCCCATCCGATATCATATAGAATACAGCGAATACTCTTTGTATCACTTTGGCTGAAGTCCAGCCAGCTCATTGGACAATGTCCCTGTTTCAGAGTAACTGTGGGTGAAGCTGGTCAAAACAAAGTGATCATTGCCAACATGACAATACAGCGCTAAGTCATTAGAATAGAAAACTGGCTGGATGCTGGTTGCCAAATGCCAGATAAGATCAGAGGTGAAGATCCTGGCTGCAGAAAATACAAACCTTGCCACATATTTGATCCAACTATTTTCTAACCCAACTGATCCTAATGAGCACACAAATCATCAGACAGATAGATAAGCTAATTAGTGAAATCATCTGTGTTAAGTGCACAGGCGGAAGGACATGGCAGGGTTTTTACTTTCTGAAGCCAGAATCTCCACCTCTCGATAAGATGACATACTAGATTAAATCTTTCTGCTAATCAAAGGCTGAATAATTCTATTCTTTAAACGGATGTGAGCCTCACCGTAGTGATACTGCTCCAGATACAACAGTATGGTTTTGTTTGGAATTGGCATGTGTCTCATGACTTGAAATTATAAATCTGTTCTTGGTTTCCTGATGAGCAGAGAATATGTTTTTCTCTACATGTGGCAGATAAGATACTCTAATCAGAATACAAAGCAACTTCTTTTTAACATGGCATTAAAACTGTTTTAATGTCATAATACTATGTTAGCTAACTGACTTCATAATTTGTGTTTTTGTTATGGTGAGAGCTGTAAGGTGTAAACATTGAACATCAGAAAAAAGTGTTTTCAAAACTAAAACTGATCACCAATATGCACCAAAGATATACCAAACATGGAAACACAAAAGCACCTTACTATTTTTTTAAAGTTAGTGTAACAACACTACATTCACAATGTCTTTCCCCTGCTCATGGCGCTGTTGAAACAGCTGCTTGGCTGGACAGAGGCAACAGTGTTACTTTGTGATTTAATTCTGTTTTTCCCCCCCAACAAGCTTACAGGTGAACAAGTTCAAGTTCACAGACCTGTTAGCAGCCAGTCCCCCTCAGGGGCTTTGCGAGGGCTAATCCACCTATGAAGAATGGCGGCCCATGCGTCTGGCTGGTGCCACAGTGTGTGGTGAGTCACGGCCTATCCACAGGGCCCCGGCTTACCCGACTTGAATGGCAGTGTGAGGCAGCGTCTCCCCGTCACAGCTCCACGTGCTGTGGGTCGGGGTGCAGCTGCAGGCTGGATGGTCTCGGCAGATCTGGCCGAAAAGCCCCCTCCCTCCTCCTCCTCCTCCTCCTCTCTCTCGCAGGTCGAGCTCCGAATCCGCCTCCTGGTGCTTAGGCATGAAGCGGAACCGGCGCACACGGTGCACCTCAACAAAAGAGTGATCAAACTACAGAGAGAGAGAGAGAGAGAGAGAGAGAGAGAGGGAAGGATGGGGGAAAAGGGAGGATGGGAGGAAAGAAAATAAGACAGAGAGCGCAAGTGTGAAAGAGAAAATGAGAGAGAGCGAGAGAGAGAGAGAGGCAGACAAAGAGAACGAGATGAGAAGAATCTGGAGGCCGAGTGCAGAGGAGCCTGGGTCACAGAGGCAGAAAAGCCTCTATATTACCCTCCACTTCTCCGTTCTACACCAGAGCGCTCATCTCCTTTCGAGAGTGACGGCAATTTATTCCCAATCACGCTCACTTCATGTCTCTGCCTTTGGTATTCATGCAAGATTGTTTACTCATAAAGACTTTGGACAAACAATGAATATGTTTAATGCCCATGCCTGGCTGTTTGTGTTAAATTATGTATATATGGCAGCGAAAGAGCCGCAAAGCTTCTTTGAAGGCTTTTCGCATCTCCTGCACTTCCTCCTTAAGCTGTGAACCTTCCTTTCGTAGCACCCTGATGCTACAGACCTGTGAGACTATTATTTTATTTACGATAAGTGACTCGGCAATGTGCCTGAACTGAGGTGAACCCTAATTAAAAAAAAGTAAAAGGAGGAAAAAAATGCAGTGAGCTGTAGGTTTTTGCAAGCGAAGCAGGCAGGCAGAAGCTCTCTTTTGATCTCCAACATAGCCTTGAGTCATCTCTGGCACATGTAGCCCAGGAGAAATGTCTCCCTTATCCTGATCTCTTGAAAGTGTCAGAAAACATTTCCATGATCTAAACATACCAACTGTTCTATTGCTTTTGACCTCACAGAGCCATCCCACATTTCTGTCAAACTGATTTTAAGGCTTGTTAGTGACTTAATAACATGCCTTGCAAAACATATATAACCCATTCCACAGAGATGGTTTAGGGTCTTACAAGTCTTAAATAATTATGACTAAAGCTTTACTACTGTAATTGCCATAACTGCACCAGTACAGATGCTGGTACATGCAAGTGCCTGTAAAACAACATTGTTTTGGGCAACAATAACATCTTTGTAGTCATCCTTGTTAAAGATGCTATATGTAAAAAAATGTAGCAAGTAATCATAAAATTGCCTTTATATGCCACCAGAGGTTAAGGAAACATGTTAAATTAAAATACTAACAATAGCACAGCCAGAATATTCACACTTTCAACCTAATATACAGTCTGCAAATTCTGTTGATGTTTTTATTTTGTGTTTTGTCTCTTGCCTCAAGAGGGAGAGTAATATACATGTCAGTATTTTAAATTGGATTGCAGTACCAGTTTTGACCACAATCCTACACAGTATAGTACCTTTAAATATGCAGATAAAAGAGCTCTGATAGTTTACCTGGTCATTTTTGTTGGTGTGGCGAAGCAGGTGGCGCAGGAAGTCGAGGCGGGAGCATTTATGGACGAGGATGAGGTCGGTAGTGCCGTCAGACAGGTGTGCGGCTGGCGACAGGCCTTTGGGGCTTCTGGGACAAGCACAGCTCATACTTACAGCATTGATGGCCACAAATTTACCCCGGATGACTCGCCAGACGTCCTTATGTCCTAGCACAGCATACAAAGACAAAATTATTGTTTTTAACCAATGAAGTCTTCAACACCTACCAATTAGCCAACTTCACACATCTTTGTGATTGAACACTTTAAGAGCAGGTACTGTTCTCATGTCAAGACAAAGTTAAAAAGAGACCCCTTTTTAAACCGCCTTTCATGAGCAGCGTTAAATGAAAGTTATAAAAACGGATAATTATCAGCAAGCTTCATGCCCTTCCAGAGTCATAAAACCAACTCATGAGAGAAACTCATCAATTTTAGATAGCCTCCGGGATAGAAAAAAGGCAAACAGAGTTTAATTGGAATGTACTGATCAAACACTTAGCGGTACCAAAATGGAGGGGGCGATGGCGCTCGGGATGGCTTCCTGCGTTTCAAATGACACATTTACATGCGGGAGACTCATTTGCAGAGTGACAAAGCTTTGCCCCATTGCCTTAACAGTTGTTGGAAATTTTCACACACTGCCACTACTCCAGAGTGACAGAGTCAGAGATGCAGCCAAGTATTGCAGAGTCACTATCCCCCTGATTAAGAGGACACTTGCTTTGCCTTCTTTTTCCCCTTTCTCCCCAGAGGATCACAGCCCCCTAGGCTGCCAAGAGACTCTGTGTGCCCGGGGGAAAATAACATGTGTGGATGCCAATTAGGGACAGCGAGGACTTGGTGGTTTTTTTTGTCCTGTAAACACCACTTATCCACAGCTTTGGAAGTAAACAAATGGAAGCTTCTGCTCATGTGACCATTCAAGCCTTTTTTCTTCTTTTCCAGCGGAGGGCGTCTGTTGTGTTGTGTAGAGGGTGCTGGGAGTGCAAGATAATATACAGTGTTTGGGGCTGCAGTGTGCGCAGTGGGGCAGGGGGCCTTGCTGTGTGAATCACTGGCTGGGCTGCTCTCGCTGTTTGGCCTCGTGTTCATGCGTGGCGGGACACAGGCTCCCACAGATGGCGACATCACACTCACAAGTGGAAAATGTGCCTTATCTGCCGACAGAGTGTGAGGGAATACCCCGCGGCACTGTGGCTGAGGGGGAAGATGATGCTAGCATTTTTCTCCATAGAGTCTCCATAGAAACCACTGTGCCCGGGAGGAGGAGGAGGATGCTAGCATTTTTTTATTTTTGGTAACCATTTATTTTAACTGTCCCTGTTAGAATGCATCTCTACATGTAAAAACAGAGAACATCCTGTACTTATGCTGTATATACCTACACTAACAGTAACCCTTTCCTCTACCCTTAGGTAAATGTTACATGTTGTTATACATGTTGTTACATAGTACTTCATGATGTAGATACACTGTAGCAGAGACAGATGAAATAAAGTATGACCTTTTTCCGTTTGCTCTCCATATTTGGTGTTAGTGTGGAGTGAGGACTGTTTGCTGTGGGGAGCTGTGACGTTAGTAGAGGATACATTTGACTAGACACTGAATGCCAGATAAGATGACATATTAGATCTTTATGCTCATCTAAGACTAGCAAAAAATGGTGTGAGCATGTGGCTAGAAAGGATAATGCTAGCATTCTTTTCCCTCCCCGACCTCTCCGTGTGTGTGTGTGTGTGTGTGTGTGTGTGTGGCGAGGATGATCCCTGGTGGGGAGGCTATGATGTGATTATAGTGTGTAATAAGAAAAAGCAGTTTGTAGATTCTCACCACTCTCCAACATGCTGTCTTCCTCCTCCTCCTCCACCTCTCCACCTCCTCCTCATTACACATCTGCTTGTCCTCTGGAGGAAGGTGTTCGCTGTGCTGGCATACATGACACCTGTGGGTGTGATATGCCAGTAGCAGGCCTCATGTTAGCAACCTTACTGAACAGAATTCACCTCGACAAAATATGCACAGTAATAGCCACTCGCTGTCAGAAAGCTGGATACGTGTACAAAAATTAATACCGCCTCTCGATGCACGCTAGGTATGAGTCACCAGGCATCAGGGATGGCTATATAATAATATATTTACCCTGATCGGCATTTAAACTTGTCTCTCGGCGAGCCCACATTGTCAGTAGCTGGTAGAAAGACACTGTTCCTTCATAGTAGTGATGTGACAGAAATGTCTTAACACCTACAACAGAGACACAAAAAAAACCCATCTTGTCATATGACAATACCCAAGGGAGGCTGGGAGAATTGTTCATTTTTTTTCCCTTCCCCTTGCGGCGATACATACCTGAGAAGTCATATCTCGTCGGGCCCATCCAGCGCTTCTTCTCGCTGTCCGTTAACAAGTCTCCATAGAAACCGTATCCCAGCAGCGAGACAGAGTATCTGAGGAATGTGTTGTTGTGGTGAACCGAGCAGACATCTATGGGCTGCGAGTCTCCTGTAAACACAAGCGGTATAGTATTACTAATCAATCAATCAATCAATCAATCAATCAATTGTATTGCTTTAAGTGCATTTTCACCAAATCCATGAACCTCTTACAGTCAAGGTAACTGTGATGGATGAAATAACAAGAAGTAATGCAAATAATATATACTAGCAAAATAACTTAACACATGAAAAGAGAAAAATTAACCAAGTAAAACATATTAACATAAAACTAAAAAATGATGCTATTGCAAGGTTTACCATATTGACAATAAATGAATATACAACAAAGAAATCTTGTTCCAAGTTGGAAAATAACACCCTTATCTTCCCAGTCTTTGACCTATAGTGCACCGACCTTGTCAATCATAAAACCTCATAAAATATGTCTCCGTGACATTATATGAACCTGAGATTTGCAACCTACATTCAGAATCTGCAACCCGATAGCACACATTCCAAATCACCTCGTTCAGCCTGTGCACAAAACAGGTGACTTTACTAATTAACTATTCTATCTGGCTAAAGAAATGTGCTAATTAGAATCAGCTGATTTAGTGAATGGCTGGAAGAAATACATGGTACTGGACTGAGCTTCTGAAGCCAGACTGGCCATCACTGATGTGAACAGAAATGGAGGACATTTGCCCATGCCCAAGGGGGTCTTTAGAGCTGGACATTCAGGGCTATAGCCCCCTGGATGTTCTCATAATAGCCACATATCGATCACAGGATCTAAGACTTTGATCTTAACTCAACAAACCTAAGAATGATAGCCTAAAAACTAGCACATGCAGTTCCAATAACAATCACAGGTTTATTGGTCTGTTGCAATCGCAGTATAATATTAAGGGTTGTGTGTGTGTGTGTGTGTGTGTGTGTGTGTGTGTGTGTGTGTGTGTGTGCGCGCTGGGTTATTGGAGGGGCGGGTGCTTTGAGCTGGGTTGGCTAATCCGCAAATGTCTCCACACTCTTAACAACGTCTCAGTGCCCAGTGCTATTTTAACCAAGGCTAATGTGGAGCAGGTCATTCAGAGTGGGACGCCGAGCATCCCCTTCCCACACTGAACAGGGTTACGGCTCAGGTGCGCCGACGTCTACTCACCCACGATGATGTGCAAGGCAGAAGTCACCGGATCATTAGCGCCCACCGTTGCATAGCAGATACAGTCGGTTGAACCTGGTTTGAAACACATTTCACAGGTCAGCGCTCCAGTGGAACATTGAATTTCACACTGAAGGTCAGGAGCTGCAGATTCTTAGGGGGCCACAGTTTAGTTATAATGACAGTTTAAAAAATCTGGACAGCCTCTTGGCTTTATTAAAAGACACACACACAGCCACACACGGACAGCCACACCAACAGAAACATATTAGAGCAGCCAAATTACTAAAAAAAAACAAACAAATTGGACTGCCATTCGACTCCTTTGAAAGACACACACACACACACACACACACACACACACACACACACACACACACACACACACACACACACACACACACACACACACACACACACACACACACACACACACACACACACACACACACACACACACACACACACACACACACACACACACACACACACACACACACACACACACACACACACACACACAGTAAAGAATCCGAAATTCTAAAAAATCAAATATAATGTGTATGGTGCTGTGCATTTTCAAATCAAGAAAACCGATTTCCTCTCTTCTATTGAAAGCTGACTCACAGACCCATGACCATGTGCGGTGTCTGAGTTCGCCGCTGACTCTTACAGATGTGGGCAAGGAGATGAGTTTGAGATGAGTTCCTCTCCCCTGAGCTCTGAATGGTAATATAATGCTTTTCACTGAAAATAGCTTACCTTCAAGAGAAGATCCGAACAAGTAATAGCAACTAGACACAGGTCTACATATACACACACCAGGAATTTCTATGAAAAGGATTACAACAGAACACCCTGGTTTTGGAATGGGAGATTTAGGGCATACTTACACTATGCCATCCGTACCATACCCAGGTATGCTTGACCTCCAAAGTCCTGTTTGTTTGACAAGTGTGATCACTTTGTACCGTACTCGGGCACGGTACGCTAGTACGGTTGGAAGAGGTGGACATGAGTCTGGTTCAGTTGGACTCAGGCACGGTACGTATGTAGTGTGATTGCAAACATGCCGAAGCACAGTTATGATGTCCATTTAACAACAAAGAGATTGTAAAGAATTTTGTTGTTGTGGTAATAAAACATTTGGTTGCAAAGATGCAAAGATTCTAGAACACAGCAACTTAACCGTGCCCGAGTACAGGTTGATATTATAAAGTGTGAGTGCAGACCAGAGACAACCTTACTCCAGTACGGTACAAGTGAAACATACCTAGTGTAAGTACACCCCCTTAAAGAAAAAAAAGAAATCAGGAATGCACAATTCTGTAATTAGGTTTCTCCTGTCCAACTGTGAAGCTCCACGACGCAAGTGGTATCTGTAATTGCTCGAAGAGTTATGACATGCAGTGGAGCAGTCACAAGATCGAAAAAAAAACCCCCAACAAAACAAGGAAGTTTCTGCAGGTTACTACAGGTCATACTGCATGAAACTGTGTTGCATGGCAATTTAAATGCTTCCAGGCAACATTTTAACCTGCTCTTCATTATAACCCATGGCTCATATCATATCAAAGATCTTTTTAAAAGGTTCTGTGCATATAAATTATAAGAAAACATACTATCAAAAGCAAACTCTGGGGAAATGTCTGAGTATCTCTTATCTGACAGTAGAGATAAGGCCCTGTAAATGGCCAGAATTAGCCTCGCTGATAGGACCTTCAACAGCATGTTTGTTTTTTAACAAATGTAGTGCACAGCATGTTACCTTCATTGGTAGACTCTAATATCTAATAATGGCATATGGCACTAAGTGAGTGGTACAATCTCTTACAGATGCAGTTTGTGAACTCCTTCTGTGCTATCTCCAAATGGATTTTAACGTAAAAGTGTGACTGTGCAACACATCTAAGACTGTTATTTCAACCATCTCCATCAAACACACATGAATATACAATCACATTACCTCTCTCCCACCCACCCATTCTACCTCCCTTTATCAGGTAGCCATCCTTAAACTATATCCTATGCACTTTAATCCTCCCTCCCCATGCACAGTTTTAGACAAACAATCACTAATTTCACTGCATGTCCTACTCTAGCCAGTATGTCTATGCTAAGTGACAATAAAACATCATTGTATCCTTGTATCATTTCAAGATTATTTACAATGAACCTAATTTCACTGAGTATAGCCATTTGTTGACAATCCAAACACACAAACATGATACACTGCTGTTTTAAGGGCGGCGCCGCAGGCGAAATTTAGTCAAACTGTTACCCATTCTGTTTGCTGATAGCTGTCGAAGACACCCCACTCTCCAACAGCACTACTGAGGAACAACCGTGTCTGACCGCTTAATTCTGCATTTAAGTCAACCCATCAGGCCTGACAAGGGACTGATGTATTTGTGTTTTGTTTTATCCTGCGAAGAGAGATAATTCGGCTGTTGACAGGGTGCTTTTTTCTCCCACTGCAAACACACCAGACTAATCTCCTGTGATCATTTTTCCAGCATGCTACTTGTTGGGTCCAGTTGGGTAATTCATGTCATAGCAGTGGAATTTATGATGATTTAGAAAATGCCACACAGCATGTGGCCTGTAATGGAATTTTGAGTGATGGATTCAGGAGGGTTTGTGGGGGGGGGCCCTGTTGCGCCACAGGATCCTGGATGTCGCTTAGCCACCGGGAGAAAAAAATCATGATGTACGAGGGGGGTCAGAATCTCTCTCTCTCTTTCGCTCTCTCTCTCTCTCGCTATGTTATGTCTGGGTTGCATTTGAGACACTTGGACTCACCTGCGGGAATGATTCCGATCCGAATGTCACAAGGGACAAGCGTCTCCTCAGGACAGTTCTGATCCACGCCCGAGTCTGACTGAGTCCTCCATATCAGGCCATGGACGATCTCGCTGAACATGCCATCTCCCCCGACGCAAACCACACTGCAGGGAACCAGATAACATTGATTAGCTTTGCTGTTTGATTGAACAGGGCCTTCGACCCTAATAGATGAGCACAACGGAGTCGAGGCTTGTGTGTTTGACCTCTAATTCATTTTTAAGTTGCATCCCAGCGTTTTCTCATCAAAAAGCCACTTAGTATTCAGCGATCCAATCTTTGCAGGAATTAGCAATAATAGTGGAGTCTGTGCATCGATATGTGCTGAAATAGAAATTCTCTCCTACTGCAGATTGGACATGAGGACAGTGGCATCTCCAAAGGAACCAGAAACATACCCATCGTATTTCTTAAGATCGGCTTCAGTTTTCAAGTGGTCCCTAGCATGATTAGCTCGCTCTGTAACTGTGGAGACAAATGAGAAAAGACGGTTTAGTGTGCATACGTTTTATGAGATCTAAATTGCAACCATGACCCCGTCTTGTCTACAGAATATACCAAAGTGCATCAAGACCTACAAAATAAGAAATCATTATTTTTCTAATGACCCAAAATCACTTCGCTGCGGTGAGAAATAATGACTCTGCCACAATGTGAAAAACTTCTATCAGTGTTGGGCCCAGTGACAGCATGATAGATGGTCACATTTTTGGTAATTGGAGATTCCTAATGTCTCTGAATTTTTTTCACAGATAACACATTTCTTTTTTATGCTGTTTTTAGCCCAGTGTCTGGACATACTGGTTATTTGAAACTTTCACAGTGTTACATACATCTTTGGCAATGATGCTTCTATTATTTTACCTAAGTGATCAATCTTAAAGATTTTACATGTAAACAAGTTTACAGTGAAGGTTTATGAAGGACCATAAAGAGTAATATAGCACTACATTAATCTGTTATTCTAATGGACAGCAAGAAGATGGAGTTTATGAAAGGTTTATAAATGAAATAGCAATCCATCAATAAATGGTTACATTTAAAAGGAACTTACAAAACCTCATAAAACACTTAATTAGTACAGAATTTTAAAATGGGCCATGATGAATTGTATGCTCTGCCTGGTCAGATTTCACACTAACAGCCATGCATGCAAATTCGTCTCCCTCAGATGCACTGACCTTGGGAGAGGAGATGAGTACCAATAGTGTCAGAATAGCAGTCGGTGCCAGTGTCATCATTTCTTGTATTGCATCATGTCATGCAACATTTATTTCCATTTCCTTTCTTCCCACATCTTCAACCATGTCAGAGACCAGACTACCGGTGATAAGTTTTGTGCTGACTATTCCATCCTAAGTCTGTGTGTACCATCTATTAGATTTACTGTTTTTAGATTCCTCTCCTGCAAATAATTGACTTGTCTTCTTACCAAAATATTAAGTCAGTAAAAATAAGTTACTGTGGCATATACCAAGTCATGGTAATATGAAAACGTGCCAAAGCTGTCTTCCTCAGCCAATTTACTTGTACATTTTATAATCAACCTTTAACATTTATGAATCTTCCCTTTTGACAAAAACTAAAAATATAATGTAGCCACTCTCTAGTTCATTTATGTTTCTGCACAGAAATCATCCTACTTCATCAGAAGATAGACCACCAGCTTCTCAATATCCACAGCCTCTGCTTCCATCTCATTTAAAATGTTATATTGGGAGCAGAGCGCTCTATTTTGTTCCTTCTATGTAGTTCATTTGATGTGCAGCAAAAAAAAAAAACAGCAAGAGAAGAAATAATGGAGTAAAAAATGTGAAAATTCCAGTTTCTTCATGACTGCATTATGCCACAGTCCAGGACCATCTCTGGCTTTCTGTAAACTGCTGCCAAAAATCTAATGTGCTGGGATTTTGATCCTTATCAGCCATCAGAACCTCCATTACAGCAGCTGACTGACAGATAGAGCTTTAAATACGACCATATTTTCTGAGGGTGTTTGGAAGGCAGGGCCATTTGGCAGACGGAGATCTATCCGCAGGTGATAACAGCTCATTTTTTATTTAAATGTTAATGCAAGGGGGCCGATGACGGGAAACTCACCAATCACGTCAGTGGAAATTGAGGCACGGGAAAAGATTGGGGCGACTTTCTGCTCGTAAATCCGCTTCCCCTGTTGTTTCCCTCCGAAAGGATTGATGTACACCAGCAAGCGCTTCGGTCGGTAGGCTGCACAGCGAGGACAGAAACACAGTCATTACAAGGCCAGACAATTTGTTTGACAGCGGCATTTTCCGGGCTGACAGCACACTCATGAAGCTTTCATTAACCAACAAAACTTTCGGCTCCCATTGAAAAACATGCCAAGCAGACTTTTACCAGCAGACTTTTAGATAAAGGCGATAGCTGAAGTGCAAAAAACAAACATGGTGGCTCTCTGGACCAGCTGTCATTATTTTTAACCACAAAAAAAGACACTATATTACTGTGCACACACTGTGGAGAATTCAACACTATCAAATCTCCCACAACACAGTGCCAACACAAGACCACATTTACTCATACATGAAAGCCTGTAAACAGAACGTTACCCTTCACATAGGGAAACATCAACAGGGTTTTAAATGACACTCTGTAATTTTATCCTGCTCCTGGCTTCAGAAGCAACAAACAAATGGCAACATGCCATAATCATATATTGTCACAGCTGAGAGCAGAGGAATCTTCACAATTTCCTACCTATGGTCGTTTGAACAGAATCAAATTAGATTCTCACTAGATAAGCAATCAAAATTTTCACTTTCTGAGCACCATTGCTTTTTTTTGTATTTCTAACGTCCAGTGTTTACAGTGGATGCAGGGGGCATGGCCAGCCCTTTCTAAGCAGCCAGGGATTTGGGATTTGGTTGGAATTAATGAATCGGTTATCTTTAGAAACCTGACATTTAAAGCTCAACTCATTGCCTCCACCCTGTCAAGCGTCCCCTCAAATTGAAACTAGAACAGCAGAGAAGTGTTGGAGTGAAAAGCATGTTTATGGTTTGATATGTGAAGATGATGTCTAGAAGGTCATATTTTTGCGTTTGTAGCTAGAAAATGGTTATTGCTCCACTGCCAGTACATTAGCAAAAAAGTGTTATAGAGACAGTGCTTGTTAACATAATGCAGATACATCTGGGTACATATTTATGTACGTACAGACAGACAGACATACAGAGAGACAGACAGACAGATGACAAATGAATAAAAAATGTGGTAAAGCACCTTTAATTGTGCATGTCTTTACATGTTTACTTAGTTTTCCTTAAGCTTATATAATTAGCACATGCACAAGCTGTGACAGATATTTAGAGACACAGCTGTCATGGATGAATAGGGTAGACAACCAATAAGGGCAGAGAAGACATTACATTTACAAAACCCATGTCTATGAGCGTGTTAATTAATGTACACTGTCCCATTTAAAACAAATGCACAGAGACATAAACTTAAACATACTCAATAATGCGAGCTGCTCCTCAATGGTCTGGATCCACTGCTGACACAGTCCCCAGTCTGGACAGTGGAAAGTCACACTTCTGCATCGCCAGCGGTGCTGCCTTGTTCTTTCCACATAGAATACTACACACACACACACACACACAGAAGACAGGCAGATTGAAGGTGTCAAAAACTGTGTTAGAAAAAAATGATGAAAGAAAGAGACAGACAGATACGAATAAAGAAGAGGAATAAGATGACTGCGGGCCAACTGACAAAACTAGGTGAAAGGTCACCTTCATCATCATTATCTGCATCACCATCATCATGTTTTTACTATTATCACCCACAAACTGTTATACCTTGTGAAGTTTGGCTAGTGGACTATTTAGCTACCATCTTGTCTTTTTTGGTTGTTTTTGGCTTCTTGCTGTTGTATTTATCCTCGTCTTACCCTGCTTCAGGATGCATGTTGGCAAAAAAATCAACAAGGCTATATAAACAAATACCTACCTAGCAACCTGCCTATCTATCTGTCTTTGTAGACAGTACAGCATTGCAGCATTGAGCTCAGCCCCCATAACACAAACAGAGATTAGCATCAGCACAGCAGAGCAGCATCTTTGGCCTACCTGTAAACGCCGGTGGCTGGTAGGACTCCTCGGGGCTTCTGGGAACTCTGTGCCACTTCCCAACATTCTTCCTTTTCTGGCTCTCCTCGGCTGTCTCCTGGACAGCTATTATCTCGCATACGGGAACACTGTGGCTGCCAGCTGAAAGACACACCAGCAAAACATTAATGGCCTCAAGCCATTGACTCTGAACGTGGCCTGAACTAAAACTAAACTCAACGCACCAAAAATTATCCGTGTGACCTTGGGAAGGTAAAAGAAGCCTTTTAAATAGACTACTTGGCTCACTTACAAAAAATTCCATTCGAATAGACTACTTGGCTCACTTTTAAAAATTCCATTCAACGGTCAATGTGCTAAACATATCACAAGGGAATGTCTGGCAGCGTGAGATGGTGCTGTAGCAATGAAGGTGAATATAAATTCAAACACAGCAGCCAAGGTGCACTTTTCCAACATGTGTAAACCTAGTATGATATTTGGCAGAAGCATGTTCCCAAAGCGATGTACAGTACCCCACATTATAAACAAAAATACTTGGCTAGATTTTAAAATATAACAAAAACCTTTGGGAAAAAATATAGCTTGCCTAGGTTAGTTATTGTCAGAAACAATCAAAAATAAAAAAATAAAATGGCAGGTAATTGATGAAGTTAGTGAACACTAAAAAAGAAACGATTTTATACGTCTTCATCCAGACATACAACATGTAAAATCTCCAACATGTCATGTAACACACTCAAATAACATTACAGCTTTTCACTGCATTCACTGTGTTTGTTCAGTCTCTCCTCGCTGGCTGAATAATAGGGCCGAATAAAAGTCATAATTTGTCAGCACCTTCAGTTTTGGCCACCGTTCTCACTGCCTGGGTGTCTAGTGTCGAACATACAAGAATGACTCCAGAGCAGATGGTCAGAGTGCACACTGCAGTGGGCTGCCAACTAGGACAGAAACCCTGACAACCAGCCAACACTACTGTTGTTTGGGTTGTTTTTTCTACCCGCCTCATTGTCTGTTTTCTGTGAGTTTTATGTGTTTTGGTATTCACAGAAAATGCTTCTGCAACACTAATGTTTTGGGGACTAGTAAAGTAATACCAATGTAGTTAGGGTGACTAGTGAAGTAATTCATCTACCCATCCTACCCAAAAGTTTCTATAGGTTTTTAAAACTGCAGGCGGCATACGGTGTGGTTAAGCCATACAAACCATAATGCAACAAGAGCAACCAGGCATCTGCAAACCCTCAAGGCCTCCATAGACTGGGTTCGACATAGTGTGACACACTTTGCTTTCGACTTTTTTTAGTTTATAGTCCATTGTTTTTAGTACAACTCTGCACACCAGTGCCAAACTCTGACAGCACCTTTGATCACAATGCAGGTCTATTTTTTGTCAGTGCCGCTCAATAAAATCCATTGTTCATCATATCTACTGTAGACCGAATCCTGTGCTATTTGCTGTGCAGCCAGTGTGCAAGGGCAAAAAAAAATGTCGAATTTGAAAGTGCGCCTTATAATGTCGAAGCTGGTTTACAGAGCCTAACCCCATTTGATTAACTGAAAGCAGCATTCCTTACACTGAAGGCTTATGTTGGTGATCTCACTCCCTTCTACTTTGCCGTACTGCTAATGTCTCATGACTCATGTCATGGGGTACAAACTGGTATAATGAGGTTACAGGTACACAGGCTGACTTCAGTAGATATCTGGACACTAGTATATCAAAATCTTCTCACATTATATTGTTATTTCTAGCTAATTATGACCGCAGCTAGCTTAGCGTTGGGTATAGGTTATATAGGTTTAGTCGGAGTTGTTTTTCCCCCGCCGATTTTGTGTCGAGGATTCCCAGAACACTGAAAGACCGGGGAACATGAAACCTGGTGGAGATGTAGCCCCATCTGGATGATATGGAATAAGTTTTGCTGCTGTGGGGCCACCTGCCCTCTGCCCTGGACCCCCAAAAAGTTGGGGAGACCGAAATCATTTGTTGCAGAATAACTCGCCAACCATTCAACCACAATTTTGTTATACCTTGGGCCCGACAAGGTGTATACACTCAGTCCACTACTATGTAGGACCACTACTCTAACCTTTTGAAGCACATAAACTTTGTTCCATAGAGGGTGCTGTAATTAAAAAAAAAACACAGACACACATTTTGGCTAAACAACTACAGAATGATGAGGTACAGAAACAATTTTCCCCCCACATTCCCTGAGAAGATCTGCATCAAACACATTAGCCCACACCATTCATTTGGCCACATTTTATGTAATTTTTAAAAAAACTGAAAGCGAGACTAGACTAACTCCTCTCAGGGTGTTCATTCTACTGTTAAGATATTTGGTGTACATCATCTTTAGACCACACCTTAAAAAATTAAGAATTTCTCATAAATTCTTAGAAAACGTTAATTGTCAGTAACTTGGGTGGAGAAAGTCATTAGCCTCTCTGCCATGTATGGTCACTAATTCAACCTCTGTAAGCACAATATGTTTCGCTAGGGGAAGCTATGTTTTCAAAAAAGTTACCTTTTGGCGTGTAACTACGGAATGGACATTCATTCCGTAGTGGCACTATAATTCCCTTTCTGCTGAACTTCACAGCACGCTGCGGCAGTCATACCATGCACTGCTATATGGTGCATCTAGTTTTAAATGTATTATTCTTACACATAATACTTTTAATTAACTGTCCATTGGTCGTTGGACAGAAACGAAGAAACAAGAACCATACAACCTGACTAGCTGCTTAGTTGTATCCAGATGTTGTCACATCATTGTTTCAATCTCTTAAATAACATCAGATGCGGAATATGTGAGGGATTTGGAACAACTCCATCACACATGCTGGAAGCGACTGTAATCTTATCAACCAGTCGGAAAACCAGGCGGACTGCAACCATTTCAGTAAACAGTAATAACATCGTAATCCCTCAGGATATGCAATAACAAAATGGTACTTCCTCTCTTCAGGTTATTTTTTCTAAGCATTATTAATGCATTAATAAACTAACTTGCATCCAAATGTCTTTATTTGTTTTGTTCGAGGATCCTTAGGTTGTTTACACTATCAGACATGTTGCCTCTAGCAGAGAGGTGCAGTATGACTAATCTTTTTTGGATGGATATCTGCTGTAAGTCAATAGTTCCTGACTGGGCACGTTTGGTGGACCCAGGAATGCACCATATCTACCAACACAACTTGTTCTCAAGCCTTGAACGACTACTACATCTCACAGTGGACGGTTTATTTGAGGTCACTTTACTGAGGTGCTGGAAATAGTTGCCGGAAGTAAGCACCACAGGGCTTTAAACAAAAAAAGAAAAGAAAAATATACAACAGCACTACAGTGGGGTTTGAGGAAATGCCACAGAACAATGACTAACATTCCAGTGTGTCTTAGCCTAACTAAGCTACAGGCCTAACCTACCCCATCCTGCATTTGTCTGTCAGTAAGGAACAAAGTGTTTACCTAAAGATGGAAATATTGAATAGTTATACTAGTGTCCTTTTAAGACAAGCTATAAGTGTAACTTATACAAAACACAACAAACCCTCTTCATCTAAGCCTTAATCCTTGGCAGCTAGTGCTAATCCACTGCATGTGACCTAGCAACACATCTAGCCTCAGATGAACTTTTTAAATGTCTGCCCTATAAATGTCATAGAATTGATGACAAAAGCACTATGTGAATGACATCAACACAAAATGATATTATGCTATCAAATCATTGTTTTTCAGGATCCGTTTTTGCTGTTTGAAATGTGCCACTTGGGTTACAATTTCAACTGCTTGGCAGTCCACAAAAGACAGCACAGCAGAGTTCTTTTTGAACCCCAAATTTGGATGGCCTCAGCTAAAATAAAATCTATTTTTTGACTTAAAAATTGAAGTAAAACCTTGCACAAAGCACTGTTGCAGAATATGCATTATTTTTAAATAAAACATGTGCTGATTAATATAAATAGGGCAAGTCTTTTACAGAGATCTGGTGTAGCTTCCACCTGGCCAAATGTCTTGAAGGCTCCACTCTGAGCTAATCATATTACTGAAGCGCACAACTTTCTAAAATACTTTGTATTTGCCTGGGATACAGTTATTTCACTTTCAGAAGTGGTATTCAAGATGGAAATCTGAAATGGAGCCTTCCCAGGAGATCAGGGCTGGCAATTCAACTCAAGGCTGACTCACTGTATTCAGAGAGGACACTATCTTTGTTATTTTCTTTGTTATTTTGTGCATCTCTCAACACACAACCCTTGCGTGGCATTGATATGGGGTGGACACTTTATCAGAAATAACCTTTGTTACAACATAAGCACCTATTTTGGTATAAAGGCATGCTGAACGGATTCCTGGTACTGTCCTCTGTTACGACCTCATTGTGAAGAATATTGTAAAAGAAAATATGAGGTGGCAACATAAGAAACCAGGAGAGAGAAAATATAACAAAACGGTGTTTATTAAACAAACGGTAACAAAAAGGTGTCAAAAAACAGGAACCAATGAATAGAAAAACAAAACAGGCCGTGCAACCTTCCCTCCTCTTTAATATAACAAAAACTACCTAACCTCCTCGAAATCAAAACGACGTGCATCTTCCGCAAGTCTGACTGCTGCGCTGGTCTGCCTACGGTAAGTGCACAAAAGAAAGGGAAAGAAAACAAAACACCACCCGTCACCTTACAAGGATACAAAAACACCAGTTAACGTAATAAAATAATAGTGGGATAGTTATCAAAAATGCCCAAGCTGTGTAAAAGGTAGCGTGTCAAAAAGAGAGGGATGAACTCTCTGTGTCGCGGTAGGAATGAGCTCTCGTCAAAGAATGATCCTGGTGGAATGAGCGAGCTCCTGCATCCTGAAGGGGGCGGCTTATATGCGCCCATTCATCCCGACGCGCCCAATCAAGACTCGCGCTCAATAATGAGTTTCACCTGAACACAATGGTAGAGCAAAGCAGACAGGGAGAGCCATGATTAAAAACAGTTGATGCTACCTTAATACCGCGTAACATCCTCCAAATAAAAATATGTAAGGTAGGCTATGCCATTACCAAAGACTGGGTGATAACACAAGGGATCTGGGTATAAAATATGCCATCACAGCATAAGCTAGAGATTAATATTCAGCCAAGGATATCCACACTCAAACTTCGGCACTGTTCCATGCATAATTGCTTCACTAGCAGCACTGGCAGGTCATGGTGGAGGCATGAGAAGGAATACAAACCCTAGCTTTCCAGGTACAGAGCACTGAGGAATTACATCTTCAAACACACAAGTCTAGCAGATGTGTGTGTGTGTGTGTGTGTGTGTGTGTGTGTGTGTGTGTGTGGGGGGGGGGGGGGTTCTTAAGTCAAGCAGCATGTTTACACCACAAAACAGACTCTCTTCTGTGTGAACCGTGTTTGTTAAGCCTTTACGTCGCTTCCATTCCATGTACTCTTTCAGGACTGGTCAAATACCAGACACAAATAGAGAAGTCGTCAGAGCACTGGGGATTTCCTGCGGCCTTATAATACAATACACATCACGATACGGAGGCCACAATACAATACTTATTGCGATGCATGTTGGTTCTGAATAATTAGCATGTCCAAAAAAGAAATGTTTCTAACACCTGTTCTCAGCCTATGTGATAGCAAAGACAAAGTATAAAGGATTGACGTTAACAACACTTCAATTAAGGCCCACACAAGTCTTAAATATCAATATCTATTTTATGTAAAGATTCAATTTTAATTGACAGTTTGACTTTAAATGAACTTTTAGGTTGTCTTATATGCTTTTACTGGTAGTTCTTTGATGCTGTATCGATATCAACACAGGACTATGCCACAATATACCACGATATCGATATCTTGAGCACAGCCCTAGTCTATCCTTACACAGTTCAGATGGCTACCCCATTCTCATGTGTATTGCTACTGGGTCTGAAACGTATTACAGTTGGCTGCACAGCAGATGGTATTAAGTAGGCTACACCAGCCATCAAGGGTGACAGAAAACCACCTGTCAACCACAAAGCAGGTCTTAAAGCCGTCTGAGAAGCTTCCAGAGTTGGAAAAGGCCCAAGAATAACCTTCGTTCAGGTTAGGAAGGTGAAGTGTGTAAAGTTTCACTGATAAGTAGTTAACTATTTATTTAGGTTAATAAAAACATGGCTGAACAGACAGATTGACCACAGTAAGTAATTCAACTATAAAATGACTAACAAGGGGAGCACAGAAATGTGACTCATGACTACAGAGACGTTCAATAATTCATTGCTGTTTGGTAAATGGGATTCATGTTAAACTGCATTTGCACTTTCCGCTTATACAGCAACTGCATCACCACTTACTTTTTCAGTCACTAAACTTATAGGCTACTTGTTTAAATGGGCAGCACTGTAGGTCTGATTCTACATAGACCAACGCCTACAGAGATCCCTTACATATGTTTTTTTATGAACAAAAGTGAAGTATTCAGAAAAGGGAGGAAACCCTACCCCTATGTAGAAGCCTTAGGGGAAACCATTACATCTTTATGTCAAAGGTAGCATTGTATTTCAAGAACATTAAAATGTCAAGGTCTTTACATTTCAGACAATGGTTTTATAAAGTTACAATACTATCAACATAACCTAAAATAGCAAACCAAATAAAGCAAATGTCCTACATTTCCTTAATGCAGGCTCTACCTGGATAGTGGACATGAGTTTCGCTGAAAAAAATCCCAAGGTCACCCTAATTGCAATTCCTTTAAGTACTGTTCATGTTGCAGTGATTAATGGTCAGTGTTTGACTGTAGTCCTGGCATGACCTGAGAAAAAGAAACAGGCCTGTACCCTATCTTTACCTTTCTTGGTGCCAACTCAGCAACTATTTTGTTTGTATGAGGTCTGGAAAACACCAGCTGCTCTGTTCTCAGAACTGACCTAATTGGCTGGTTGTGTAAGCAACCACTTCTGCAAAAACGCACTGAGAATGAGTGACTTTGCTCTTCTTCACCAAGTCAGAAAGTTGGATTTCAGTAAAGCACCTTAGACCCACATTCACTACATTGTACTGTGATAAATAACTAGAACAACGCACACACACATCATGCACAATAAAGCATCAGTTGCACGTGACGCTGCCATTTCTCTGTGCAGTGTGTGCACAACCACTTAAGCTGTCTTGAATGACACTGAGATTAGATGTTGAAGCTGCGCCCCAATAAAGCATTTCTAATCTACTAAAATATTACAGCAACTGTGGCATGTCATATGGACTAATAAATTAAGCTTTTTTGTTTCTACCTGAACAGTTATGGAAAAAAAAACAACGTACAAAAGACAACTAACCAAGGAGTCAATGTTAGATGGTGGATGGGGCACACCAAAAATCTGACAGCCCATAGTTACAAAGAACTTTTAGTACTACCCCAAATTTACAAACAAACAAATGCATGCATTTGTGTTACATAGGTTATTGAACCTGCACTATGGTATACATAATTCCAGCACATGAAGTTTACCTGTGGAATATAGTAACGCAACATGTTTAAGGTGAACTGAAAATAAACCAGTAAGTAAATGTAATAGCTAGCCTAGCTACGTGGTGTGATGCTACGGCCAACAACTATGCCAGGGGAGTCAAGGGGAGAGCCGAGTGGGCCAGCTAGGCCTTGAGACAGAAGACAAGGACATTCCAAAGTGACATGACCACCGCAAGCAACTAACCTTAACATACACTACCCAATATAACATGCCTTACCAGTAAACGTCAAGCTATGAACTATTCTGTTCACTGAGACTAAGCTCTACAAGGTCCTCGAAATGGGCAGGATACTGTTTGGCAGTCAAGATGTGGAAATCACTTCTATATTGTAAAACTAAAGTGAAAAAAAAAAACTGTTTAGATCTCTGACAGCTGTTTACATGTACAAATTAATACGTCGTTCAGGAGTATTATTAGGCGAAAATACTACTGAAAGATTTCTGTATAAGATAGATAGTCGTATTAAATTATTTGGTGCCATAGTTTCATTTAGGCAACGTTGTTCATTGCAACGTTAATTGCTACATCCATAGCATTAGCTTGCTTATGATATTTCACATCTAATCGAGTTCCCATGCGAGTTCACTGATCGGTTCCTCGCTCATCGCACACAACAAAGAATGGTTCGGTATGCATATCAGACGAATCAATTACTTACCAGCTTTACAGGTGTTCCAGTTGCTTCCAGGTGCACGTTTTTTGTTAGGTTCTGTTTCCTTCCATGCGAAAACAACGCTGTTTAAAGTGACATCGTATACCCTGTTTTGCAGCCAGAGCCGCGATAACAGTAGTCTTGGTGGCTTTTCCATTAGCAAGCTACTTTATCGAGTCCCAGCAATTGGCATAGGATGGAGAGAACGCTTGTTATCTACATTTCCCCATTTTTGAAATGATGAACCACATCTCTGTGAAATCAATCACCGTAGTCACTGTAAAATACATCTACACATGATATTAACCTTGTTTGTTCTTCTCAAGCGTGCGATTTTGGTCAACCACGTAGCGGTTTTCTCGCAGCAAAGGCAAACGAAGAGGGTTTCAGACGTGACGTCATTGCGTAATCATATGGGAGGAGCAAAGCTGTCAAAACTCTGGCTTCCATGACAATTCGTGGGATGTTGGGAAGATGTAGCCTCAAGACTTGTTATGTAAAACAATGCACGGTACACTATGCGTGTGCATAATAACAATGGAACGCAAATTCTGTATCCGTGTTGTTTCATGGTCTCTCTGTCATCACTCTGTCGACATTTATTCCGCGATGCTGACCTTTTCACTGTAGACTATATTTCTTAGTCTACTTAATGTGCTGTTTTAAATTTCTTTGCACTTTGACCTCACTTTACACTGTCTTTTAACAGTTGTGCCAATGAAGCTTCTTTGAAGTGACTAACTGACTTAAACCGTGAAACAATCATGTTCAGTTTACTTTCTTATTTGATGTCCAGTTGTTTCGCCTCTGTTCATATACCATTCGCTATAGCCACTTAAGTCTGCACATTTCTTTTAGTTTTGGCATGAATAAACACATTCAACCCAGTCAAGTGATGGGTTTGGACCCTGTCTAAGATGCCAATGTCCCTCTGTAATTGTAGGCTGTTGTGGCAGTTCCACTCCTTGACGACTTGTAGAACTCGTGGTATAGTAAAATCAGTGAAGGTCAGCAGTAAACATGGCCAGGCTAGACCTTTTGAAGTTACTTTTTAATTGGTGGAAATAAGTTCAAGAGGAAATTGTCTTCAGGGACGCGTGCATCCACAGGTTTTCTCCATGAAATCGATACAGGCGTTTCCTATCTACGCGGCACACAGTTCGCTGTCTCAAGCCAACACTCAAGCGCTGTCAGTAACTCCCTGTATCTCTTACTTGTGATTGGAAGATTGGTGGGCGCTGTTAGTAAGACCAATCATAGAGCGACTTACTCACAGTAGGTCGAATCAATATGGCGGCTTTCTGAGTTTCTGAAGAAAAGCTAAGGTGTAATTCTACACTCTACAATATACATTTCGTCGTATTTGAAGTTTTATTTTTGTCATTTATGACTTAATTCACAGCAGAAAGAAAATGTCAAGTGAAGGCAATAAGAAACAGTTTTGGAAAAGGAACACAGCTAAGGTCCCTGGCAGGTAAGTGACGTGTTCAAGCTAGCCGATGTGTTAGCAATCTTGCTAGCGGGCATATTAGTGTACGCTAACGTCAGCTTGTTTGGGTTTCATTACTTTACATGTTTGTCCTCAGTGTTTAAACCGATTATGCTCGTGGACATTTTGAATACACATATTACGTTAACCGTAATTATAAATTCTTGCTTGACATGGTTTAACATAGACACCACATCTAATTTCCAGCTAACGTTATCAAGCTAGCCCTGTTTATCGTGGCCGAAGATAGCTCTTGGTTAGCCAGCCAACATACAGTTAACGCAGCTAGGCAGACAACTGTTAAGTTGGCACCATGTCATTTGGTCTCATTGCTTTCCATCTTGCTGGTGAACCAGGTTTTGCCACATAGCCAGATTACTTCAACACACAACAGGGCTGCTGTTGCATGACTGACAGTGTGTTTTGGATTTAGATTTCATGTGATTCAGTCCGGGTTTTGTAAGCTAACTTGGGTGTTTACCTTTACCTTGCTAACATTAGCTTGTTTCAGGGATGGGTGATAGCTTGGTTATCATTCTCGCCTGTCAAGTTAAAAAAGAATTGCGCGAACAAAGTAGTTTGTAATATTTCTAATCGTCTAATCCAGGAACCTAATCAGTAAGTACACAGACTGTACACGTTGAACGGCAACCATGGTAGCATGAATCAGTTGTTTTCATAGCCTATTTACGTCCTGTTTTTGTTTACGTCAGCATGATCCTTGCATATTGAAACTTGTTTTACACACTGTCGTCAATGATACCTCAGCACACCTTGTACCCATGTCATGTTCTGAAAACGACAGGATATTCTTTTAGGAAGACACGCAATGTGTAGCATACAGAAAACCAGCAACCTAGTTTACATAGGAAAAACAGTTCTCTAACAGTCTGTTCTTTATTCCAGCATACAACATGTATATGGAGCCCAACACCCTCCCTTCGACCCTCATCTTCATGCCAAGTAAGAGCTGCTTTAATTCTGTGTGTATGCATGTAGCTGAAAGTTTAATGCCATGTTTTGATGCACTAAGGGATCCAAAAAATACAGTCTTCAAAGTATTCAGGAAGTCAGTGCATTCTAAACATAGAACATAAAGCAGGAACTGGCCTCTTTTAAAAAGCATACTGCTTATTTGGATTCAGCTGATGGCCTGTGTGGCCTGATTAAATACATGCTAAGTCTACTTGATTGTCCAGCTGTATTTTACAGCGTGACATTTTACAAAGCGCACACACGTTTATAACTGTTTTATCTACCTAGAGAGAGCATTCTTCGTAAATATATGTTGTGTGTGCATAGTTTTTAAAGTTCTGGTCACAGTTGGTGGATTTTCATTTCTGGAAGTTTTTTTTTTTTATGGCTGATTAGGTTTTTGTTCAGGGACTGCATGTTCAATCATGATAATGTCTATAGAGGGTTGTGTTCCATTTCTAGTGCAGTTCAAAAGTGTTCAACCTGTAATGGAATAGTTTCAGGGAAAGCAATGTGGATTCAACACAGCCATTCTTATGTTAATGCATTTTTTAAAGAAGAAAAGCATTTGACATGTTTTGTGCTCCCGCTGCTTTCCAATTTAACACAGCACTGCTGAGTTTGAAGAACCGTCAGGAAGCTGATTTGGAATTAAAAGTGTTTTCTGTTAATTTACAGAAATAAATGTGTCTCATACTCAGGGGGCAGTTCTGTGAAAAGGTCAGATTGAATTGGTTTTGCAAATTGAAATCTCTTAGAGCCCCTTTATAGAAGATTGAAGGAAAAGGATTTGTGTTTGCATGAAATTTGTTTAAAGTCTTGCTGTTTTGTCCATTATATATATGCAGCTGTACATGATTGGAAATCCTATTGGGATGGCAGTTATGTTGCTGCTTGTGATGTCTTTCGGATACATTTGCTAAAGTAATATGCTGCTTTGATAGTGTAGAGATTTTTTAAAAGACTTGAACATGCAATTACCTGACGCAATTGCCTAATTAACATAGCAGCTGTGGCCTAACGGTTAGGGAGCTGGCCTTGGGATTGAAGGGTTGCAGGTTCGAATCCCGTACCAACAGAAATGTTTATGGGTGGGAAGTAAATGGCTAATACTCTCCTGCACCCTCATCCATGGCTGAAGTTCTGTTGAGCGAGGCATCTAACCCCACATTGCGCCAGGGACTGTACCCTGTACCTAAAATAGCTCTAAGTTGCTCAGGATAAGAGCATCAGCTTAATGTAATATAATAGTGCACATTGTGTTTTTTACTAAAATTATGTTTTCTTTCCAAATTAAGCCAAGTAGTCTATGTTTTTGTTTATTATCGGGTGCTCTTAGTATTGAACATCGCTTTGTGGAAAATTGTTTGCCAGGTAGAGCCTAACATTAAACGTATAGGCTTCCATATTTCTCATGGGCCCTGTAAAAATACTTTATGAATGTACATAGTATGACCTATAATGCTGATGAAGGAAAAACAGAGGGTATGTTTTAATAAGGGACTCATTTTTTATTCAAAGTAATTCACAATGCTTTTAAGTGCCAAAGGCGGCGCCTAAGTCTGGGAGAGCCAAGAAGTAATTAATAAGCAGAATGTATGTAAATATGCAGTCTCACTTTCAATGTAATACTTACACAGCTTATAAATAATGGAGTTATGCACAAACTCAGTAATTAAATTGCATGCGATATTTTACAGTAAAGGTAATTTGGCTCCTGTCTACATGTAATGCATCCGCTGAAAAACTGTGACATATTTGATCTTTGGATGGTTCTTCAATAATTGTTTTTCAGTAGTTTCAGTTCTTTTGTGTAAACTGATTTTGGTACATTCTACACGTCACCCATCTGCCAATCAGGAAGGTCACTGACAGCAAGCAAGCAAGCATGCATGAAAGTGCACGACACTTAACATCAGCTATAGCAATACAATCTTTCTGTCAACGTAGGGCTTCTTAAAGATGGTCTCAGCTAGTTTTGTATTTGATATGGGCAAAAATGTAGCCAAAAGGTTTTGGATTATGATACTTACAAAGTACTCTTAATTATTAGACATTACTGTGCAAAAGTTTCAGGCAGGGGTGAAAAAATGCTGTCAAGTGTTAACAGCTTAATTTCATCAACTAACAAAATGCAGTGAAATCTAAATCAAAACAATATTTGGTGTGATTACCCTTTGCCTTCAAGCTAGCATCAATTCTTCTAGTTACACTTGTACACAGTTTTTTTAAGGAACTTGGTAGGTTGTTCCAAACATCTTGGAGAACCAACCACAGTATCTGTCTGTGTTTCTCAGCATTGAGGACACCATTCATTCTGACCAAATCTCCAACTCCATTTGCAGAAATGCAGCCCACCATGCAAGGAACTTCCACCGTGCTTTACGGTTGCCTGTAGACACTCATTATTGTACTGCTGTCCAGCCATTGGGCAAACAAACTGCCTCTGCTTCAGCCAAATATTTCAGATTTTGACTTTGTTTTTGTGCATAATTGAGTTGCTTGGCCTTGTTTCCATGGTGGAGGTATGGCTTTTTTTGTATGCAACTCTTCCATGAAGACCACTTCTGGCCAGACTTTTCTGGACAGTAAATGGGTGTCCCTGGGTCCACTGGTTTCTGCCAGTTATAAGCTGATGGTATTCTGGACATCTGATTTAGAAAGGAAGTAAGCTTGATGTGCTTTTTCTCTGCTGTACTGTTTTTTGGCTGAACACTGCATCTACAATCCTCAACATTGCTCTGACTTCTTGCAAGTGTACCTATAAAATTAATGTTGTTTGACAAGAAATGATAGTAACACCAAATATTGATGTAATTTAGGTCTTTCTTTTGTTTGCTGACTTTGAATGTTGTAAATTAAAAGCGTTCTTAGTTTACAGCATTTTTTCCACACCTGGCCAAAACCTTTGCATAGTACTGTAAGATGAAATTCTATTCGTCCAGATGTTGTCGTCCAATGCACACACACACAGTGTCAAGTATCATCAATCTCTTGAAGGTATTTAAGTTTAGTTTTCCAAAGATCCAAGTTAAATCAGATGTTTTTTGGACCTTGTGTTCTTCCATCTCAGTTTAATTAAAGCTGGAAACAAGCCACCCTTGACGCCAGGTAAACCAAAGAAAGCCACCACCTTCCAGGAGTTTGAGAGTATCACCAGCGACGCTTGGGATGTTGGTGACGACGACGACGAGCTGCTCGCTATGGCAGCCCAGAACTTGAACATTGAGGTTGTCATGGAGACCGCCAACAAAGTCATCGAAAATCACAGCAAGCTCCAGGAGCGGCAGCAACAACAGCAGCTTCAACTGGATGACGTGTTTGAACCGGACACTAAAGAGGAGGAAGAAGAGGTGGTTCAGGAGGTTGTTGAGGAGGTTGATGGTGATGGAGAGAAAGAAGAGCTCGAAGAAGCAGCTGAGACTACGGCAGAGCTGTCCTTCAGCTTAGAGGCGGGCTCATACAGCGACAGCCGGCTTGTGAAGTCCTTCAGTGAGGCCCCCATTGGCTCACCAAAGGGTCAGTATATGACTATGACGCATCTTTCTATTTGAGTTTCACTTGTATGTTCCAGTAAAAGGCCCATCTGTCTTTTCCTTTGTTGTGATCAGGTGTGTTTGTTGGTAGTTTGTTGCTTAACTGCATAGTCTTTTGACCCTAACAGATATCACCTTAGAGCCCAGGTTACAATAGGAACATACACAGATAGATGGAAGATTGTCTGATCCCCTTCCTCCTATTTTCACTCAGTCAAAACCCTTACCTCTAGTACACACACACACACACAACACACAACACACACACACACACACACAGCCATTCTGCAAGATGGCCTAAGAGCATAGCTGTTCTTCAGACACAGTCCTCTGTCTTGCATGTGAGACCGAATTTACCATCCCCCTTTCTTGAAATCCCCGTTTTGTTGATTTATGCTGGCCTAAAATAACCAATCTGGACTTTAAAAGCACAGCAAACTGCTTTCCATCTGGTGCCCCAAATGTTTGATGGCGTGCCTGCTGATGTGCAGACTCCAGCTCTCTCGGCCTGATTAGATAATCGCAGACAGAGGGGCTTTCATTGCTGTGTCTCGGGCCACTCGGGCTAATGGAGATGACTGGTGTGCAGTGATTAGGCCTCGGCAGGCATGCGGCTGTGCCCCGTGGACCAGCCTTAGCTTAATGATGATATGGTACTTGATGGGATCGGGTGGCCTGGGTAAATAGTAGAGCTGAGCTTAAAATATCGATATCATGACATATTGTTGCATACTATGGTATCAACACGTGTTGTATCAATACAGCACAGACAATCGAAAAGTTCATTTGAGGTTAACAAGTTTTGAGAGCTTTAATCAAAGTTAGGCTTTGACTTTGTTGAATTTACTATCTAGATAGGGGCAGGTATGAGAGAATTCTGTTTTGGACTCATTATTTGTCGCTGTCATTATTTACAATGAACCTGCATTGCTACAAAAATCTTTTTTGTGACCACTACATCATGATTAGTACTGCATAAGAGGCTGCAGTCCTAGTAAATAGTAGGCTACCTGCTTGTACATGTACAGTTGCTAACGCTGTGCCTTCTGTTGTTGTTTTTGTTTGCTTTTCCTTGGTGATGCGGCAACAGAGCTGTCAGATGAGCGAGCTCTGCACCGGCAGCAGTCTCTTCCGCACCGACCCGTCATCCCACTGGTCGCTCGCATGGCTGACCAGAACACCTCCGGCACCCCCGCCATGACGGAGAGGGAGGCGTCCCGCCTGGACAAGTTCAGACAGGTCCTCGCCGGACCCAACACAGACCTCGGTGAGACCCCTGTGAATGTCATACCTCAAATGAAAATATAGTGTATGAATGTTTAGATGTGTCAATCCTGACTCCAAAAAGTAAAAACCCTCCCACTTATTTGATTTGAACCATTTTCTAAACCAGCTGATGACAGAAATACGCACAAAAAAATCTAAAGATCAGTAGACGGGTGGATTTGCTAATTACTGAAATCGCTTGTGGTTAGTGCACAGGCAAGAACAAATATATGGCAGGCTCTTTACTCTCTGTAGCCAGGATTAACACCTCTGGTGTATGTACAGTTAATGAGTAGATGACTGACATTACATGCTGAAACAATACCTGGGGATATTTTCGAAAGGAAGTTTAGTCACTTACCTGGGTTAACTCAGCAAGTAGAGTTTTATGGATTCATTCTCCTAGAAGAAACAAAGACCTAGACTTCTTTTGGGAGGTTCGCCACTTAACTTAATTAGGTCAGTCTTTATACCACATAGCCAGAATACCTCCCAGTTCTGAAAATGTCATGACTGAGAATTTCAATATTAAGATTTAGGCCCTGTACACACTAAGCCGGATAAATCTGAATACGCATAATAATTTATCTGGTTAGCCCTTCCGTACACACTAATACGCCGTATTCCAACACCGAAAACGATGCTGGATAAATCTGAAAACTCCGGCTTGGCGTTGTAGTGTGTACGGCGAAAACGGAGAGTTTGAAATACGATGACGTTCGGTTATAGTGTGGGTATAGTGATAACTTGTCGCACGCCTGTAATCAAACAGCTTGCACGGCGGGAGTCGGGAGTGATGTAACAGACACAACAAAAATGTAGAAAATTCTGAAAACGGTATAAAAACGATAATGTGGACGTAGATCGTTTTAACTATGGATACGCGTATTCATATTTATCCGGCTTAGTGTGTACAGGGCCTTAGAATAATGGAAATCGCATTCATCATAAGGAGTTGCATTGATTACAGATGTTAGGATTGCCTGTCAGCATATAGCAGGACATATCGTTTTTTTCTCTCTAAATATTTATTTCTCTGCTCGAAATAAAACTAACTGGCATGGTCACAGCCGTAATACCTGCCAAGAAATTGACAAATCCACCCCATCTCCACACCTTTGATGAATCTCAACACAGGCAGTATCTTACGAAGTGATGATGCCTTTTTTTTAAACCCATCAGCAGCTGTGGGGGAGGGGGGGGCAGTCTGCGAGTATTGGGAGCTTTTTATTTTTACCGTCATTTAAACTTCCTGCGCTCATGAAAGTTTCAAGGACTCTTGAATCATGTGTCCTTCCTGGCTGCTGCGGCTGTCAGTCAGCGCGGCTCTGCGGAGACAAAAGGATGTAGGCAGATTGATAATGAGTAGTGGTGGAGGTGCCAGGACAAAGGTGTGTGTGTGCATGTGTGTGTTTACTTTTTTGTTTTGTGGTGTTTTTTTTTTGACACAGAGAAGCCCAAGCTAAAGCTTCCATTGTGTTTCGTCCCATTAGGTGCCCTTGTAATGTATTGAACATTTCCAGATTGTTCTCTGTGATTGAGCTTGAATAGGTAATTGGGAGTAGAGGGGTGCTGTGGGGAATAGGGGAGTTTTTTAAAAAATAAAGCACAGTGTGGATGCGCCTGATGCTGCCTTGGATCAACGTGCACTTGATTGGAAGAACTTTTTTCCTCTGCGATCCTTTCTCGGCCATTGTCAGGGTGGATGTGACGCGAGGCCCCCTTTCAATCAGTATTCGGGTCTCCATGGTGATTTACAAGCGCAGGAGTGAGAGGAGGGGACGGGTGTTGCTGGCAGACGCTGATTCTCAAACTGTCAGCTGGCATTACAACAGCCCAGCCATCAGGGCCTGTCTTAATTTAGTTGTTGTCACCTTATTAAATATCTAAACTGACTAGCCAGACGTGGACTGCCAGAATGAAATATGAAGGTAATTCCGTGTACATAATTAAGGCCGGTGCGAGGGGTCCGGTGACAGAGATGGATCGGGCTGTTGTCCTTTGGAGGAGGTCGATGTTCCTGTTCCCCCCAGAGTGACACGGCGTCCACAACTGTACGACGCATTCATCACCTCTCTGGTGGGGAGAAGAGTCAGCTTTGCTCTTGCGTTGTCACTGGCATCAGCCCCTCTGGTGGGCAAGCGGAGAAGACACTGCCCTCTAGTGCACAGTATGGCATCCTATACATAGGCTTGCTTTTCACACCAGGATGAGCCGGTGAAAGGGGAGTTGGCTATATGCATAAATGCTTCCGTGCAGTCATTATGTTTGGTGGCTTTTGGGACATAAACATGGTTGGGATTTTCTAAAGATCCAAATTAATGGTATTGGAGTATTGCTTAGTGGTTATAATTGCCAGACAACATGCAGGAGAATACAAAGATATTGGCGACAGAGGTGTCAATCCTGACCTCAGTAAAGTGCCATGTATTCTTTCTGCCTGTGCAGTTAACACAGGTAATTTCACTAATTAGCTGCCTAATTTGTGTGCTCATTAGTATCACCTGGTTCAAAAAAAAATGTGGCAGGGTTTTGTGCTTTCTGAAGCTGGCATTGACACCTCTGATTGTGGGGGTTCGTTTTTAGATTTTTGTCTGGAGTTTGCCAGTGGCCATTTGCTTCCCATGCAATGAGCAGTCTGTGTCTAGTACAGAACTTCACTACAACACTGGGGGTCTGAGTCTGCCAGCAGAGTGGAGATGGGTCATTGTCACTTTATCTCAGTGCATTATGTACCACAGTGACAGGACATTGTGCCTTTTGCCCATCCTTTGATAAGGGGATCAGTGAAATCTTGCCCATCTACACTGTGAGCCCCCCCCCCCCCCCACACACACACACCCCTGCATCCTCTTCTATAAACTTTCTTTTTCTCACCCTTGAATCATGTCCAATCAGAGTTGAAACAATGTTCCTGCGAAATGGGAAGTTTTAGGAGCTCGCTGCCAAAATATGCAGCATGGAATAGGTCCAAACGCCATTTTTTCTTTGGCAGGCCGCTCAAAGTCTTTTAAAAGAAATGCTGTGATATTGCTTGTGTTTGGATGCAGATTTGGCAGGCAAAGGTCTTCTTCGCTCACTCGTTTGGCGCATTCTGGGATCAGTGGGTTTGTCTGATCATTGTGCACACACACACAGAAATGGCACGAGGAAGGGTTTTAAATGTGACTTTTTTTTTTTCTCCTGTTATGCCATGGTGCTGTGCCCATGTAAAAGTGAGTCCGACCCAAGGTCCTTTCCTGATCCTACACTGTCTTTTTCTCAACTGTCCAATCATTAAAGGCAAAAGGCCGAAAAAATAACTTTGAAAAAAAAAAAATCCTAACAATTCAGACAGGGGTGTACGGGAGTTTAGAGGGGGACGGTATGATTTCAGTTGACCCCCCCCTGCTCCGCCGGTCTCCCATCAGCTCGCCGGCTTTGTCCCCGCTGTCATCCCTCAGTGTGCATCTCCCCATCAGTGTTAAAAGTGTAGTTTTGGACCCGCTGTCTGTGTCAGCACGGGGTCAGCTTTTACAGTCTGCCTTTTTTGAGGAGGTAAGAGGATCCGACCAGGCAATTATTTCATGGCGGCTGGGAGGGTTGCCATGGAAATGCGCTCCGGTTCTGATTGGGGTTTGGTACCCCCTCACTCTTCCCTTTGACGCACTGCTCTGCCTCTTCATCATCTTCTCTCCTCCCCCTCCCTCCCTCCCTCCCCCCCTTACCACATTTAGGCTCACTCCTTTGTAAGTCCCTTCTCTTTTAGCTTCATGTTCTTCACTCGCTCACTATTTCTCCCCCTCTTTTTTTGCATGCACCCCCCCCCCCACTCCATCCCTCCATTTCTGTCTCCCTTTTTTCCCCTCTTAGATTCTCTCCCTCCCTCCCTTCTCCTATCTCCCTCCTTTCCTCCCCTCCCTCCTCTGTCTGAGTCTTTCATTTTCAATGTTACGGTTGGGGGAGCTGCGGGTCTGCTCATCTCTCTTCTCGCTCTCTCCTGCTCCTCATCTTGCAATCCTGTTACACAGCAATTTAACTATATTATAGGCTTTACTATGGGCACGTTCCTGCAGCTGATAGTCAACATCAAAGCCCAGAAATGATGGGCTAATTCAATTTGACTCGATTCTGTCGCTCTTCAGAGGTCTGTAAGGATACGTTTTAAGGGGGATATCATGTATTGTGCATGAAAATGGTAGAAGTGCTGATGCCTGGGCGTGAATGCTCCGGCAAATTGAACCTTTCCTGGAGAGGCCCGACGGTTTCTATTTTCTGACACTGCGCGACCATTTCATTGACCGCTTTTCTACGAAAAAAAGTGCGTTGATGACTGCGGCTGGTGAATGTTAAGGTTCTTTTTTCTTTTTTTTTTTTACTATCGGCTCCTAACCAGAGGTGCCAATCTGGGCTTTACAAAAACCCTGCCACACACTTGAACCAATTATATTCTGAACCAGGGGGATCCTATTGAGCACACAAATTATCTGACAGTTAGATTGGCTAATTGGTAAAAATCACCTGTGTTAAGTGCACAGACAGAATTCATGGCAGGCTTGTCTTACTGAAGCCTTGACTGACAACTCTGCTCTTAACGTGGAACCATGGTTAATAAGCGGTTTGACGAGTCTCTGTATTCATCTGAGTAATCAGTGAATAGTGAATGGGTGACGGTGCATGCTCATTTGATGCCTGCCCAGTAAACCACAGGCTTTGGGGACAGCTTTTGTGTGTGTGTGTGTGTGTCTGTGTGTGTGTGTGTGTGTCTGTGTCTGTCTGTGTGTGTGTCTGTGTGTGTGTCTGTGTGTGTGTGAAGGTGACCTTGATGGCCACTGGCTCCAAAATGAGCCGAAACACTGTGAATGACTGAAGGCAGCGCTCAAGGCCAGAAGCGGTTAATGCGCCCCGACCCACTGTAGCGCCTCGAATGCCAGCTCCAGTCTTACATATCTTTTATTCATGCATGTTTTGTTATGTCCAGCACTCCGCCTGCCAACCTGCCTCATTCCTGTGCTCTCTCCACCTGTGGCCAACTCAGTCTGCTCAGCTGAGACCTGTGAACTGTACCGCTTCAAAAAGAGGGCTTGTGTTCTCTTTAGAGCTTGCACTCTGACTTTCATGTTGATATGTTTTTTTTTTTTGAAGCCATCGCTGAATGAAACTGTGTCTGATAAAAATTTCATGATTACCCCACTGCTGAAAGATCTCCCCTGTCTGTAGGCAGTGTATTTATGCTGTGTATTGTTTTAAAAACATATGCAGTAGGAATATTCAAAACCATACAAAAAACACTTGTATATGAAGAAGAGGAATTAATTGTCAATTCCCCCTTTTGTATACATTGTGACATTGCGATTTTCTGTGTTGCGATGATGGGATTAGTGGGTGGGTGTTCGAGATTATTCAGCAGCCCACCACCCAGCCTCCACCGCTAGCAGAAGCGCAGCGCAGGCATCTCTGATGGGTAGCCCATGTATAAAACATCCCACATTTAGAGGAAGGCATTGAAGTTAAAACCTCTGTGTTTTTTTTTCTTCCTGTCACTCTAACTCCTCAGCAAAACTTGGATTAAGGTCCCCTGCTTATCAGTTAAGTTGGTGCACTTCTCTTGCCGTAACGTGGAATCTGGAAGAGGAGTTCTCAACACATTTTTTCTCCCCTCACTTTTCTGGCTAAAACAGTCATTATGCCTATGCAGTTATCATAGAGCCATTTGATGAAGGGCCTCTTTAGAAAGACGATTGGCTGCTTCTAGGCCGGGGGCCATTAAGAGCACTGCTGCTGGAGAGCATTTATATTCACATTCCCACCAGCTAATAGCAAGTGTGTGAACTCCTTGTACAATCCTATGAAGTCGCCGCCAGCAAAAGTTCTTGGCGTTGGCCTCCTCCTTACCTCAAAATAACAATTCCACTTGAACGGGGGAGGGGGGTTTGAGGAAAGTTTCACTGCTCATTTTTTTTTTTTTTTACGCCTGAAATCTGAAAGTTTTATGAAGTTATATGTGAAAATGTGTCACACTGATCTGAGTGTTGTATCTGGTTAACGATGCAACGCCACTGTAAAAAAAACTAGGGGGAAAATTTATAATGCAATCAATTAAATGTGGCTGCACATAGCCGGCGGGAACCCAGAGGAACTGACAGGGTCTTACTGTATTCTCCCCAGCCACCTGGACTATATTTCATCCCCCTGAGCAGGATCAGGCAATACGGAGAAGTATCTTTTTACAAGGCTCCCATTAGTTTATGAGAGAGCTCGGTGTCACTTTGTCCTTTATTTGACTTAACTGCACCCGCTGCCTCGGGGTTTAAAGCAGAAGTTCTAAACTTTTACGGCCGCAGGGAAAGATGTTTGGCAAAATGAAATGCTCGTTACCTTGTGGTCTTTTTTTTTTTTGTCTCTCTTGTTTTGTTGTTTTGAATTTAAAGAGCGGGTCATGAAGGGTAATGTGGACTAATATGTCGGGACATCAACATGAGGTGCTTATGGCGTGCTGCACCACAAACCAGATCTTCTGCCTAGAGTAGTTCTCCTGACTTCTGCAGTGTTTCCCATAGGGAGTTTGTTAGTGAAGGTAGTGGTTCTCCACGGGGAATTGCAAAACTAATTTATATAATTTATCACTCTAAAATTATTCATGTTAGTCTTTTGCATCGTGTTTTAGCTTCGTAAGCTGGTATGAATAATGATTAAGTAACTATTGTCATACATATTCCTATAATTTCATGACTGAATTTAAAGCCTAATTCTAGTGTAGTGTTCTGTTGGGACAACTCGGTTAAGGTGGGAGGGATTGTTTTTAAGTGGCCTCCTCTAACTATAAAGCACCGGGGGGAGCACTGCATTCTTCCCAGAGCAGTTTTCTTAATATCTGTGCAGACACCGGGCCCAACTGAAATGTATGTTCAGGGAGGGACAAATGCTGTTTGGAGGAGTAAATCCGATGCTGGATCAAAAAGGGCTTGGCCCTGGATGATTTACCTGATCCAGACTGCTTCTGAAAGTGCAGCCCTGTCCTTGATATCATTTTACTCCACTACAGCTGAGTGGTTTGAGGAGGTGTGTGGGTGTTTGGTTTTTTTTTTTTTTTTATGTAATTTTTTTTCACGCTCTCTGTATGTGTGCGTTCTCAGCGTAGCAGGTGGGCTTCCTGAACTGATGTGTTTGAGCGGTGTTTGAATAGTGCATGACGTCTGGCTGCCAACTGGAACCTTTTTACTCCAGCTCACCTCCTCACCTGCGCTCCTGTGATTGACACCTTGTCTCTGCCTTGACAAGTGGGATGCGGCTTTGTCCTACTACATTCCTCCCCCCTCCCCCTTCTCTCTGTCAAGGACCCATATTCACACTTGAGAACCTGAGGTGAAAGAACCTCTCACACTTCTAGGAAACTTTTTTTTTTCTCGTTTTCTATTCTTCCCTACCTATTTTGTGTTACTAGACAGCAGTTGCCATTGCCCAGATGTGGTGGATAGGGAGGCATAGTGATATGATGCTTCTTTGTTGTGCCTTGCAATCATGTGGCATGTGTGTTTTTATATTGAGAGGGCTATGTCCTTCATTCACTGCTGGCAAAAAAAGATATTGTTGCGCCTCCTCATTCGAGTATTCCTGTTGTAGAATATAAGCAGTAACAGGCTAACGTAGTTGAGAGAGAGAGGGAAACGCTCAAGGGTGAGACATCTCCACAGCCTTTTATTTTATTTTTTTAGATGTGATGCACACTAAAGCAGAACCAGGAGACCGGGGGCTTCCACAGAACAAGCGCACGCACGGCTGACTGACATCTTGCACAAGTCTTCAGAATGCCTACTTTTTCCTCAACTCCTGCTATGTCTCAGCAATATGCTTCTCAGCTTTATTTTGAGGCACTAGGTTTTTTTTTCACGCAATTAATGAAAAGACCATAAATATTAAGAAAATGTCACCCTCTCTGAGAAACGAGACAGGGAGCATTAATGAAATGTCATGTTTAATTTAGCCGAGACTTTTATGGGACGCATTTATGTTCCCACTCGCCACTGCAGATCTTTTTTTTTTTTTTCTTCCCCTTTCCACTCCTTCAAAAACAGTTTTAGTTAATTGCATATAGTTCTAAAGATGGCTGGCTCTTGGCGACGGAGCTCCCACAATGAGTCCCAGTGAAGCAGAAGTGAGGCTTGCGGGATGCTTGCGGATGACGGCGGCACCAAGCTTCTCCGCCGTGGTGTAATTGGCAAGAATGTAGAGTGTCAGCGAGTCGGCTCACTTTCAAACCCCTCCGTCAGCAATGCTGCCCAGCATTTTGGAACCAGCCCCCCCCAGAGAGTTTAACCAGCAGGTTGGTGGTTAGCGTGAGCGCACACACACACAGAGTTCACACCTGATGTATGGGACTGCCTGGCAGTTGTGGTAGAAGATATAGGATAAAATATTTGTTATGCTTTCTTATTGTTGCGTTACCTGTAAAATGTTACTTGCAAAAAACACTTAATTTAGCTTTTCAACAGCAAATGCTACACAATGTGTTCTTCCCCTATTTATTATTAACTGCATACACACAAAAGCTTGAAAAGTTTCTCCAAAAGAACGGTTATGATAAAACAGTAATTACGAAGAGATACCTATTTACCAGTAAAATTTACTTAGTATGACATTAAAAAGAAACAAACTTTAATAAAAAAGGATAACTCTAAAATCTACGCTGTGGTGACATTTTCGAACTTGAAGGATCTCAGGCAAACAAAAGTTTCTAGTGTATACTGTGAATTTTCTCAAGCTTTTTAATCACTGGAAATAGGAAATATTCCAGTGGCTAAAATATGATAGGGTTGTTTTAATTTAAGAAATGAATTGCTCCACAAATAATATTTAGCAGTTTGTAGTTTTAGCAGAATGCAGAGTGCAGATGTTCACCAAAGCCAAATGGCATATCTCAGTGCTGGCAAAAAAAACAACAAAAAACTCTCACAAATACAGACAAAGAAAGCAATCACATAACCAGAGACATAACCATTAGGTGAAAGAAATTATAGCCAAAACATTACAGGTGCTTTAAGAAGGTTAGTGGCTAAAACCGGTACTACAGTCAAGGTCAAAAAGGACTGTTCCTCCTCAAGAGGCAACGCAGAAAACGAAACATAACATAAACAGGCTTTTCAGTTTTTTAATAAAACATGTTTCCTTAATCTCAGGTGACACATTAGGACCATTTTATAGTTACTTGCCATACGTTTCTGCCATATGACAGGCAGACTGCCTGATTGATGTTAAAATGTTTTGACATGAAATTCGTGTAACTTTGCCCATTTTATTTAACAGTTTAAATAAAAAGCAATATCCTACCATTGACAGTAATGCAAAATTAATGTGGAAAGGCATGATGTAATACCGTCTCCACTCCAACTGCCTCTACTTGACGGGAGCCACCAACTTTTCCAACTGCTGCTTATAATCCCTGCAGTGGAGGCTGGATGATGCTGCTCAGCCTCTCTCGGCAGCGTCCGGTTCAGCTAGCTGGAGAGCCTGCTCTGGAGGTCACAGTCTCCCGGGGTGGGGAAGTGTAAGTTTGTGTCTGCCTCTCTTCTCCCCCCCCTGCTGCGAGATTAATGCCAGGCGCAGGAAATATAACAGATAGTTTAATTAAGCGCGGACCGCAAGATTCATTGACTAATTTCTGCAGCTGACAGCGCAAATGAGAGTTCAAAGGTGCGAGCCGAGGAGAGACACCCTTGAGTGGCTCTGGGTGTAATGAATTGAGTGCTTTCCCTATAAAGTTTCACCGTAAAGCCCGGTGTTCATTAAAAAAGGCGGCCGTTGCTCTGTCAGCCGAGCTCAAGGCCCCTCTGCTTCTCTCTCTCTCTTCTCGTTCTTATCTTTATGTTTATTGGCGGCAGCGTGGCCCGTCACCGCTCTTTTTCGCCAGGCTTCGTCTGTGTCTGTGTCTGTGTGTGTGTGTGCGTGTGTGACACTGAACCTCGTTATCCAACACTGGAAATAAAAAAATAAAAAATCCTCGTGGCTTTCAGCTCTTCGGTCAGTTGAGTTACACGCCTATTCAAAGCCAGTAAGATGCTTTAATGAGCGCTAATAATGTTAAGGCTATGTGCACTCCAGTGGAAAGCGAGCGAGAGCGATTCGTACAGTCTCTGGTGCCTCTGTTCTGTGTTGTTCATATAGCCAAATTAATCATCAGCTCTGCACCATTCCAACCAGCTTCATCAGGCCTGTTAGCTGTGCTGAAGCCTGGAGGAGCTAAATAAAGCCTGTGTGTGTGCGCTTTGCCTTTGAGGACGGCAGTTCTTACCTACCTGCTGCTGTGCCGAGGGGCTTTTTAAATGACTGCCTTATGATGGGTGGAGTGCAGAGTATCTCGTTCAGTACTCTCTCTTTCTCTCTCGCTCTCGCTCTCTCTCTCTCTCTCTCTCTCTCTCTCTCTCTTTATCTCTCTCCCTTGCTCTCTCTCTTTCTCTGTCTCTGTCTTTCCCTCCCTCTTTTTATTTATTTCTATTTCTGACATTTCCCTTTCTCTTTTGCTTTGTCTGTTTCTTTCATGTACACCCCCTTTAATTCTCAATTTTTTTGTCTTTTATGAAATTGTTGTTGTTGTTTTTGTATCACCATGTGTCTCACTCTGTAGATTTCTCTGTCTTTATGAGGTGTGCTTCTGTCTGTCTGGTATTTCTCTGCTGTTTTCTTTTTATTTGCAATTGCACCTGTGTTGTAATCTAATTATCAACTTGAATTAATGTTATGTGTCAGGGGCAGCCAACAAGAATTTGTTGAAAGTTTTCTCAGAATGCACAAACATTTGTATTGTGTTGAACAGCGAAATCTATTTTTCACGGCTCTGGATGGGAATTGATGTAGCATCTCCAATATGATTGGTCGAAAAAAATCCTAATTGATTTTTTTCCTCATTGTATTTGTCATGCCGGGGAGTTTGCTTGCTTCTGGAAAATGTTCACACTGAATGCTATAAATAAGAACTAGGGGGGGAAACGTGGTCAGATGCATCTGTCTTTATGTGGAGCGCTATTTCTCACCCACAAGCCTTTGCTTCACAGCCAAATCACTTCTTCCTGCTTTTTCTTTTCCTCGTACCTTAGGAGACGGCGCGGTGCACAATTACGGGCTCAGAGGCAGGAGCCGCACCACAGTTGTTTTGTGTGTGTGTGTGTGTGTGTGTGTGTGCAAGTAGCGATATTGTGTGTGTGTGTGTGTGTGTGTGGAATCCATGTGTGGAGCCGGCAAAAGCCTAATAAGCTCGACCTTTTGAGGCACAGCTGGGGAAATTGTCATTGGAAGTAATAAATGTAACGTGCCCAAAGTAGGTCTGGTGCTTTTTGTTTTCTCAGGTGTAGCTTATTGTTCCCACCCCTGTAACTGGGATATATCTGTGTGTGAGTGTGTCTGTGTTTTGTGTTCACAGTATGTTCCAGTCTCACCACCATTGTCGGGACTCTGATAAAAAAAAAAACTAGATGCTTAAATTGTAGCAGTTCTTGGTTCTCTTGTACACAACTTTCATTAATTTATGTCAGGAATTACACTTCAATCAAGCTGTGGTCTCTGCTCACTTACTCAAAATAACAAACAACATGTCAAAAATATTGAAGAATATATATATATGTATGTATGTATGTATGTATGTATGTATGTGTATATACATAATATATATGTGTGTGTATATGTATATGTATATATGTTCCATTCCATATATATAATGTTAACATACAGTATTTCACTCATCCAAGTCCTACTGAGGAGAAATGAGACTGATTTGAAGACTGCTCTTTACAGAGTAAAGGAGTGCTAATTATTCAGTTGACAGCTGCTACTGAGAAGTCTCCCCCCTCCCTTAATGAATGAGATTGCTGTTCCTGTGTGTTGGCTGAGGCGTCAGTGCGATCGGGACTTGTGAGGAATCCTATATTAGGGCTCATCCAGACTTTTTATGGGCTCAGGGGAGCTCATCTCTGCCCATTTAAAAGTCCAATCTGCAGCCCTTACTGAGGTGTGTTCACATTAGGACTCCCAGATAGCCATCTCTCACTCTCTTTTTCTAACACTCTCCCTTTCATTCTCTGTCTTAGACTCTCTCTCTCTTTCTCTCACTCTCTCTCTCTCTCTCTCTCTCTCCCCCTCTCTCTCTCTCTCTCTCTCTCTCTCTCTCTCTCTTCTCTCTCTTGCGCTCTCTCTCTCTCTCTCTCCTCTCTCCGTTGGTGAGGTGAGGAATGCAAATCTGCTGGTTGCTGAGGTAAAGGAGGTCAGAAGACTGAATTTGCATGGACGCTATGCATCTGTGAGGAATATCGGCTTGGCTAAGTCAAGGCCATGACTGCGCCATGGTTGAATCGCCATGATCGCTGTGAATGGGTGGTCGCTCAGTGACACTGTGTGTGTGTGTTTGTACAGATATGTCACGCTTCAGAGAACGTGCCAGTCACCTATGAATGTCTAATATTGTCTAACATGTCTGTTTTCTTGTCTTGTGTGTTATCTGTTTTTGTAGAGGAACTGCGGAAGTTGAGTTGGTCTGGGATTCCACGGCAGGTCAGGCCCATTACATGGAAGCTGCTCTCCGTAAGTATGATGCCCGGGTGTGGTCGGTCAAGCACTGCCTTGCGCAAATCCTTTTTTTTTATAAATTGGTAAGAAGACACTATATCTTCAATTTTTGCTCCCCCAATCAATAACATTAGGGGTAAGGTCCATGAAATGTAGAAAGAAAAATCTCCTCTTGGCACTTAAAGATAGATTTGATGAATGCCAGGGAAAAAGGGTGAAACTAAAAAAATTTTTAAAAGAGAAAAACTTACCCTAGGGGAAAAAGCATAATTCTCATATCTGTTTCTTTTACACCTCAATAACAATTATCTGAATGTGTTTGAGATGTGAACTTTTGAGGCAGTTATTTTGGCTTCTGCAGAACACTGGATGACATTTTCTGATAACACACCACTAGAGGAAGTAATTAGCTAGGCTAGAAGATGTCATTAGTTCCACTTCTGACAGTAAATACGTTGTCGTACACCTTCTGCACATGATATTGCACATTGGGTACTACCCACCTGCCTGCATGCTGGATCGATTTCATAGCCTTTGCATTTAAAAGTTTTATTTCCCGTTCAGATGTACCACTCTGAAACATCTGCTGCAATTTGTTATTTTAATTGAAGCTCATGTTGTTAACAAAAGACAATGGTGTTAATATGTCATTTAATTCAAATTCTTGTAATCAATGCCTTAGTTGTTGCATCACAAAATGGAGGTAATAATAAAGCAGAATGATATCATAGGTAGGTCTTTTTCCAAATAGAATTACAAGATCTCCGTCTACTGTCTATTTCAGAGTGCTCTCGCTCAAAAGCACTTTGTGCGTCTGAAAGCCCACATGACCTTTTAAGTCCCCCTTTAGACTCCACATGTGTTGCTGAGCTGCTGCTGCTAGCACTCGAGGCCGTTTTCACACAGGAACTCTATAAAACTACAGCCACCATGAAAGCGATGTACATTCGTTTGCCAAAATAGACCGTTTTAGATATCTAATTTATCGGGTCTCTTTTTTTTTTTTTTTTTTTTTAAGTAGCACCACGCAAACAGCCAAAAATTGTGTCTGTGCCAGTCTGCCTGTTCGTGTGTTCGTGTGTGTGTGTGTGTGTGTGTGCGTGTGTAAAACGTAATGGCTTGGATGTTCACTGAAGTAGATTAAGAAAGGAGGGAAGTCTCGCGGGTCTGTCCTGTTGCATGGATCTGAATTAAAGGGATGAGGGAATGCCAGCCTTTTTTTTTTACTGTGTGCAGTCTCTCTCTGCAAAGCCTTTTAACAGTAACACTAGCAATGGTAGAAAGGGGGGGGGGGGGGACGAGACCACAGTCCTTATTCGCATGCAACAATTAGACACACTAAGTGCCTGTGGGGGCTCCAACGCCGGACGCCAATGATGAATGAGGCCAAATTTGCCGGGTATTCCTTTCAGAAAATTGGCCCCTCCTGGCCATGTGTTTAATTCATTAGCGAAGAGGAATGGAATCGCTTCAGAGCCGCTTGAGCGGGCGAGGCCGCCGGTGCCGGTGCTGCTGCGCACTGGTGCGGATCGCTGGAGTGGAAAGGGGGTTTGGCGCCGGACTGGTCAGAGCACGTGTGGGTCGGTCTTTCACTTTCTCTCTCTCTCTGTCTCTGTCTGTCTCTCTCTCTGTCTCTCTCTCTGTCTCTCTCGCTGTCTCTCGGTCTCTCTCGTGTGTGTGTGTGTGTGTGTGTGTGTGTGTGTGTGTGTGTGTGTGTGTGTTTGTGTGTGTGCGTGTGTGTTCCTCATACCTGCTGTGTGTGTGTGGATGCGTATGTGCATAGGTGTATTCCACATTTCACAAGCCTTGCTGTGTGTGTGTGTTTCACAAACCTTGCTGTGTGTGTGTGTGTGTGTGATCGGTGGTGCGGTGCGTTGCGGTAGGGTTGGGCGCGAGGCTGGCCAGAGTGAGTGTGGTGTGTGTCTGGTGCGCTGGCTGTGGGGCGCCAGTGGAGCTGCACCCTGTGGTGAGACGGGCACTCTGATGGATGAGGTGCCAGCCCCTGTCGGAGGTTGGAGCAGGGGGAGAGAGTTGCTAATTCCACAGGCCTTGGTGTGTGTGTGTGTGTGTGTGTGTGTGTGTGTGTGTGTGTGTGTGTGTGTGTGTGTGTGTGTGTGTGTGTGTGTGTGTGTGTGTGTGTGTGTGTGTGTGTGTGTGTGTGTGTGTGTGTGTGTGTGTGTGTGTGTGTGTGTGTGTGTGTGAGAGACTGGTGGGCACACGTGTGATGTAAAGAAGGCGAAACCCTCATTTGCACTGAAATACCGACCGTACACACACACACAGATGTACACATACACACACACTTGCACACAATCACACACTTGCATGCAATCATCTAATAACCCTCCATGACCTTCATTTTTCCATGGCTCCTGTGTCAGTCATCTGAATGCCAACTGCGAACTGTTGCTTTACTCAATCAAACCTCATCGATCCTTGCTACCAAATCCCTAGTGAGGTGTGTCTAGGTGTGTGTGTGTGTGTGTGTGTGTGTGTGTGTGTGTAAAAACAGAATTTAAGCAGCTGGAAATCATCCTTTAACAAGAGTGATGACTGGAGCAGGCCTAGGGGAGGCAGTGGAGGGTGTCGTCACCATTCCAGTCCTTCTAATGCGCAATCAATTCCCCCCCATCTTGCTGACTTCACACAAACGCTGCCCCCACCCCCCACCCCCCCCACCCCCGTCACCCCCCCCAGGAACCTGTTCAAACGCTCCAATAAGTAGAAATCATTTTTGTTTGTCAGTTCCCCAGTAGAAAATAAAGATTTCATTTACTTCCAAAATTGATTCCTTAAGCTTATTTTCAGGGTGGGGGTGGGGGTGGGAAGGGGAGAAAGCAAAAAAAAAAAAAAAAAAACAGATTTCCTGTTTACTGTAGTTCAGCATCTGTTAAGTGGCAGCATGTGGGTTTCACAGAGAGATTAGCGAAAGCTCGGGAAATCACCGCTGCTCCTCGGCTCGGCCGTGCTCTGACGAGACGGGGGGGCCACACTCTTGCCCCGATTTGCCCCATTTTTAGCACTCCTCAATTTTCATTCTGCCAGTCAGCAACAGGACTAACCGTTCTCGGCAGGAGACAGTCACGGGCCAATAAAAAGCCTCTGATGAAGTGCGGCATCCTCGTGCCCTGGCCCGCTCAGGTGACCCGCCGTAAACTCTCCATTAACCTTGACTTGGGGGGAACTTCGGCACGCCTTCATTATGGAAAGTGATGCCAGAGCAGGGAGGATGACGTGGATAAAAAAAAAAACCTCCACACTCCCTCCCCTCTACTTTACTCCACTCTACTCCACGGTCTGGCTTCTCTGTGTTGCCCTGATGTCCTCAGCCCACCAGAAATCAACCCCCTGATGCGCATCAATGTGTCCCAGCAAACAATCACATATTCATGTGAAATGGAGTTTGTCTTTTCCATTAAAACGGATGCATGTCTTTCACTTATGAGTGAAAAAAACAAAGGCTTAGCAGTTTTTCCTAAGGCGATTTTGCGACAAGCCTCTTTTTTTTTCAGGCTTGAAGGCGGCATTGTGTGGAGATCAGCTTTGCTTTGTTCACCCCTCTGTCCCACCCCATCTCATTGCCTGTGTGCTCCACTGCAGTGGCATGCATGCTGTGTTTTAATACATGAAAAGAAGTGAAGGAGAGAGAGAGAAAGAGAGAGTGAGAGAGAGAGAAGGCTGGAGGGAGGGGGGGTGCTAAGAAAAAGCTCACCTGCTTGGGTGATTAAAGCGTGTTTTTCATTTAGGGGATATCGGTTGGACGCTTTGACAAATTGCCTCCCTCCCTGCTAACAGCTGGGAGAGTAGGCTGATGAAAAGCCATGCCTGCGTAGGGATGTTAAGCATTACCACACTCCTATCAAGCCATCCTACTATCCTCCTCTTTTTCCTCCTCCTCCTCCTCTCTTTTGCTCTCCTCTCCCAACCCCGTCATTCTCCCGTCCTTCTCTCTTCTTCTCTCTTATTTTGTTCTTCTGTTTCTCTCTCTCTCTGTCTCTTTGTCTCTCTCCCTCCTTTCATTCTCCTATCCCCCTCTCCTCTTCTTTCTTATTCCTCCACTTATCTCCTCTCTCTCTCTCTCTCTCTCAGTCTCCCTCCCTCTTTCTCTCAACACCCCCCACCCCCACCACCACCAACACCACCACATGTGCTGCACATTCATTACCGCCCCCCTGTCATGGCTACTAGCGTACACCTGCTCAGGACAGTAGCACACTTTCACTGGCACACGCAAGCACACAGTGCAGAGCAAGGGCCGGCCTGCTCCACTGCTTACCTGGCAGCTTGCGAATGGTTGTGTCTCATTATTACAGACGCGCTGTGTTGGGTTTGGATGTTCTTCGTCTGCAGAAAAATAATAGTTTCTCAGTGTCTGGCCTTTGTTAGGTGGTGTGGATCCGCCTACCATCAATGACCAGATTAGAAGCCTGGAAGAAAGCCTTTCAAAACAAGCTACACCCTCGCACAACAAAAAGGTTTCATTTTTGAAGCACACACACACACTCTCTCCTTTCATGATGTGACGGCAATTACTTTTGTTTTGTCATGGTGCCCGTTGGTGTTAAGATGAAAACTTGCAAAGTAAAAATTCTGCAAGTTCCTATAGAGCAGAATTCATAATTTGCACACTTATACCGTTATACATTTCTTAGGACATATAACCTAAAGAAAATGATAATTATTTATTTTATTAAGTTAATGCCTCTCACCTGCTGCCTGCATATGTTCACTGATGCCTGTTTTGGATCACCTGGGTAGGGTGTATCGTTCTTTGTGTTAAGCCAAAAAAATCACCCGTAGAAGTGATCAGAGAGACTCTCGCATGTCATTGTATTGAAAAAAAAAGCCCATAGGGGTATTGGGAGAAAGACCAATAAGCAAGTTGGCCGTTTTATGGAAAGAGACTTAAAAATCAAAGACTAAAGACTTTTTTTGTTTGGAAGCAAACTAAACTAAACTGAGTCAGTATATGCCAAAGAAATGCAATGATCCAGGCTGTCCATTTGCAGCAGGACTGTGAGAAAAGGCCAACCATTGGCAGGGAAAGAAGGTTGGCCATCTCTCTGGGGGGGAGTCCATCGAGTGCCAGACCAGTCTCAGTCACACTTCCTTGTTTTTGTGTTGTTTTGTTTTGTTGCGCACACACACACTCAACACTTACATGAGTTACTGCTCAGCTCTCTACTCTCTACTACAATTTGTAGCGTCCCTGGTGTTTAGCACGCTGACTGCCCCTGGTACATACAATCTGTCACACACACACACACACTCACGAACACGCAGAGTCTCTGAGCGGTCTGTGTCGTAGCATATAGGAGGCTTTGAAAACCTTGGTGCATAGGTCCTGGAGCAAAACTGTCCCTAATTCCAGATTCCGCACTAAGAAGTTCACTGATAGTAGGATATCAAAGGGCCCCTGCAGAATCCCTTTATCAATTAGGCTTAATTACATGTACGTGTCCTAATGGGCTGCTCTGGAGAGTGTAATGGGGAGTGCTTGGCACACATACATCTTGTTGTAAAAGCTGTCTCAGGCAAGGGAGTAAAAAATGGGAGCATGCATCGCAGCACCAGGTTGATAAATGGAGTTTTGCAGCTGTAGATTTCCATGCAATCAATTACTTTTTATCAAGAGACTTTCTTTTTCCGTTGCTCCCGACATCTGCTGCCGCTGCTTTCCCCCTCCGCTCCCTTTCGCTGATGACCGAAATTGACTCCTGTGCCACTGAAGTGGAGCACGGGGTGGATGGAGGCTGAAGCCGAGTCCCTTGTTAACCGCCTTTTTTCGACCCCCTCCCTCCAGTAGCTGTAAACGTGTGACAAAAGGGAAGCAGGACAGTTGGGTAACCACGGGGACCCGTGGGGGTGGGGAGGGGGGGGGGGGGGGGGGGGGCGAGCCAGGAGTTGTTCGCCTGCTTGCTCCTGCTTGTGTTCTGATGGCAAAACTGATGTGGAATCCAAAGTATTACAGCAAAGGTGACCCCCACTTTGCTTCAATCGCTGCCAGTGTACACACAGAAAAATGCAAAGGCTAATGTGATTCTGTCATACTGAATTGATTTAAAGGTGTTGCAGCTGCCCAGTGCAAAAACATAAGTTCTTTTTTTTTTTTCTTTGTTTTTCCCCCTTTCCTTTCCTTGCCCTCTCTTCCGCAGGGATACCTCCCCGCCAATGCAGAGAGGAGAGAGAGCACACTGCAGAGAAAAAGGCAGGAGTACTTCGGCTTCATTGAGCAGTACTACGACTCCCGCAATGACGAACACCACCAGGACACCTACAGACAGGTAAGAGACCAGGCACCAGTCTTGCTATGTTTTGCATGCACACTTCTTCTTTTTTTTTTTTTTTTGGAAAGCTGCACCAAACCCAAATCTCCCACTGCTCCTCAACAGACTAAAACTGAGAATATCAACCAAATGCCCCTCAGCAGACTATGATATCAGCCTGGGGGCCAGTCTTGTCGTGTTAGATGCAATATCCTCTTTTTTTTTTTACATGAACATGTTTTTTTAGCTACACCAAACCCAAATCCTCAAGTGCTCCTTACGAAGACTGAGAATATATTTTTTTGAAAGCTGCACCACAAACGAAATGTCCCTCAACAGACTGTTATGCTCTTTTTTTTTTTTAAAGCTACAAGAAACCCAAATCCTCAAGTGCTCCCTATGCCACCAGTCTTATCATGTAACATGCTGTGTCTTTTTTTTTTTTTAATAACATGCACACCTTTTTTTCTTTTTTTAAAGCTGCACTGAAAGCAAGTCTTCAAGTACCTCTCAACAGGCTAAGAACAAACACGCATAATATGAGGCAGATCACAAGTCTTGTCATGTGTTATGTTGTGTTTATATTAATTAATTAATTTTTATTTTGAGAACCACACTAAACTGAATTCCTCCAAAGCTCCTCAACAGACTAAGAATAAGACTAGGAGCACATGATATGGGGCTGGGTACTACTCCTGTCATGTGCTGTCTTTTTTTTTTTTTTTTTTTGGGAAGCTGCACTAAAACCAAATCCCATAGGTGTTCCTCAACAGACTAAGGACTCATAATATGACAACAGATGCCCGTAAAAAGAAGCAACAAGCATCCTTTTTAAATGGCCAACAAGAGAACCGTATCGAGCGGCGAAAAGTAATTTTTGCCATAAGTCCTGAAATCCCCATCCTCTCTTGGTTGATGGTCCCCCCCTCGTCTCAGCTGAGCACTCAGCAGTTTTAGAGCCTCCTCACCACAGTGCATGTGTGATCACTCCCTCACACCCGATTAAAGATATTCGCTTTTTTCAAACACAACAGCATGGCCTGCATTTAGTTTTTTTTTGTCATGTGTAGGCCATAACGCAAGGAAAGACCGTTAAGTGGATCTTGCTGGTGTTTATTTAGCGCTGCGTTACCGGAGGCGTATCGCACTGCTGTAGGCTCAGCAGGGGAGGCTGGCATCAATGTGTCACTTGCTCGGGTACTGGAGGGGCGGGAAGGGAATAGAGGGGGGAACGCAAGAACCTCCTGATGGGTGGGGGGAAGGCCCAAGTGTCTGTTGCTCCCAGTCTGCCAGTGTGTGACGGAGAGAGAGGACTGCTACCTCCTCAGTGCGCCTCTGTGCCACCCACTCCAGCCTTACCCACAACCCCCTGTGCGCCTCCATGGTGTGCCTTCCCCACCCCACCCCACCCATTCCCAGCCCCCAGCCGCCCCAGCTCAGCCTACCTCTCTCCCAGAGCCCTGCAGACTCCCACAATCCTCTCGGCACAGCTCATTTTTCTCCCGGGCGTAATCGCCGCAGCCCCTGTCGGCCCCGCCTGTTATCTGGCAGGAGAACGAGGTGCCACACAATCACAGTCCCCGGAGAAGCAGCACTTGCTTTACCCGTCTTCCCCAACGACTCTGACCCATTTTATTTTTTCCCCAGGAAGAGGGACGGTGGCATACTGATGGTTCACTTAAGCAGTGATGTGTTGTGCCATCTTTATATTTTATGACATGTCTGCAATTTTTTTTTTTCTTTTTTTTTTTTTCCCTCCATCCACTCCGCTTGTGATATTGTCAGCAGGACGGTTTTTATCTCATATCTGGCAAGACAATGACAACACTGATGTATTCCCGCCTGGTTGGTGTCTGTGTGTGAGTGCGTTTCTGTGTCTTGTCCCCCCTTTTGTCCCCCCTCCCCCCACCTCTCTCTCTCTCTCTCTCTCTCTCTCTCTCTCTTTTTTCTGTGTGAATGTGTTAACTCTCGGTGCTGGGTGTGTTTGTGTCTCTGTGTGTTTGTGTTTGTTTGTGTGTGTGTGTGTGTTTGTGTGTTCTGTTGTGTCCCTCTTTGAACCTTCAGATTCACATAGATATCCCCCGGATGAGTCCGGAGAGTTTAGTGCTGCAGCCAAAGGTCACAGAGGTAAGAAGGTACTGGAGTGGGACAGCCGCCCCCACTGCTTGGCGCCCACCTCCTCCCTGACTCCGCACCAGGCCGCCTGTCTGTCTGTCTGTCTGTCCGTCTGCCTCTCCCCTGTCTCTCTGATGTGCTGTCCGTGTCTCACTGAAAGGTCAAGTGCAGCTGAACTGAGTCCCTGTAGCATTTCAGCTTCACTCCTCATTCATTCCTCTGATGTTTTGCATTGTTTTCTTGGCTATATTATATCTAAAAAATATTATCTAATTAGAACAGTTTAGTAGTTGCATCAGAGGTGAATGATGTGGTGGAGTTGCCTTGCTTCGCATTTCAGTTCAGAGGGCCCCGAGAACCTCTTGCCTGAAGCAGCCTGAGTCGGACTACCGTCTGCTGACCGCTCTTTTTAACGGCTCCGGCCCGGTCCGATTCCGATCTGCTCTGATCCGATCCCGTCTCTAACCTGCTTGTGCTCCTCTGTTTTGTGTTCTTTTTCCCTGCAGATTCACATTGACATACCAAGAACTAATCCTCTTATTCCTCTCTTTCAACAAGCTTCTGTGCAAGAGGTGAGACTTTACTACACCACTCGCCACCAGCCCTGTAGGCGTCCAACACCAGTCACACTGGCATGCACTTATTTATCCCTCCACCCACCCATCAGGCTCTTTTCTGCACACACCAGAACAGCACACCAACTTAGATGCCCTTTAATACACCTGCAACAGCTAGCCTTATGGACCACACTCAGTCTGGATACTGTCAAGGCGATTGAGTTGGCTTTGTTTGAACTTAAATCTTATTGGTTCTCCCTCCAATTTCTGTTCACTGATTGGTTGCTAGAAAAGTTGGTTAAGGTAAACCAGCCTTAAGAGTGTTCTCTGACGTAATACGAAGCTACCCTAGCTATACAACAACAACAGCAAAAAAAAAAAAGACATGCTCTTATTCCCCCACCCCCAGGCTCTTTTGGCACACAACAGCACAGGCATACTAACTTAGATGCCCTTTAGGCATCCCCAAAAACAAAAAGTTCACACAGAAGTACATGATCACACGTGTGCAGTAAAAAAAAAACTTCCCTAGTGCCTGTCTGCTCTAATAACCCAGTGTGTGTTGACACGCTTAACCCCG
>CM059274.1:4753908-4926408 GCA_030347295.1 Setipinna tenuifilis
CATATGGCGCTGATCTATAGCTCTTGGGGGAAGAAATGGCAATGAGCCCTGCATAGGACCCACTCCCAGGCCGAATCCAAAATGATCACTCGTTCACCATATATTCATCATCATCTTTATTTATACAGGAAGATTGACTGAGCGCAAGCTCTTTTACAGCAATGTCCTGATAAAAGTACAAACAAACAGCAGATGAGGTTAAAAATAATAATAATAAGAAGAAGAAGAATAAAAATTCAATAAAACATCAAATATCTAAAATAAAGATTCACAATGAAAAGAAAATAAAACATCTAAAAACAGGTCAATTTAAAACAGAATTAGAAATAAAAATGCAAGGAGAAATAAAAAACATCTAAAAACATCTAAAATCAGGTCAAATTAAAAACAAGAACACTGCTCTGACAATAGGGGGCCTAGGAGCTTCTTAAAATCATCTAAGGATGAAAACACCTTCAACTGGAGGGCCTCCTGCACTGCATTCCACCTACTAGGGGCATAAAAAGAAAATGCTAATTTCCCACAATTGGATTTAATGAATGGGATCTCAAGGCAGATGAGGCTCAATGACCGAGTGTCATAACTGCTGGCCTTGACTTTTAACAGTGACGTGAGGTAAGACGGGAGTTTTGAAAGGAGGGCTTTATAAATGAAAATAAGGCAGTGCCTGTCCCTCCTAGCAGACAATGAAGACCATCCCACGTTCTATATTACACTGTGTAGGGAACAAAACAGTGCAAGACTCACCCTAAGTAGTGCACTATGTAGTGAATGAGTTACGTGCCTTTGTGATCTGGCAAAAAGGGACCGGTGGGTTTGTTTAGAGGGGAGAAAAGAGAGGACGTGATTGGCCAGGAAACATCAGTGGGTTGGAAGGGGGAGGAAGACAAACAAAACACTGATAATAATTTTCATATCTTTTTTAAAGTCTGACTTTAAGCCCACTTTGTCAGCTAGGTGAGATGGGGAGAAAAAAAAATTAAAGATGCAGGCCATAATGCAAAAGGAGTGTTTGTTTTTAGAAAAGAGGAAAAGAAAGTAGAATTAAAAGGTAGGGACTCATCAGATGTGGGCCTGCGGTATGCAGGGATACAGAGACAGGACTCAAAACAAATACAGATGAAATGTATGTATGTGAACCCTGTGATATATTAAATTTCAAAGGTGATTTTCTTTCAGAGGATTTGTTTCTCTCGGCCTATGAATATTTCATTTTCAATGGCTTTTTATCACAGCCCACGAGACACACAGGCACACACACACACAAGCCCTTTAGCACACTCACGCATGCATACCTTGACTTGCTTTCTTATTTCAGTGTCTACCCTATTGAATTCTGTGATGTTAATGATCAAACACATGCTCCTGAAGCCTAATTGATTTTGTTTAATTGATCGTCCGGACAGGGGAGGGGATTCTGTCTCTGATTCTAATTAAAAAGGGTGGAAAAAAGCTTGACCTTGCACGGGGAAAGTCATGCATGTAACAGCAGCTGTATACGTTCAGGGCGGGCAGGGATGGACATCTCCTCCTAATTTGCTTGGTGGTTGTTTATGGTAACTGGGACTGTGTCTCTCCTCTCTCTCTCCTTCAGATCTTCGAGCGTATCCTCTTCATCTGGGCCATCCGGCATCCTGCCAGTGGCTATGTGCAGGGCATCAACGACCTTGTTACACCATTCTTTGTCGTTTACGTCTTTGAGTACATAGGTGAGTTCCCACTTACTGTAAATTCTAGACTATAAACAGAGGTTTATACATAGACATTCCAAAAATTTTCTACTATGAGGTTAATACATGGGAGAGGTTTATACATGTCTGACACAAACAGGGGTACAAAATGTATTCAAAATAAAAATGTACTTTTATCCATGTAGTTTTATCTATGACCAGTGTAGCTTAAGTGTGTGTATGCATTTGCTTGTGCGTGTTGCTGTATGTGTGTGGATGTAGACCCACAAGTCACACACAGCTCATCAGATGGAACTCTCACTATCTGTTGTCTAAGTAAGACATTGCTGTCTATGGGAATTATCACTATGTAGGCTACATTTAAAATCAAATCACTTCAATTATACCATATTCACTCATCAAAGCTGAAGGCATAAATTGCTTCTTGACCTTACATAGCGGTTATACACCATGCTCAATGCTGTGTATAATCATGGGAACTAGCAAGCATCGTTGGTCATTCACAGCTGAGTTCAAATTAAGTGTGATCCAAAAAGGTAACAGAGCAGCTGGATGAGAATATGGCATGGATGAAAGTGTGATCAGATGATGGCGTGCATATGAGGAACAACTTAAAAGTTTTCCCTGATCCAAGAAAAGTAGAAAATGCCACCACCCACAACTCAAAGAAGATCTTGTGGCCTAGATGAAATTGCTGCTAGAATCAGGTAGTGCTATCTCTACAGTGCAAATTCAGATGAAAGCTCTGGAGCTGACTAAGGTGCGTGGTATCACAGACTTTATGGCATCCCCCTACTGGTGTTGGAGGTTTATACGGTGGCAGAAATTGTCAGCGCACAACTGTTGATTAGAAGTTACCAAATGATTGGAAGAAGTAGTCAAAGTCGTTCAGGGCATATGTTCAAAAAATCATCACCAATAACAAGCTCACAGTGTCAAAAATTGGCAACATGGATAAGGTGCCACTGACATTTGATGCACCTCCTAACCGCACTATTGGTGACATGGGAAAAAAAGAGCATCAAACTTATGACTACTCAGTATTTTTTTTTAAATGTTTATGGGGGTGCTGTTCTGTCTCGCTGACAGGACAAAGTTGTCACCCATGGTTATTTTTTGATGTGCAACCATGCCCCATGAGAAGTTCCCCTTCGAGATTGTATGACCAAAGGGGCTGGATGACCAAAGAGTTAATCCTGACATACAAGCTACAAGCCCTTGATGTTGGTGTCAACCACATATTCAAAGTCCACCTCTGAAATGAATGGAAAAAGTGGATGCAGAAGGGCATTCATTCATTTAAGAAAGTGGGCAGAATGAGGAAGGCCACATTCACAGAAGTGTGCTCCTGGGGTGATCAATCGACAGCGACGATTCAACTGATCAGTCGGATGAGGAGGTTGCAGACAGAGGGTTGTCAAATCGGATTCAGAAACGTCAGACTTCGAAGGATTTTCCAAGAGTGAGATAAAGAACTGCATATAGATCAAGGTCTGGTAACCTAAAATATGACTGGCTAAATTTCCAGCTATTAACATCAGCAGAGAAAAAAAACACAGCTTTCCCTGCTATTGCCTTAACTCTATGTAGCTCTAAAAACATGAAGAACACAGACTCTGAAAGTGTTTAATGGCTTCCCTGCTGTGAGATGGTGTCCACCAGTTGTGTCCTTCAGTGGCTTCTCTCCTGCCACAGTAGCTCTTTAACTTTGGTATTTGACTGCTATGCCATAGCATAGCCACGGGTGAGCACCAAGGTTAGCTGTGGGCTAATGACCCTAATGGATCGGAGCCAGATAAGAGAGAAGGGGGAAGGCTTGCACTGTGGCTTAATGGGAAAGTAATACAGTGAACGACTGAACACAGGCTTCAAGCCTCTGGGGAGAAGGTGCTTCTTTGATCCATTGGGCCTGCATGCAAAGTGCTTGACAGTGCTAGCGGTATTGATGCCTGCGCTGATTGGCTTGTCACAAGACCCAAGGGAGTGAACAAAGGCAATGGGGTTAAACTCTCGGAGGAGAAGTTGCTGCTGTTTGTGGGGAAGAAAAAAAAAACTTTGTTGGGGGGGGGGGGTGGAGGAAGCATTTTTGTACTCTCTATGACTCAGACCCTGTCAGATCCTCAAAGGCTTGCTGTGCTTTGTGTTCACACGTGTTACCTGCACTGATGAGCCTTGAAGCCACTAAGCCTTCACAAGTACAACCGGTGACAGGTTACATGGTATTTGTTGTCTGTTTGCCGCTGCCGACGTCTGAGGTGGCACTTTGGATGGATTTCCCAGCTTTCATTCTCAGGAGAGAGTTGTCTAATTACGAGTCTTACAGAGGAATGCGATAGCCTTTGTTTTTGTGTCTGTGTGTGGGCGCGCAGAGCGAAATGGAAATTTATCTTCATTCCTTCGAATATGAAGACAGGAAAAAACCACTGTGTGCCAGACTCAGACCGATAGCAGAACAAGGGGAGTTTTTAATCAGTGAAGCCCTGTCTCCACACTGGGCGAATCCTGAATCACAGCCACACTTTAATACATTTATTAACTTCCAAGGGGCCCAATAAGGGTCTTGCACAGGCTACCAGAACACCTCAGTGAATGTATGCTGTTAGCTCAGACTACGGGCTGCTGGGAGCCCATTACAGTGAAAAATCCATCACCACCACAGTGCATCATATCCTCTCACATAGTCCTGGGATGTGGAAACTGAAATAAATTTGGCAAGTAGACATTTGGTGATGAACAAGTCCCTCCAGTCGATGTTAAGGATGCCTCATCACTGCTAGCATATGCTTTTTTAAGTCTTCTCCTCGGGGTCTGCCCGGGCCCAAATTTTATACTTAGTTGATTCATCGCAGAAGAAGCACAGCGGATCATTCTTGCCTCTGAAAATAAAGACGTTGGAACAGCCCAAATCTAATCCCCCATGGTGCGATGGGCCACAAGTGCTGTGGGACACTCCGTGAAGTTGAAGACCGGATTGTGTTTCAGTGAGGAATGAAAACAAACAAAATGGAACAAGAAAACACACCATTGACGTCAGGGGGAAGCGGGTAGGGGTGAGTGCAATTCAGCTGGCTTAGCAGACGCAGCAGCGCGTGTTCTCTGACCTAAAGACTGCTCATAATCTCCGCTGTTAAAGATGTATGATGATGGGATGTAATTTGAGACCAGTTAATCCTCTTTGTACATCACAGCTAGGCCCTAATGCATTATTTAGCTATCATTTTTTTTATACTGTTTACTGATAGCAGACTATGATGCTGATAAATTGACAGGAATTGTCACAGGGTTCCATCCCTTTTTTTGTACCTAGTTAGGGATATAATAGTCAAATTTTGTAGGCTGTGACACTGCGTCCTTGCCTACAAGAGCTGCTGTTATGACACAAGCCGAGCTTGTTAAAGGAGATGCGCTTGACATCATTGAGTCTTAAAAACCAAGGGGCATGATGGAATGACAGTTTAAGGGCACGCAGTGTACCATACCCGGCCACAAGAGGCAGCAGAGCATGACGTGCCATTGAGCAAACCTCACTCATGCAAAGAAAAAGAGTCTAACCACAGCAGTCAGTGTGTGAGAGCTTATGTGGATTTAAAAAGCAAAGAGGATACACAGGGCAGCTCTTGCTTGACATTAACTGAATCACACTATCACAACCCATGTAAGAATTCATGACTTGAAATCACTTCTCACTGCTGTAGTTCTCTCCTTTCTACCTCCCTTTGTTACGGGCTCGTCCAAGGGTTCTGACCCGAGTTTGATGACATTGTGGAGCACACTCGCCGACACCTCATCATCATTCTCCCAAGCCGCTTGCTGGCTCTGCCCCCCTGGATGAAACGGTCGGCTTTCATCAGTGGCTCTGATTAACAGGAAGCCATGTAGCATTATTCACTCCTTGACTAATCAGATGGCCCTCTCTGAGGCGTGGCCCAGCCATGTATTTCTCCCCTCATCGATATTCTTAATCTGCTCTGCCATCCCATATTGAGGAGGCCATTGATTTGAGCAACAGATCATGTTGCTGTAAAGGTTTAGTTATTGTTTTTTTTTTTCTTTTTTTCTTTCCCACAGTCACCCTTTGTCAAGCTTCTTTTCCATCTTTTTTTTCTTTTTTCTTTCTTATTTATTCATTTCATGTTTTGAAGGCTGAACTAATTTCTCATCAGGCAGTTTCTAAAGCCTAATAATTAAAGAGGTTGAGCCCAGTGTTTGGTTGTTTTGTAATGTGACAAAGTATTGATTGCTTTGGTGATCTATATGGTAATTTAGTAGATTCAAATGCATGCATGCTCTCAAGATGAACTTCTTCTGAAGGGACTGTGTGCTTCATCGTGTGGGTCATTTCTGGAGGTTTTTCCTCTGGGATATGATAAATTGCCTGTTATTGGTGTTCTGTAGCCATGCACCCAAAGGGAGATGGCCTCAATGAAAAATGAAGCGAACCAAAAACAGTGTGATTTCGTGAGACATTCACTTAAGATTTCACTTTTGGTTCAGTGGTTAAAGCATAATTCCATGTCGTTTCTCGTCCCTCGCTTTTTTCCTTTTTTTTTTTTTTTCTGTTCGCCTCCGAGCTGGCTCCACTCGCTGGCGTTGCCCTGGCAACAGTGCCATGATGGCTCCGCGAAGAGCTGGATTCAGCCGGGGGTTGGTCTGCTCCTCCACATGAGTCGTGAGTGACCAGCAGCGACTGCTATTCCTCTCGGGCTCACCTCCCACCTTCCGCGACCTCTGACCACGAGACGCCCAAGGCTGTCTTTCGCCGCAGCTCTCTGTAGCAGCCCAGCGGTCCTGCTGCAGATGGCAGTAGGAGGCTCTTAATAGAAGAGTGACTCGTGGGCTCATGTCTCGGAGCGCATTCTGCAGTGGCTGTGAAGGTGGTGGTGGTGGAAGCAGCAGCAGCAGGTGAGGCTGGCCTTGATGAATCACACGAGGCCGAAATCAGGCGCCCTGCGGAGAGATCTGGGGTTGGCCTCCGCCGTAATAAGGCAGCGGAGGGGGGGAGGCCCTCCTGACGCCCATCGGCCAGCTAGACGCTCTCAGGCTTCACAGGGGCCCCAGGAGTTATGGCGGAGAGGAGAGTTAATAGGAGTTAATGTAATTATGAAGGGAGGAATGCACTCCTGAGGGGGAGGCAGCCGGTACTCGCGCACGGCCCGCAGACGCAGGAGCACAGCTCCCCCACGTCTCACCGAGCCTCCTTAATTAATGGCCCTTGCAGCAGCCAATAGGGAGGAGATCTCTCTTTTTCTCTTTCTCTCTTTCTCTCTTTTCTCTCTCTCCCTCTCTCTTTCTGTCTCTCTCTCTCTCTTTCCCTTTCTCTCTCTCTCTCTCTCTCTCACACACACACACACACACAGTATATAAATGTACCTCCTTTGCCCTGTGTATTTACTCTTAAAGAAACGAAACGTTTTGTTACATGTTGCACATTTACTAATTAAAAAAATGAAAGCATGTTTTGCTGTATGCTTTTAGGCCAATTAAGTCAAGTTGAGAGAATACTCCAGGGGTGCATAGGCCTTTTCATAGCTTTCATTTGGATCAAAGTGGAAGTGGCGTGAAAAGGCATGCAGGTGGACTGAAACTTTTGACTCCACACAGATGCATTCATAAAACGTGCCACGACTGTACACCTAACAGAATGACATTCCATGCCATCACGTTCTCATAATGCTAAATGTCCCCTCTGCTCATTTATACTCTGTCTTTATTGATTGAGAAAGGAGCAGGATGCAGGATAAAGCTGGCACAGTGGGCCTGTGGTGAAGTTATTAAGTGTAGGGGCTAAATGAAACAGGAAGAGAACGCCGCCTCCTGTTTAGGAGAGGTTTACCGTAAGCCTGACACTGAGCTCTCTGACAGATGCTCTAAACACCTCTACTGTAAACACAGTCCATGTAGACCCATGAATATACAGCTAGCATCTGCATGTGTTAGTGTGTGTGTGTGTGTGTGTGTGTGTGTGTGTGTGTGTGTGTGTGTGTGTGTGTGTGTGTGTGTGTGTGTGTGTGTGTGTGTGTGTGTGTTGTGTGTGTGTGAGAGCAAGCAAGCATATCTGTGTATGTGTTTGACTGTCTGTCTGTGTATGCATGGGTTTTAGATGTCTGTTAGATGACTGTGTGTATATGTTTGTATGCATGTGTATTAGAGCATGTGTGATCAAACATGTGGATGTAGCTTCACCCCAGGCTTCTTGTGCGGCGGCAGGCAAGAGCCCCCTGCTGAGACTGGGAAACGTCTCTGACTCTCCTTGGACGGCAGGCTTCTCCCCTCTCAGTACTCCGCAGGGGGAGCACAGGCAGCCCAGATGGCAACCGCAGAGAAGCAGGCTGAGTGCTTAGCACCGCGACCTCTCAGACCAGCCCCGCACAAACTGGAGAGTGCTGAGGTCCAGCAGGTCTTAGAGCTGCTCAAACTCTTACTCGCTCTTTCATGCTTTCCTGCTTTCTTACATTGTTACTTTTATTCTTGCTTGCTTTGTTTGTTTGTTTCTTACTTTCTGTCTTTGGCTCTTTCGTTCTTTCTTTCTTCCTTTCTTTTACTCTTTCTTTTGTTCTTTCCTTCTTTCTTTTGCTGTTTCTTTTCCTTTTTCTTTTTCTTGCTTTCTTTCTCTTTTCTGAAGTGCTTTTGCTTCTCTTCTTTTGGATGGCATACTTGGATGGTAGACTCTCATACTCGGCCACCCACCCAACACCCCCCAAAGATCAACCCCTGCTATCCCACTCACCGATCCCATTGACTGAGAGGAGGGGGATGGGGGGGGGGGTAGACTTTCTGATGGCGGATTAAATGGTCACCAGCGTGGAACGCATCGGCTCGCGTTTAATGAGTATCGGTTTGTTCAGATCTCCCCATTTGGAGTGGCGAGCCAAGTGCTGATTTTAATGCGGGTCTGATTAACGCCCTTGATTTGCTCTAACGAGTTGTTAAGTGATTGCCTCGCTATGTCTTCTGACATGCAGTGGAGAGGTATTTTTCTACTCCTCCTTTGCTTGAGTTGCTCATTGAGCGGAAACCTCTCTCCAGACCTCTTTAGGTACTCGTGGAAAGTTTATAGGGACAGCGATCTAATTGTGTTAATGATTTTTTTTAATCATGCGTGAACAGTGTGCTTTCCATTTTACAACTTTTTATCTGTTGAGTGTCTGGAGAAAAGATATTCTATGGCTCCTTGGGCCGGGCCCCAGCAAGTTCGCCCCTCTGAAAGATGCTTTGATGTCCAAGCGGTGACCCTCAGATAAATCTGTTTCTCAGATTTAACATACATTTTCCCCATTTGAAGATGTAAAATGCAGCGGAGCTGAGAATGATTTAGAGAAATTGTCCTGTCACAAAGTCATTCGTTTTCTCTGAGTAATAGTGGTTATTGAATATTTTTGGATTAAGTTAATTACTCTGCTATAAAAAGCCATAAATTGAATTTCTGCACAGATTCCTGCATTGAGAAATCACTCTTTGTTCATTTTCATCAGAGGAATGTGTCATGCTTGACCTAACCTAATTTATAACAATTAAGAAAGTAATCAGTTCTAAAGAAAAAAAATATCATTCCATGAGTGTGCCATGCAGTCACCCATGTACACAGATTTGTAACAATATAGAATTTTCTAGAATACATATTTATCAGCTGATGCTGGCTCCGTGTACATCTTAATTGTCAGCCCGTGCCCAGAATGTCTTAAGAACTTCCCATTACTGTATGGCTAATGATTTTTCTGAGTCTCCAGATAACCACAAATTAATTCCTTAATGGACTGATCTGCCCTCATATTTCACACTCTGGAAACTTTCATTTCCCCCACCCTCTGATAATAGCAGCAGTACTTTTCTGTAACCTCCCCCTCCTTATTTTACTTTCTCCTTGCCTTGCCTTGCCAAAGTGGTACATCACAGGGATGAGGAAGTGTCACACAATGAAAGTTGTTGACGGCGCTGTAAAGAGCATTCCCGTGTCAAACACGCTGCCCTGACTCTCCCCGCCCGCCCGCCCGCCCGCACGTCCCACTTTCATTTAAAATATATAACGTATATAACGTCGTGGATGGCGAGCTGAGAACGCTTTCCTCTCGCATGGGCACTGAGCAGCCATAAAAAAAAACCCAGAAACCGCTCCCTGAAACAGTCCACTCGCTTGCTTGCTCCAATTACCATGGTTACAAGGCAAGGGAGCAGTATCTTGCGAAGCTAAACAATGATGATTTGTGTAGTTGTTTTAAGTGCCGTCCTGAGAGAGGTTCTGCTTTCTTATTAGACTGCTCTGAAATACTCGGTTCTGTCGAAAAGAGAGAAGATGTGGGCTGTAAGAAGGCGGAGGAGCCCCTTTTCAGTGCCTGAGGGGAATGTGTGAAAGAGTGGTTTAAGGTGGAGGTTTTGCTGGATGACACTCTGGAGGGGGACTGAAGTAAAGCCATTTCTCTTCTCGTTTTCATTTTTCTCTCTTTTTCTCATCTTTTTTTTCCTCTCTCTCTTCTCCCAGAGACTGCCGCCTGGGATCAGGGGGTCAGAAGGTTGGCAAGTGCTGTGGACATTTTATTCTAGCTCAGATCGTAGTGGCAGCGATTTAGAGAAAAGGCGCCAGGATTCAGGTGGTCCTTGGCATTTTGTTCCGGGCTCTGTTAAATAAACTGTCTGTAATAATGGGATTTAAAAGCCATTATGTGCTCCAGACAACACCAGTGACTCTTTCCTTTTCTTTTTTTGTGTGATGCGCACAAACAAACAAAAAAACCCTGATTGCTCTGTTTTAGTCCAAACGCCTAAAATAGGCCTTCTGAAGGAATACTGCTCAGTAGGGATGCACCGATACCGATACTGGCATCGGGCATCGGCCCGATACTCCACTTTTATCTCGTACTCGTACTTGCCAAACAGTTGCCGATACCATAAACCGATACCAGTGCCAATCCCACGCGCCAAATGTTTCCTGCGGCGCAGAACAGAAACTGAAGAATTGTCGAGCTCAGGTTTGAGCATAATCAGATGCGCCAATATAGTGTTTAGTGAAGCGCCATTTGCCAGCGTCCGTTCGAGGGGAAAAAGCCTCTCCCATCTGGGGAAAATATAGCCTAACCCTCAAGGTTAGACTAATTTCGTCAGATAACAAAAAAAAAAAAAAATCGTCAACAACAACCCAAGGCCATTAGGGCCTACCCATTTTTCTATGGCGAAGATGTTATCATGAAACATTGCCGTCCCTCATTACATTTTCCCCCAAGGCTGTCATTTTAAACATCTCTCCACACTCTGCCCCCTTTCGCTGACATATGCCTACGCTAAGATCCCCAACGTTGTCTGTCTTTTTTAAATGTCGGCTATTCGCCTTGTTAACAGTTTTGTATGAAAGGCTACTCACTAATAAATTATTATTATTATTACTATTATTTTTTAAAGTGAATCCAACCGTTGCATGTGGTAACTCACTGTCCTCCCTTCAACAATCGGTACATGTCGCAAGAAAGCAAGTCTTGACTACGAAAGTTGGACATTATTCTAATCGAAATAAATATCAGCCTTGTCCAGACATTTTAGCTGCTAAATATGCAATTCTTTGTGTAGGTTATTTGCAATGATTAGTGTAATTTTCTGGGATTTAATATTGCGCGACAATGGAGAGAGGTTGCGCACAAGCGCAGCTCAGTCAACGTTTCAATGCCAGCAGACAGTCCCCCGAAGAGGCGCTGTCTGTGCTTTGTAACGTGGTCTCAAGGCTACTCTGTGCAATTGTCAATGTAAACGTGCATGATCATCAGTACGGTTGGAAAACAACGTAGTCCTATTACATATTCCAAATAATGCAATTTGTTTGTATAGGCCATACACAAACCATAGCCTTGGCGTGTTTATAAATGTGTCAGTAAACACCAGACCAACTCGGACATCAGGAGTTCGTCGGCCTGGGCAAACACCACGCATGACGTAAACGTGAGTTCATAAATGATTTATTTTTCGCTAGGCCTACAAAAAAAATACCACTATGACTGTCAGAATTTGTGGTCACAGTTAGCCTCATTTCGCTCCGTTGGTCGCTTACCCTCTCCATTCCACCACCGGTCTTCCGCAACATTTTGCTTGGTTGACTTCAGTGTTGTTTACAGGTATTGCACTTTACAGTTTTTTTTCCTAACGAAATTAACACTTGCCTCAGCGTTTATCATTTTTTATTATCTAAGCTACAGTCTTACGATATTTTTTGTATGTAGTGATCGTCAATCATACAACCTTGCACGCAAATAGTCTACACCTCTCGGCCATATCACCCCGGTAGAAAACTACATAATTTATGGCAAAAAAAATATGGCAAAAATGACAGTACTCGGTATCGGTAGTACTCGGTATCGGCAAGTACTGAAAATGGTAGTACTCATACTCGTATCGGTTTTCAGAAATGTGGTATCGGTGCATCCCTACTGCTCAGGTGCTCATAAGGGAAGGATTGTCTTTGCTCATAATTATTAGAGGTTTGGCAGCTTCATACATATTTTCAGATGCTCATTTCATTACCGGTATTTTCATTTTTTTAAATCCAAGACCTAAGTAATCAAGATGAGAGAAGGATCTCCCAAGGACTGTTTGCTGGTTCCTGTTGGACAGGTTTAGCACAAATGCAAATGCAAGCGTGTGTAATCAGCGATCCTGATTGTAGCCAATTTAACTTTGTTGTTTTGGTGAGACTTGCACAGGACAGGGGACCATCTGTCTGTCTCTGTGGTGCACTATGGGGAAACTCGAGCACACAGGGCCCCAATCAGACATCGGTGTCATCTCTTTCTGATTGTGATCAACCCCGTACCCTGCCAGCTCTCCACCCCACTCTGTAGCCGTCGTGTTGATCACATTCAAATGAATGCTTCCATACGCCGCAGATGGATCCACACCTTGCATTTCACGCAGTGTCACTTCTTGGGCTGTAATTGCGCTCCCCGGACTCATTTTCTGGTGTGTTAGAATGACAGGTTTTGCCAAGTAGATTCCATATTAATTATCCATGCTTTCAATTACACCTCTATGGAATCCATTTAATACTCATTAGGGCAAGGCGACGTGGCTGTTGTGTGTAATTGGAAGCCCAGTTGGTCAGATTACGGTCTCCGTGATGAAAAGGTGGTCTGATTGACCTCTGGAGCGTGAGGTCGTTGTGGGGCTCACTGCATTCCCTTTCACCCACCCCACCGCCACTCCCGACTCGGCCAGCAGAAGGGCCTCGTTCCCCAGGCAGATGGCTGCGGCCATGGTGCTGTCGGATCTTTTGATGCCGGTTGGCATGGCCGGCCAACTCCTCACAGCTGTGCATTGCCCCGGTACCTCGGGGGAGATGGAGGTGGGGTGGGGAGGGAGCCTGCCCTGTGCCCAGGTACACAGGAAAGCAGTCTGTGGCCAACAGGAACCTCTGACCGCGGCCAGCAAGACTTCTCCCCCTTTCCAGATGGACAGACCTGCATGGGACTGAGTGAAAAGGGCTGCTCTGGTCACCTAGCAGATAAACAGACACAGAGAGGAGGGAGCCACCAAAACACTATGTGCCCGGTGACAGTATTTTGTCCTTTGTTTTTTGGGACTTACACCTTTCACTACGAAAAAACAAAAAACGTTGAAGTATTCCATCGTCCCCCTCCCCCCCCCCCCTTTTATCTCTTTTATTGTTTCCTGTCTGTGCAATGCAGTGTAGTGCGCGTGTATGTGTGTGTTTTGCTAAGTCGAGCACTCGTATTGCTCGTATTGAGAATGAGGCCACTGGCAGCGTGTGCTAATTAATAACTTCTGTATGGTAGCCCTGGGAGGGTCCCCTGAGCATGGCGCAGGTGTCCCTGCTGAGCCCCAACTCAAACTGCTGCTAGCAGGCAGCCGTGCTCCAATTAGACTTATCCAAACATACAGGCCACGCTGCACCAAAAATTGCGCCTGCAATAAGAGGAGAAGAAAGGAAGAGAAAAAAAAAATCGCAACCCATTGCATTTTTTTTTTTTTTTTTTTTTGTAAATCCAGGAGGTCCCAGGTTGTTTTTTAACCTGCGTGAACTGAGAGAAGGTGCTGCTGGGTGTCAGTGCTCTGCTGTAATGCCAGACCAGCAGCCAGACCAATGCTGAGAGAGAGACTGTCACGTGATGGGACTCGGTTCATTAACCTTTCCTCTGATTATTTGTGGCCACAGAGGAACAATTTTGTCTGTTTTCTGACTGTCTATCTGCCTGTGTGTGCGTGTATGTGTGCTTCTGTGCATGTGTGTGTGTGTGTCTATGTCTTTGTGTGTGTGTGCATGGCAGCACACATGTAGTTGTTGCTCAGTGGAGATTTTTCTCCACTGCTGCCCCTCGGTGCCTTGCCCTTCCGCTCTTCCTGCGCGCTGCCCGTGTCACCTTGCTGTTGTTGCAGGGCTTGTTTCCATGGGCAACAGGCATTCCCATGCGGACTTGCTTGGACAGATGGTGGAATGGTGTCCTCAAAGAGGGGTTTTCAGCAAGGGGCCCTGAGAGTTTACTGTTTATCTTTTTTTTTTGTATTGTTGTCTGTGTTTTACTGATGCCTCTTTTGAAAAGATATGTTGTGTATGTGCGCATGTGTCTGTGGGCTGTGCGTGTGTGTGAGTGTACATATATATATAAGTATATATCTGTGTGTGTATATGTATATATCTGTGTGTGTGTGTTTGTGTGTGTGTATGTGTGTGTGTGTGTTGTCTTCCTAGCAGTCTCATCACAGCTGTAACCCACTTCCTTTGTTGGTTAGTTGCTGTCCAGCTGAATCAAATCTGTGGCCTGCTGACTCACCTCCGTAATGAGGTTGTTAGTGAGTGTGTTTGGATGAGGAATTGAGCCATTTCCCCTGTGTGAGCCAAAGCACTAGTGACTCACACTGTCCCCTATTAAAGGTTTGCTTTGTGTGTGTGTGTGTGTGTGTGTGTGTGTGTGTGTGTGTTTGCGCGAGTGCGAGTAAGTGTGAGTGTTACCTGGTCATTTGAGATGCAAACCAATGCAGCGGCTGCTCCTCCTGCTGAACATTCTGGATGGTTTGGAGTTGCCACTGAGGCGTAATAACTCTCGTGACCACAGGAGGAGCTGTTGTTTTACGCGTGCCGCTCTGCCTTCTCAGTGACACACTCTCTCTCTCTTCAGTTTCTTTTTTGCCTTTGTCTTTCTCCCTCTCTTTTTCCCCTCTCCTTCTTTCTCTCCTCTCCTCTCTCTTTCTTTCTCTCTTTGTCTCTCTCCCACCCTCTTCCTCCCTGTCGCTCTTTTTTTTTCTCTCTCTGCCTCTCCCCTCTCTCTTTCTGTCTTTCTCCTTCTCTTTTTTTCCTTTACCCCCCTTCCTTACACTCTCTCTCTCTCTCTCTCTCTCTCTCTCTCTCTCTCTCTCTCTCTCTCTCTCTCTCACCCCCCTCCCCCCTCTTTCTCACTCTCACTCTCTGTCCTTGTTTTCTGATGAGTAAGTGTACATCGGTGGGATGTTGTGCTCTAGGAGTCCTCGCCCGATTCCAGACGTTATTACTGCATTACTGTAGTCCTCTGCTGCCTGCCTGCCTACCTGGGACACATGCACCCCCCCCCACCCCCTCCCTCTTGTTGGTGCCGCTGAAGGCCGACGCATGGGCAGAATAACGGATGCAAGGCGTCCCACATGAGCCTCGCTTGTGTTATTCCACGAAAGCATCACACAGTCCTTGGAAGCATGGATAGCTGGATTCTACCCGGCACTGTATCTCGTAACCTCACCTCTAAGGGAATGTGGGCATGCACAGCACGTGTGTGTGTGTGTGTTTGTGTGTGTTTGTTTGTGTGTGTGTGTTTGTTTTTGTGTTTGTGTGTGTGTGTGCGTGCGCGAGCATGTGCATGCCATGTGTGTCCGCCTCTGCATGACTGTGTGTGTGTGTGTGCGTGTGCATGCACTTCTGTGTGTGTGCGTGTGTGTGTGTGTGTGTGTGTCTTTGAGTGAGTTGGTTGTGGATGGGGAATTCAGGTGTGTTTGGGGGGGGATATCAGGCCTGGTGCTTTCTTCATACACTTCTCTGCCCAGCCTGTCTGTCAATCTGAGCGTGTTCACCACACATCGCAGCTCCTCTGGCGTTGCCAAGGAGACTGAGAGGAGCTGGCAGGGCCCTGTTTAATATGAAAGATGGGAAGTTTTTCAAAGGCTTCGGCTCCACTAGTCAAACTCACCTGAGAGAGGCCATAGAGGTGTGTGTGTGTGTGTGTGTGTGGCACACGCATGCGCTCAGAAATGGATAATGTCTGTTGTAGGGTTATGGGCAATGGTAAAAGAAATCGTGAAGCCTTCCTATTCTGTTGGATAGATATGGCAGTAACAATGGGAACCAGGCAACAGTATGAAGTATGAAGGCAAATATTGCAGTCTTAAATTAAATGGGAGAATTGATTGACGGATGACTTGTACAGCACACAAGTGGGAAGGTTACAACAACAGAAAGTTTTGAGCTTGCGCTCATTGGACATTCATGCACTCTGGTGTGGACCTGTGCAGATGCATCTTGTATGAGGATGGGTCTGTTTAATGCACATGAAAAACCAATGTATTCATCCGATCTCCCTTTGAAGGTTGCAGTCTTCTGTGCTTTTGCTGACTTGATAGTCAGCGCAAACTCACCTTCCAGTTCATAATCCTGTCAGTCTATTTGCTGTCTTCGTTTTGGGCACGAGGCACGTCCTTTGGACCGAGTGACTGCCGCCTCTTGACAAAACGTAAGGCCGTGATAGTGTGAAATACCCATGAATGTGCCAGTCTCTTCTTTCCAACGACCAGCTACAGACGTGTCTCCCGCTCGCTCTGCTGTGACAGCGGGAAGCCACCAGCTTGGCTGAATGTCTCAGGAATCTTTTTTTTTTTTTTCATTATTTTTCTTTAACCAGAAATATGAGATCAGACATGTATGGTGGTGGTCGCAGTGAGCGGCCCGACTTCTCTTTCTTCATACTAGGCTACGCAAGGACCCTCCACCCACCCCCCTATGCTTTGTTGGCCCCCTCCTTTGCTAACTCTCTGTGTCTCCCTCTCTCTCCTTCTTTCCCTCCCTCCCTCCCACCTGTTTTCTCTCTTCCTCTCCCTCCCTCCCTCTCCCTTCATTGTTCTGGCCCCCTTTTTTTTGCAGAGGAAGAGGTGGAAAATTTCGATGTTTCCAGCCTGCAGGAGGAAGCGCTGCGGAACATCGAGGCGGACAGCTTTTGGTGCATGAGCAAGCTGTTGGACGGCATTCAGGTAAATTGATTCCCCCTCTGCCAGTGCGCTGGGGCTGATTAAATTCACGCCGTGTGTGTGCGCGAATGCGCGCGAGTGTGAGAGTGTGTGAAGCACCTTTGGGGAAAAAAAGTGGTGCCCGCTGCTGTGTGTGTGTGTGTGTGTGAGTGTGTGTGTGTGTGTGTGTGTGTGTGTGTGTGAGTGTGTGTGAGTGTGAGTGTGAAGCACCTTTGGGAAAGAATTGGTGCCCGCTACTGTGTGTGTGTGAGGCAGGAGAGAGGAGAGTCCCTTGCGCGTTGGTGTCCCATCCCGTCCAGCTCCCAAGTCTCTTGATTTTCTCCAGGAATAAAGTGCATGATGAATATTCTCCTCCCTCCTTTGCGCTCTCGTGGCATTCGGGCCACTTTTTTACTCCGAAGGCTCGCTTTGGAATGAATCACCATGGGAACACCGCAACACCCACCCCCCCACCCCCCTTTTCCCCCGCCCTCAACACACACACACACACACACTTCTTTTCCTTCACTCCTCCCCAACCCTTCTCCCTCTTTCCTTTGCTCTAATTGATTTAGGGCCATAAAGCATCGGTGTTGGTTTGGTACACTGGTGATGTATCGGCTCCGAGGTGCCACTGCTGCCTGGTAGGTGGCTGGCTCTGTGGCATGAGGTATCACCCATCATAGCTAAAGTGCTGTTCTGTACAAACAGCACAGCTTCCAGGTGGCTTTGCTTTGAAACTTGGGGTCTGGGTTTTTTTTTGTTTTTTTTTTTTTTTTGCTTTTAAGGAAAGCCAGTAAAGTGATGATGCCAGGGAAAGAGCTGTTGATGCAACTTCTTATTTTTTTTTCTTTTTTGTGTGCTTGATCTCAATCAAAAGCCCTGCAAGCTTACCCCCTACGCTCACATGCCCAGGCACTTTGTAAAAAAAAAAAAAAAAAAAACACGCATACATGTACGAAACTTACACACACACACACTCACTTAGCCACAGACAGACATTCACACACACACACACAAATGCACAAATAAACACAGACTTACTCAAGCCTCAAGCACACACTTACACACAAACACTGACTGATTTATGCACAGCCCCCCCCCCCCCCCCCCACACACACACACACACACACTGACCTGCTGAAGTACACACACACACACACACACTCTCTCTCTCTCTCTCTCTCTCTCTCTCTCCCTCCCTCTCCCCCTCCCTCTCTCCAGATGATGGCCCCTTCACTCAGGAGGCATTTGTATTCGTGAGATCACCCTTTCTCGCCAGCACTAGATTAAAATGCACTCCCAGTCACAGAACCTTTTGTGGCGTTTTGTCTCTAATTACTGCAGTAATTTGTGTGTACAAAGCAGATTCTCATAGGCGCTAATGATTTCCCCCCTGTCATTGTTTTCCTTCTCGACTTCACAGCACCGAGCATTTGCTCTAAGGTTGTTTGTGAAACATACAAGGGTGTGAGTGAGTGTGTGTTTTTTTTCTCACTTTCTCTCTTTCTCTGTTCTTTTTTTGCGTATGTGTGTGTGACTGTGTTTAATGCAAGCTCACGGAGATGCTTGGTAAGTTCTCGGATTCAGCTAGCTCACTGGCACAAAAAAATGGTCACGGCAGTTAATTTTGGTTTGTTGACTTGTTTTGTTTTTTTTTTTAGTTTCTTTTTTTTCATGGAGATGATGGGATTAATGAAAGCATTGTTTAAAAGCTTTTGCGCTTTCGGTCGTGTTGTAGTGTCTGGCATTTCACTTGACCTGTATAGACAACAAAATAAAACACACATATTTACAAAGTATTGTCACACTAGAGAGAGGTTTCTACAGGTTTTGTGATGGAACATTTCAACAGGTTTTTGCGATGGAGGCAGCACCAGATATTTTTTGTGGATGGTTGGTTGTGGGTGGAGGTGGTAGGCTTTAAAACATGGCCTCTTGCTTGGCACGGCTATTATCGCTGGTGGTGATGGGTCCATTACGAGCTATGGTGGTTGTCGAGTCGAATAACCAAACTTACTCTAAACTGCCAACATGCCCACAGTCTAATAGCCTTTTTTGGTGTGTAGGCAGGCGTGTGTGTGTGTGTGTGTGTGTGTGTGTGTGTGTGTGTGTGTGTGTGTGTGTGTGTGTGTGTGTGTAGGCAGGCGTGTGTGTGTGTGTGTGTGTAGGCAGGCGTGTGTGTGTGTGTAGGCAGGCAGGCATGTGTTTGTGTGTATGAGTGTGTAGATTGGTGTAGGAGTGCGTGTGGTTAGGCATGTGTGTGTAGGCGTGTGCGTGTTCATGTGTTTGCGCGTCTCAGTGCGAGAGGTTGCGCTACGTAGCACCATCCTCTAGCCTACATAGCACCCTAGCTCCCCACAGTGCCGCTCTGCCAGGGAGGTCTCCAGGGCTCCCGGATAACAACATCCGAACAACACCGCTCTTGTCTTCTCCTGCCTGCCTGCCTGCCCTCTTCAGGAGGAACTCCCAGAAAATCTTTCTGTCTTCCTTACTCTCTCTCTTTGCAGACACATTTGCACAACCGCATACATTTTAATTCTTTTATTTGGATCATGACTTAAGGAAGTTGTTACAGATCCAAACACTGATGGAAGTACATGGTATTGAGCGTTAGGCTTGACCAAACACCAGAATGTTCTGTACTATAGATTGTCCTGTTTATGGGTAGACATAGCATCTCCTTCTCCATATAGCTAAACTGCCTATTATGGCAGAGATTGAACAGTACTTGGCTAGACTTTTTGATGTTTTCCACAGAGTTGCAGTCCCCACAAGCCTATGTACATGCCCCAGGCTGCCAAACACTAGGACAATAAGCTTGCATTTGAAGCCCTGGTCGATAATAGCTTCTATAAGTGGCTGATATTTTAAAATTTTGAAATGGTAGCAGGTATCCATATACAGATCGAAGCGGCAGCCTATCACATCACATACACATACACATACACATACACACACACACACACACACACACACACACACACACACACACACACACACACACACACACACACATACAGTGTCACACAGTCAAACACTGGCTTGCACATAGTTGTGCATACACAAACACACACACACACGCACCCATTTGCTCAAAACACACTCAGTCACACACCCACTTACACATAGTTACACACACACACACACCTCTGCAAACACAGCAGTCTGTTTTTCCCGGGCTGACCTCTGCGGATGTGCAGATGCTTGTAGCTCTAATCCTCCCCTGGCTCACGCGTTTCTAAAAAATGATTGTGCCGACAGACGGGGGAGAGAGAGAGAGGCGCAGCGTTTTACAGGCTCCTCGGCCCGCTCCCCCCAAGGGACGCCGAAAAACAGCACTCAATCAGTGATAAATTAGGCTTCCCAGGCAAACGCCCAAGCGCAACCACCCCCCCCTCCCCCCGCGTGTCCCCCCTCCCTGCAAAACAACGGCAGAAACACACTGACAGGGAGCGCCAGGGCACCAGCTGTTGCGGAGGATGAGTGACGGGCTTGTGGCATCGCTCCGAGCCCCCCGGATCGCTGTGTGTCGGAGCCCCCTCTCCCATGCACCGTGTTGCACCACGCCGCTGCTGTAAGTGGCCCAGTGCGGAGCCAAGCTGGAGGGGCATGGAGGGGGAGGGGGAGGGGGTGAGGGGCTCTGGCGTTGTCTCGCCTGAGAAGACACCCTTCTCTGATTAATGGCGGTGGGTGATCCATAAACAGACACGTGGGCTTTTTGATGGAGAGAAGACCTTTTTGACTCTTAGTTCTCTCACTTTGCTCGCCTCCCCTATGTGTGTGGGTGTGTATGTGTATGTCTGCAAAGTGAGAACTATTATATGTGTGTGTGTGTGTATGCAAAGTGTGTGTGTGTGTGTGTGTGTGTGTGTGTGTGTGTGTGTGTGTGTGTGTCTATGCAAAGTGAGAACTATGGGTTGCCACCACATCTGCTACTGCTACTGCTGCTGTTGGTTTCTTTGAATGCACCCAGTGCCATAAAGTTTGACTGTGAAACCACTTTTTTTTTTTCCTGAAGCTTCAACAGCGCATTGTGTGTTGCGAAAGCGAGTGCTCTTGAACAGTGCAGGGGTTTTGCTCTGCATAGCATGGCCCCCTCAATAGGCATCTGACAAACTAATTTTAGTTGCTGCTGCAGTGGAATGCTCCCAAACTCTCTGTGGAAATAACAGATTTGCGGCAGCACCGTGTAGCTGAGCTGGAGCGGATGAGAGTGAGAGTGAGACAGTGAGAAAGAGGGAGAGTGAGACAGAGAGAGAGAGCGAAAGTGAGAGACAGTATATATTGTCTGTGTCTGTACATGTGTGTATGTGCTGAGAGAGTCTGTGTGTCTGCCTCCGTGTGTGCTGTGTGTGTGTGTGTGTGTGTTCCAGGTTGTTATGTTGTCTGTGTCTGTTCAATTGTGTATGTACAGAGAGTATGTGTGTGTCTGTCTCTGAGTGTGTGTGTTTCTGGCTGGTATATTGTCTTTCTTTACACGTGTGTGTGTGTGTGTGTGTGTGTGTGTGTGTGTGTGTGTGTGTGTGTGTATGTGTAGAGAGGGGAGAGAGTGTGTGTGTGTGTGTGTGTGTGTGTTTGTGGCCGGTGCGCTGGCTGATGTTGGCGTGCTGGGTTGTGGCTGCCCTCAGAGGAAGTGTAATATTGAGTGAAGTTAAACACTGGCAGTGACAGGTTTAGCACAGCTCATGACAGCAGGACCCATGGGACAGCGCAGCCTCTAATTACAGCTGCCTGTCTGCACAGCACAGCCCGCCTCACTCACTCTTTCTCTTTCTTTTTCTTTTCACTCTCTCCATTTCTCTCTCTCCATTTCCTGTTTTGCTCACTGTCCCTCCCTCTATCCACCTGTCTGTCTTTTGCCAAATGCCACCTTCACTATTCTCTTGTCTACCTCTGATTCTTGTTTTTTGTCTTTTTTTTTTCCCCCATTCATACCCTCCTCCCCCCATCCGCATAGTCCTCACTCCAACCTTAGCTCCCTCCCCATCCTCTCCCCCTCTCTCCCCACCCACCGTCTCCTCACTCCAAAGCCGTGACACCTGTTCGTCTCGCACTACAAAAAAGATCCTTCCAGATAAGACTCATTATGAGCTTGTGGGCCACCTGTTATGCATGGAGAGTGCACTGTGCCATCTCATCAGGGCTGGCTGCTCCTCCCCACAGCCAGAGTGCAGCACCTGGCTCCCCCTTTTCCCCTCTCTCCCTCCCTCTCTCTTCTCCAGGGGTCTCGGGGGGGCTGGGCCAAGCCTGGCGTGCATATGGGGGATGGGGTATAGGTGTGTGGGGGGGGAACAGCATTCTGCTGGGCTGCAGCGTCAACGCCTTGTTAGTCCATGGCACTCTGAGAGACTCAGGTGTTGGGGGACATGACTGGAGCAGTGGCCACGCTCGCTAACCCTCAAAATGACTGTTTGGCTAATGTTATAGGCCAGGTCAATGGGGGTAGCTGTACCGCAGTTGGCTTGGGTGGGGGGGGGGGGCAAGTTCAGTTCGATGTCATTTCCCAGTACTTGTCCATCCCTCTCTGTCCCACTCATCTCCTATCATTGTCCAGTGCTCTTTTTAAATAAACAATTTGATAACTGAACAAAACTGAAAAAGCAGGAATGTCTGTGTGTGTTACTGGTTATGATGGGTGGATGGGAGTGGGCATCACAGGCTGGCTGAGATGGCAACGCCATATGAGGATTTACAGGAGAGGGAGAGTGAGATGGAAGCCAGCCCAGACATGCATGGATTTGGCAGGGAAGGGCCACCGAGCATTTACACACACACACACACACACACACACACACACACACATACTCTCACACACACACACTCACACCCCAGCAGACTGACACTGTGATCTCACTCCCTCCTAGGTAATATCCTCTTCAGCCCCCAGTGACATGCAATTGCCGCCTTTCTCTCTTTTTTTTTTTCTTTCTGTTCTTTTTTTTTTCTTCCTTCCCTTTTCATTTGTCACTTTTCATGTTTCTTAGCCATTTGCATCCCCGATCAGCCCTCCTGTCCCCTTCCTCCCTTTGTGGCCTTGGGGCTGCAGCTGTTGCTCATCTGCACTTGTGATGCACACGCATTCTCTCTCCTTCTCAAGATAGGAAAACAAATATCTATGAAAATTACAAAAGCCACATTAAGGCCATCTGTGGCATCCAGATGGAAAGAGGCTTTTTTTTTTTGCTCTTAAAATGTCTCAAATTTGTTGTGCTGTTATGGCATATCACAGATGTATTTGTTCAGCTTAAGTTTTTCCTTGTATGTTATGTCATTTGTTTGACACTGACTTTCCTTAAAGATTAAACAAATAGAATGATGAGTTGCATGTGAAGGTGCTTGGACATTCAAGGACCATGCTTAGCATTTACCATATTTCTCATTGAGGGAAAAAAAAACACATCAGCCGATTCAATTGGCAATACTCACATTAGTCTAACGTGTGGTCGCGTACCACTGGGAACTAAGCCCACGCCTTCCCAGCATGCATCACGGCAGTATAAATTGTCCTGCCTGGCGCAGTAAGGTTAACATTCCTCTCCTGAAACACCCCCCACCATCTACTCCATCAGCCTGAGGATCATAGGGGGGTTTAACGGGTGCGAGCTGAAGGGATCACAAACTAATTAAGGTCATCGAGGAGTTCAGCCCCTATAAAATTGTTTATAAACCATTAGGGGGAAACGCGCGTTCCCCAGCGTCCTGCACATAATTAGAGCCAAGGTCAGCGAGAGAAACAGCCCGCACACATTTCCTGCAGCAGGGGCGGGCGTGCCCAGATCCCGCTGCTGTGTGGACAGAATGCTCTGGCATTTACACTAGGGCAAACGCGGGCTTTTATTCATTTCCTAAATAAATAGGCTCCTCTGGAGGCCCGGTGTCAGAGAAAATGCACCTTCAGTGATATTAATGAGCTCCCTGCTTATTTAGCCCATTTTTTTTTAAACCTGCATGCTAACTAAAGGAGAAAAGAAATGGAACCGTTTACCCCAGGGCTCTCAAGGGGTTCCCGCGAGCTGGCTGATGCTACCACCACCAAGCAAGGGGCCAACCAGCAGTGAAGTAGGTCTAGCCGAGCACTTCTAATGCCCTCCTTTTTTTAAAACATTTTTTTTGTCTGTTTCTTTATTTGCTTATTTTTTTCTTTTGTCTCTCTACAATGCCAGTGTCTGCCTTTCCCCCCCCATCTTCTCTCACGAAATCTGGCTCCCGTTGATGTGATGCATCTGCGGAGACAAAGGGTAAATAGCTACTGGTGCTGCTATTGCAGGCAGACCCATTGCCTCCCCATCAGCTCCCATAGGAGATCTCTGTTTGGCTCCCATGTTCTTTATTTCGGTCTCGTCTGTGTTTATGGGTTAGTGTGGTGAGACGCTCCTATCCACTACAAAAATGTGTTTCAGAGAAAAAGCAATGGAGAAGCAATAGAGGGTAAAAAAAGAACAAAACCAGCCGGTCTGCCACAATGCTTGCTGGCTTTCTGGTCTTCGCTGATAAATATTTGCATGTTCTTCGTTCAGATGGCTGGCGCACTTTGAGCTAAAGGGGCCCTAACGATTTTGATTTGGCCAATTGCTCCCGTGTTCTGTTGGAACAGTGTATTGACAGAAGCTCAGGGGCCGAGATTACATTGACACATTGGTCAGGCAGTTTCCTGGCAAGCCTATTCATCCATCTATTATATAGTTAGCATTGATTGGCGGTTCATCCTTGACGCTTGCGCCGCGTTAAACTCTGGGATTGGACTGGAGTGGAGACGCCGTCGTCCTTGAAGGGCTCCGACTGGATGGCAGCCCCGGCGTGGTGAGCCAGCCGGGAGAAGAGAAGGGAAGAGAGAGATGCGTCACGGCCGACGAGCTCCACCGGTTGGGGGGGCCGGGCGGATGTGAACTGGCGCTGTGCCTGCGGGTCTGTTACGGAATACTAATGAGACGCCTCTGCACCCTCGCGCTGCGCCATCCTGGGGTGCCGCCTGCCTCCACGGCAGCAGCAGCAGCACCGCTGCACAGAGCCAAGCGTCCTGTCCTTCAGTCCTGACACGGGGCCCAGAGACTGACCCTAGACCAGCGCTCCAGTGGACCACTCCCTCCCTCCAGAGTGCTCCAGCGCAACCACTGGCCAGCCATGCCCGACCGACCGGCTCGGCTCACTCACATGGCTCCGACAGCTCACTCTGTTATTCTTTCTCCCCTTAATATCCCTAGCCTGGTGGACCACACTCCTTTTCAATTTTCTGCAAAGACTCTGGACACTCTCAACAAGTGTACATTTACTTCCCAGTGGTTGGGCATTTTGTTTAAACCTTTAAAGCTATTGGTTCTGCCTTTAATTTGTTTTGTTAATAGGTTGTTTAATTAAGTCAAAGAAAACCAAAGCCTTGGGAGAGTTTCCTGGCGTTGTACTGTAGCAAACAACAATACCGAACAAAAGCTTTATGGTGGTGCTAGCCCTGCTACTCTATCCCCACAACCACACCTACTCTTTTTCAAATTCAGATTCTTTTAACACTGCGCTCTTCCCTCACTTCACTCTCTGGGTTTGGCTCTGAGTTGTGCTGTTGGCTGGTATTTCTGCCAGGTATTATCCTCCGAGCTGATGTGGCACTCTCCTGGATTGCTGTTTTTGAGCCAGAGCTGTGTGGGGAGCTGTTATTGGACTTAGTGCTTTTTGGGGAGAATTTGATTCACCACTGATGCTCTACTTCATGTAAGAGCAGGTGTGTGTGTGTGTGTGTGGGATTGTGTGTGTGTGTGTGTGTGTGTGTGTGTGTGTGGGATTGTGTGTGTGTGTGGGATTGTGTGTGTGTGTGGGAGTGTGTGTGTGTGTGTGGGATTGTGCATGGAAGAGAGCGGTAGAGACAGACAGAGGGGTGACGCAAGTGTGTATAGCAGGGTCTGCCAGTGCCATTCTTTGTTTAGAAGGCTATTTCACCTCAGCCACCCCCCCTGCCAATTATATTCAATCATGGGCTCTTGGGGGGGACCCCCGTGCTGTAGAGGGAAGAGGCCGTGTTTCTTTTCTGTCTGTAGCTGTCTCCTCTGCCTTTTATTGACAGCTGTACGCCTCTGATTCGGCTCACTGAGTCCCTCAATCAGATGTCTGATAGAGGTGGCTGTCACTCATGCACTCCCTCGCTGCGTACGCTTCACACTTTTTTACTCCCTAATGTGTTCGCACGCACGCACATGCACACACTCTTTCTCTGTCTCTCTCTCTCTCCCAGGTCCCAGCTTTTTCCATTGAGTTTTGCATGCGCACACACACTCTCACACACGCGCGCACTCACAGCATACGTATGCATATACATCAATCTACACACACTCACACTAAACATGCACACTCCTCTCCTCCCACACACAGCATAATACATGCACACATATTATTACTCTCTCAACATGCATGCACATTTATTTAAACCCCTTGCTCTTCTGAAGCAGGTGACACGTTGGTTCTTTTGAATTCAATTTCATTCAGCTTTGAAGCCGTGCGGCTCCTCCTCGCTCATTTCTCACGCTAAACGATGCAAACGCTTATATTCACATGCACATTCCTACATATCCTTTCTCCCTTTCAAGTGCCTCTCACAGTCCATTAGGGCACCTGAAAGAGGCTCCTCCATCATGCCTGGTACCTGGGAGAGTGTGTGTGCGCGTGTGCGTGTGTGTGCGACAGGAAGATGGGGAGAGAGAGCGTCACAACAGCACTACTACAAGAGACGTCCTGTCAGGAGATGTTCTGGAGATAAAGCCTGATCGCGGCACGCGGGAGAGAAAAGGGGGGGGGGTGCTATTTGTGATAACGGGCAGCTCGTCTCGAAGCTCAGAAAAATGGCAGGCAGAGGTAGCTGCCCGATAGAGGCGCATCAATACCGGCAAGCATTCACAAAGCCCCTCTCTCACTCTCGCTCTCTCGTTGGAAAAAGCTCAGCGTTGAAGGCCCATTGTAGCGTGAGGGGGTTATCGCGGTTGTCATCACAGGAACAGATCCCATCAGCCATCTTGTTTTCATTGCTCTCGCAGCACGCTCCAGGACTTTATCGTGGGCTAGGTCCGCATTACCTCCTCTTGCCCGCCTGCCCATTGTACGTCCAATTTGGAAGAGGCTGTTGTCCCCTTTCATCGATCCGGCAGGGAGTGTTCCCCCACTGCATCTCGACGCGCTGGCAGTATTGGGCTCCATTGTTATAGGTATTGAAACAGACTTAGCAAGCACACATGATCTATTGAAGGTGAATGATGTAGCGTTTGCCCAATATAACATCAGCGAAAAGAGACTTCAACTAGGAGATTTTCTCCCTTTGCAGCACAGGATCAAAGATATTGGGAGAAAAAACTCTGTTCCCAATTAAGTTGTTCAAGAGCCAAGGCTTAAAGTCAATCCCCTATAAAAAAAAAACTTTCAGTGTGTACCATGTGTCCTACGATAGAACACTAAAAGGTAGCACAAATGTCTGTCTCATTGACCATGTTTACGTGTGCTTAAGAATCCCGAATATGATCAGGATCTTAAGTATCCCGGCTTTGCACTTGTGCATGTAAACATCTTTTCCCAAATTCAGTATCCTGAATAAGCCCTTATCTTGGTTTCTGAGAAATTGGAATATGAAAGCTGGGATACTCCGAAAGAAACCGGGATACGGTGGCATGTAAACACCTGTTTCCCGAATACTGAAGATTCTGACACTGTTGTCTGCCCACACACAGGCACGTGTTAGAACGCTGTTGTTGGTAACCAGCTTACACACCTGTAGAGAGAATGCTTTAATGAAACATTGTAACAAGAAATCAGGATGCTAGTGTTTTTTTTTCATGTAAACCAGCATATTAATAACCCCATTACTCTGCTTTCACGTAAACACCTTATCCCGAATTTGATCAAAACCAGGATACGCCTCATATTCAGGATACTTAAGTGCATGTAAACATAGCCATTGACTCTTGCCAGATGCAACCTGCTTTGACCTCGATTCAGCTCTAGGCTACTCTTCAATTGAAAGGGTCTAGTGTATTATTGGCACAGTGGGTTTGCAAGCATTTTAAGGGCAGTCAGTATTATTCCCCACGGAAGAAGTGGTTTACAACCAGAATTCTTTCTTTTTCATATCCACCATTTGTTCTCATTCTGTTACTACCCAGTGTGCTCTTAATGCTGATGTTCTCTGTGGTAAGAGACTAGTTGTCAACAGGGCTTAAACAAACAAATTAATGAGCAGATGGTTTTTCCACAGTTTATCTATTGTTCATACATGCAACACACACACACACAAAAAAAACCTCTCAAGCTGTATTCCGTGTGATCCTGCTTCTGAATGGCTTGCACACTGCTAGTAAATGCTTTTACTATCCTTGCCATATGCAGAGAATGAATTTGTGAAGTTTGTAAAGATCTGTTTAACGAAGCAAATGAATGGTTGATGTAGCAGTGCTCCACTTCCTGGGCACAGGTAAGAGTAAGGGAAGTATTTACACACAGCACAATTCCTGCCTTTCAAGGGGCATTGCGTATGCCACTTAGAATCAACCAACCAACCACGCACCACCAGCTCATAATCAAACAAGCCCACATGGGTAATAGAATTTTGCTGCATGAGGCCCACAAAGTCACTGTGGATCTCAACCCCACAGTGATCACATTTTCATCGATTATGGAGTGGTGCATGCTGTTTCTTTGTTGTTTTTGCTTGATAAGCATTTAGAGGAACTTTTGGCAGAAATTTGTGATCTGAGAAATGATTTAAGCCATTATTCATAAGACTTGAGGAAACAGTTTATTGTTAAAGCTTAACTCCAATGATGTTCATACCCCCTCACCATAAGAGGTGTCTGTCCTGGCCTCAATAAAGTCCTTTCATGTATTCTGTCTGTCTGTGCATTTGACACAGGTAACTGATTTACCTGTCTGATTATCTGTGTGCTCATCAGAATCAGCTGGTTCAAAAAATGGTTAGATCAAATATGTGGCAGGGTTTTTACTTTCTGGAGCTGGGATTGACACCTTTGCTTACTTTTAAAGGTACTCCAAAGTCATATAAAAGTTTCTAACAAAGTTTTCTTATAAAAGTCATAAGTCTGCTGAGAACACCTCTTTTTATAGAAAAAGTGAGAACTAATCTGAGAGAGACTTCATTGCAAAAGTAAGACAATTCTGGGCAACTGTGGATTTAGAAGCTACAATTCAGTGCTACGCATTTCAAATCACCTGTTTCTACCTGTGCATTTAATTCAGGTGATTTTGCTTATTGGTTTCTCTACCTGGCCAGTGTTGGGAAGGTTACTTTAGAAATGTAATTCATTACAGTTACAAGTTACCCTGTTTAAAATGTAATAGTAGTGTAACTTTTTGAATTACTTTATCTGAGTAACGTAACTTATTATTTTTTGATTACTTTTCAAATGTTTTCATGATTTTGTCCCCGTAAACATTTTAACAGAAAGCCCCGCATCCAACTGTGGAGGGAAATGGCAACAGGGATGTTTTGTAGGCTACGGTAGCCTATAAGAAAAACAAACAAAACAGTTTTTTTTTTTTTTTTTAATATAGGCTGTTTTAGCAAGGTTTTACTCACAATATTAAGATGTAATTCAAATTGTAATTTTGAAAAAATTGAAAAGTACCTGTAATTGAATTACACATTTTTCTCCAGTAACTGTAATGTATTACTGTTACATTTATTTTGTAATTAAATTGCGTAACGGAATTACATGTATCGCGTTACTCCCCAACACTGTACTTGGCTAATGGCTGTGCTAATTAGAACCTGCTGATTCTAAGTCTATGGCTGGAACAAAAATGTGTTACTGGATTTTAGCTTCTAAAACCCAGGTCCCCATCACTGATGACACTGTGCCACAATAGATTAGGAGCCATTTTATGTGCACGTTCAGACAGCATGCTTTGGCAATATGTGCTCTGTTTTTTTTATCCAAAATTCTCTTCCTGCTTTGTCAATTCAAACCATTGCAAAATCTCAGTATATTTTTACAGTAGCAACACCAACATTAGACTGTTAAACTGTCCACATTTCTAGGATTACCCTGAAGTGATATTTAAAATTTTGCTATGATGTTGTTAGTAACACTTAGCCAGTTTAATGGCTTCATGGTGGAATTACCTCTAAAAATTAAGATGGCAGAATTGAGGCCAGTTGTTAATTAAAGTCTGTATTTAAGCAGATGTTTATGTGGTTTGCAATGCTTAGAGACCTTAACATGTGAACTCTGTACCCTGGCATTTCTTTTGCTTTATGTACAAAACCATTGCAGTTAGAAAGTTACTATGTGCAAGTTGACAAATAACATGAGGGGGAAAAAAGAAAAAATTGAGTCAATTGAGTTTTGGTAAACCAGCTTATTTCAAAGTACAGCTTTATCAAACGGTGTGTACTTAAAAACAACTAATGATCATGGTGAAATTGACATAGGAACTGCTTTTGAAAATCCGATCTGTCCCTTTTTAATGTGCTGCTAAATATTTATGATCACAATGATGAATTATGTGTAAACCTTTGATTAAAAAGTGGATGCTGAGGCCATCTTAAAAGCTTAAGTAGAAAAAAGATGAATGACCTACTTATTATCCATCAGCCTCAGTTTTTATTCAAGAGAAATGGGACTTGACTTGTGAGAATATACGACAGCCCTCCCCATTGTTTCTGCCTATGTGTTTGTGAACAGAAGATATTGCAGCACAATATCGAAGGGTATCCTTCATGTAAGCTACTAAATATTTAAGCAGTTTTTTTAAAAGTGAATGGGCAAAGCAAAAATTTTGTGAGAACTTTGGCAATTAAGTGTAGTTCTCAGCAATTAAAGATTGTTCAGGCCCAGGATCCTGTCACAGCGATTCAGGGGATAATGAGATAGACCTGTTTCCTTGGAAACCTCTTTTTTTCCGCCATGTGGTTTGTTTACAACGGGCGAGTTCAGTGGTAGGAGCAGTGGCACTTCATTAAAGCATAGGCACTTTAATAATGCAGATGTAATTACTGGGGCCTCTGGGCTGGCTTAATGCATGCTTAAGACTGACCTGTTCTCCCTGTTAACCGGTAATTAGGTTCAGGCCTGGTGAGGGAGAGCATCGGAGGCAGCTAGTTTGGGACTGAATAGATGACCCCAGACTGTGACTGATCCACTGCTTATGCGGGTAGCAGCGTTCCCAGGCTATGTGCTTTCTTAAAGGGCGGTCTGGCCGGAAAAAGATCCTCCCAGGAACTCTTGGAGTAGTTTAGCTTTTGAGCCTCATGTTGGGCTCTACAGGGATGTTCGGGGATGGGAGCATTAGGACTCATTATTAAAACACCAAGCTGATCCCGTTAGTCGGAGACAGCGGGCCCGGGTTTCCTATCCAACGCGGCTTAGGCTCTCTTCATTGGTGATTATTATTTTATAGGCATGAGATGGACTCTGGTGGCTCTGCCTCCCTGGTTGAGCTTTTCTCGGGTCAAGGAGGAAGAGGGCTGGAGAGGAGAGGAGAGCAAAGAGGGGTGGGGGTGGAGGGGAGGGGGTTATGTGGTAATGGTGTGTATCCAGCGAGCCCAGCAGTCACAGCCAGCACAGTCAAAGCCACAGGCAGCACAGCTGAGCCTGAAGGACAGCTCAAATTGTTTGTCGGTTAATGACTCTCTATCCTTCTGTTTCATTCTCTTTTTTTTCCTCTCTCTCTCGCCTGACTTTCTCAACACCCTCATCATCCTCTTTATTATACTACACCCCTCCCTCCCTCCCTCCCTCTCTCTGTGTCTCTGTCTCTGTCTCTTTCCATTTCTCTTTTTGTCCTCTCTTTTTCCCTCTCCTCCAATGGGCATTAGCGGTCTCAGCTGTTTCGTAGTCACATTAAAGCATCTGCTCTCCAAAGCCGCATTTCTAAAGAAGCGCACACACACACACACACACACACACACACACACACACACACACACACACATACACACACACACACACACACACACTGGCTCTGCCTGCCCTTGTGGCTATGCAGCAAGAACTTAAACATCAGCCTTAAATGTGTCTATCTCAGTCTGTCCGAGTTGCAATACAATACCCCAAAATGACACATTTCCCCCGTGTAACATTCAGACAAGAGCTTTGCTGGAAAAGAGCCAGCCTGTAATAGGAAGGGAAGTTATCGCGTCACTTAAGTTAATCAGAGTATGAATTATTTCCACAGGCCTCACAAAAGGCCATGACAGGTCCACTGATTTTTGTCTTAAATGGACATAATCCTGATGACCGCCACAAAGTGTGAACCCATTGTCAGTTTACAAGCCGGCGTTATCAATCTCATTTGAAGTAAATGGACATAACCACGGGCAGCAATCATGAAGGTGTCCCCATTAAGTCTCCCTAGCCCTGTCACTCTTCCGTGTGGTCTCGTCATTAGTGTCGCTTAAGCTGTCATTGGCAGAGCTGTCTAAGTAGCCATTTTCCCTTCATAAATGGAGATCTTAATGATGGCTTTTTTTAATGGTAGGTCCCATCGGCTCCAAGTGTGCCCATGTGTTGCAGCTGTTCACCCTCAAAACATTTAGTGGCTGTGTGCGCAGTTGCACACACACACTTGCGCACATACACACACTTAAACACATCATCCTTCCTTCCTTGTGTCTCCTTGTGGGACTAAAGCTTTTATTATCTAGGGGTGTGAACTCGTTCACACAGCATCTGTGCCTTCGGTGTCCCTTCTCTGTGGCCCTGTGTAATTGCCCTGAACGATGTCCGTCCTGCAACTACCGGTTATCAATATTCTTTTTTTGGATGGCTTTTTAAAGACAGGTTGGCCTGTAATCCATCATGCCTTAACCACAGAGCACCAGTTTGTCAGCCTTGTTGAGGGGAAGTGCTGCACTATGCTTTGTCTTAGTGATTAACTCAATAAGGACAAATGTAGTTCCTTACAGATTTATTAAGTGCAAACAATGATTATAGATATGCCAGAACATCTGCTAAACCAACACTAATACATCTAGTATACTGTATATGACACTTATCATTTTCCTGAAGTTGAGGGGGAGTGCTGCATTATGCTTTGTTTTAGCGGTTAACTCAATAAGGACAAATGTAGTTTCTTACAGATTTATTAAGTGCAAACAGTGATTGTAGATATGCTAGAACATCTGCTTAACCAACACTAATACATCTAGTATACAGTATATGACACTTGTGATTTTCCTGAAGTTATTTATGTAATGCTCACTAGACTGTCACTATCACTTCTACTTAGTATCATGTTTGTCTTTCAATCTTTAAGAAAAGGTTTTGTACTCGCCATATATATAGCAGTATCTTTCATAGGGATTGATATTTTTATTACAACTGAGAGACATTCAGCCTATCGAGAAGAGTTTTATTTAATCAAAGACTAAACTGATGAATATATGCAAATTTTGTTTTCCCTGTACTTTGCTGGCAGCAAGCTTTCCTTTGTCAGGCTGAACTTTTTACCTCTCCGTCATAATGTCATTTCGCTTCTCTTCCCTTTTCCTGCCCCAGTGCTGACCTAAGAAGGACAAGGTTATATCTTGACATAGTCATTGACTTATGTATAATCGTATGAAAAGGGAATTGGTAAATCAAACATTCAACAATCTTTGGAAAGCTATTCTCTTTCAGAGATTTCAAAAAGTTACCTCAGACTGATGTGCTGAAATGAGACTGGTGCAGTCTTCCACTTTGTGCAAAGGGTCTGGCTACTCTCCATAGTCATATGTTTACATCTTGGTGGGCAAAGATTGACTAAAAGTGCTATGGTGGCACTAGCCTGGCTATGCTGAAATACCACTGCTGCATGAAATACCATCACGGCTGCGGTAGCATAGTCATATCGAGTCTGGGGGAACAAGGGACTCCACAGTTTTCATGGGTCTCTGTAGACATCATCCTGCAGTCACTGTGGAGCCCCCCCCCCCCAGATGCGGGCTCCTGCAGCCCTGGCGCTCCTGCGGGACTCATCGGGCCCTAAGTGCCTGTGCGGTCAGGGGGCCGATAAGGCATGCAGGAAATGAATGTGGTAATTAAGCCACGCTGTGGGTTAGAGAGGACCATGATGAATATTATCACTTAATTACCAGGATTGCTATTCCCGGCATGCAGGCGGCAACAGGGAACATGACACTCCAATTCTTCGTGTGCGTGTGCGTGCGTGTGTTTGTGTGTGTGCGCGCGTGCGTGGACGTCTAAATTGTATTGTACAGTTGTAAATGTTTATTCCCGCACAGAGCCTATCCTTGCATAGCATTTCGTGTTTTGTCAATAGAATGAGGCCACTCTGCATCCTCTAAACATTTGCTAATGGATGCAATCATAGTTGATCAATGACTTTAATGATGACGTAATAAATTGATGACCTGGGAGCGACCCACCTGAGGTCTTTCCTTTCCAGGCTGCAGCCAATACCGATGACTCAATATCCACAAGTCAACATGCTCCCCAAATATGCAGCCAATATTGACGACTCCGTATTCATTAAAGTCAACATGCTTCCAGATATTCGCTTGAAATCTACAAAGCTAATTTAAAAAGCCTTAGTGGCCAAAAAAAGAGCATTGCATCTGATTTTCTTTTCTGTCTTTGTCCTCTCTCTCTTTCTCTCTCTCTCTCTCTCTCTCTCTCTGTCCCCCTCTACTCCTCTCCCTCTCTCTTTTTCTCTCTCTCTCTTTAACTCTTTCCCTCCCTCTCTCCCTCTCTCTCCCTCCCTCTCCCCCCCCCTACTCCTCTCCCTCTTTCCCTCTCTCTCTCTCTCTCTCTCTGTCTCTCTCTTTCCCTCTCTCTCCTTCCTTTCCTCTGTCAAGGACAACTACACATTTGCACAGCCAGGAATCCAGAGGAAAGTGAAGGCCCTGGAGGAGCTGGTCAGCCGGATCGATGGTGAGTGTCTGTGCCTGTGGCGCTTGGGGCTTCTGTTTTGTGAGTGTGAGGGGGGGTGTGGGGGTTGGACTGAAGGGGTTTGACGGTGTGTTGAGTCCCAGCAGTAGTGGAACTGCAGCAGAAGGAGCAGCAGCAGCGCAGTCCTTTTCTCTCCCATCACCTCCAACCCTCTACCACCACCTCTCTCTACCCACCCCTCCCTCCCACAACCCCCCATCCCCCGCAGCAGCGCCCCGCTAGCCCTCCACACAACAGCCTCTGCCGTGTCATCCCCAATCAGCCCCGCAGCAGCTTGGCCTTTGGCGGCACGCTCCTCCCGTCCGCCGAGGGAAAGCGAGAGCCACCGGAGCATGAGACCCCCTCATTACTTTCTATTAGGGAAGCGTAATAAGAATTCAATGGCCATTTCTCTCTCTCAGACAGAGCCGGTCCCCCGCACCAGGGCCTGCCTTCTCTTCAGCCCACATTAGGCTCAATGATTGCTTTAATTTCAAGCCCAGAGAAGGAGGCAAGGGGAGATCGGTGTTTTTTTTTTTTTTCTCCTCCCCCCCCTCACCTCTCACCCCTTTGCCTCCTTCAATGTCTAGCTGTTTTGGTCTGTTGATGTTTAGATTTTGTATCGAAGCCCCCATCTCAGCCTCTTTCCCTCTAGATGCATTTAGGTAATGGATTCGGCTGAGCTGTTTTGGCAGCAGACAGATTTTTATCATATCTTATCATATTTTTTTCCCTATTGCAGGTATGCATCTGCAAAAAAAAGGGGAGGGGAGGGGGGGTGCTGGCAAGTGGGAGATTATCGATGCGTTGGAGTAAGCTGAAAGTCTTATGCTAAGTCGGCATCCTCGAGAGATCCAGTCACACCCATCAGTCAGGACTGTTATGAGTTCTCTGTGCTTTAAATAATTCATATGCACACACATCTCTCTCTCTCTCTCATTCTCTTCCTTTCTTTCTCTCTCTCCTGAATTGTAGTCAAATTCAAAGCTTCCAAAAAAACCCCACACAACCTTTTGCTTAACCTTGTCTAAGTCATAGATGTTGCTCTATGAATGTTTCACAACTGCAGATCGGTTTGCAAAGTCAGAACTGTCTGGAAAGTCTCGGAACTCCCTACTAATTGATCATGCGTTGCTCCTTTGATCCCCTTCATCACAAGCCCTTTGTCTTGCCCTTTTCATCACACTCGTGGGATTGCCGGCACACCACCACCCCCATCCCCCCTTTTTAACATGCCCTTATCAGTTAGGCCTTTATGTTTGGGGGGATGTTCTTGAGTGACCTTCACTTTGTCAGGCTTCGAGCCCCTACTCGTGTCACTTTTATTGTGGATCTCTCTAATCTGACTGCAGATAAGTGTGCAGTATTATTATCTATCCCGATTGGGATTTGGGGGAAGTGCTCGCAAAGAAACGAACCCCTCAGTGAAAGAGAACAACTGATATCCGAGACAAAGACGTTTCAGAGGCCTCATCTCCCTTTCTCTGTTGGAATGCCACTATGCCTCTCCTGTTGCATGAGTGATTGACAGTCAGACTGAGAGATCTCTTCACTGTTCATTTGCTTCCTTTGTGTATGTGTGTGTGTCCTGTGTGTATCTAAGAAGTGTGTGTGTGTGTCTACCTGGGGAGTGGGGTTGTTCTCTGTGTGTATCTATGGAGTGTGTGTGTGCGTGTGTGTGTTTGTATCTGTATCTAAGGTTTGTGTGTGTGTGTTTCTCCATGAGTAGATGTGGGGCTGTGTGCCTGCCATTTTTACTGTGATGGTAGATACGGCAGGCAGAAAAAAAAACAATCATAGTTAGGTGTTCTGCATTGAATGTTTCAACCCACATATCATCAAAGCTTTAGCACAGATTGAGTTTTCCTCTAGTCACATTTGAACAACCTTATCTTTAGCCACAGTTGGTATGGCTGACCTTGGGCCTTGCCTATTTAGGCAAAGGAAAGAAAATGTAAACACAAGTGATTATTTTTCGTTTGTTACAATTTCTAGGTCTATGTGTTTGTGAGTTTCTGTGTCTTGAGGGCATAAAAAAGGAAGAGAAAAAGACTTGTGTTGTTTGTTCTCTAACTACACTTTCACGCTGAGCTGAAGGAAGGCACAGCAAAGTGGCAGCCTTCAGGCCCTCTGCAGGAGTCACTGGGGCTTGGTCAAAATGATATCTAATCACACAGCTATGAACCATTACCCTCTCTCATGCTAACTCTGCATTCGCTCCCTCTCTCTCTCTCCCTCTCTTTCTCTCCTCTCTCTCTCTTCTCTCTCTCTCTGAGTTTGTTTCTTTGTGTATTTTTTTCCTTCGGTCTTCATCACGTTTCTTCATCACTCCTACCAGTCTGCTCTTTCTTCTTTCTGAGTTTGTTTGTTTCTTCTCCCTCTGTCTCTTCTCTCTCTTTTTCTCCCCCCCCCCACTCTCTCTCTCTTTCTTTCTTTCTCTCGCTTTTTCTTTCTCTCATCTTTCTACTCCTTGCTTTCACTTCATCACTCCATGCACTCTGCATTCCTCCAGCTTTGTTCCCGTCAGCCCAAATAACAGACGCCCACCGCCCCCTACGGCCCTCTCTAAACACACAAGCCTGGTCTGATGCAGTGAGAGCCTTGCGTACACTCGAGTGCTGCTGCTGGCCTCTGAGGCTGCGGCAGGACTCGGGGCTCGGGATTACTCCCCTATTATTTTCCAATTGGTTCATTGTAACGCCGCCCAATGTCAGTTTTAATCAGCCGAGAGCTGGATCTGGCGCAGCGGCACTGTTTTACATCTCGTTCGCCCGGCCGTAATGGAGGCACGGGGCGTAAATCAATCACAGCTTTCCTCAACTCGCCCCAACCTCAGGGCCGCCACACAGCAGTGGCAGATTCTATTGGCTAACTAGCCGTCCTGCTCTTGTGTTTTGTCTGTCTTTCTCTCTCTCCCTCTCTGTCAGTTTGTCTGTCTCTCTTTCTCCCTTTCTCCCTGTTTTGCTTCTCTCTTTCCCTCTCTGTCTCTCTCTTTCTGCCTCTGTCTCTTTCTCTTTTTGCTTCTCTTTCTCTTTCCACCTCTCTCTGTTTTTCCTTCTCTCTCTCTCATGTGCTCTAACTCTCTCTCTCTCTCTCTCTCTCTCTCTCTCTCTCTCTCTCTCTCTCTCTCTCTCTCTGTCTGTCTCTCTCATGTTCCCCTCTCAGTCACAGGCGCACACAGGCCTGATAAGGTCTGGGGCGTTGGGTGGGTGTGTAATCAGCGCTGGCGGAGCGAGGGCCCCTGATGTTTAAACATGGCCCTGCATGGCCCTCTGCATCCGCAGCCATATGGCTCCCCTCTGTCAGGTGACAGCCCGGAGTCTGTGCAGCACGCTACATACCCATCCAACCCCCACCCTCCCCTCCTCGCCTGGCTACAGCGACATGACAGCCTCCCCCTGAAGGCGGGCGGGCTCAGCCCCTGCCACATGTCAGCACGTCGGAGCAGGGAAGAGGATACAACAGAGGAGGCCGCAGACCCCCTCTCTCTCTCCCCCCTCTGTCCTCCGTGCTGCTCACAGCCCCCTTCCCTCTGTGTTTTATAATGACTCTTGCACCAGTTGACCTTGGAGACTTCCCCAGTGTTATCAGAAGCAGAGCTATGCATTTCCAGCACAGTAGTCTTTATGCCGAGTTAATCTCCATTACCACTCTTTGCCCTGCCAAGCAGTAACTACAGTACAGCACACACACACACACACACACACACACACACACACACACTTACTTGCGCGCACAAACACACACACACACACACACACACACTCACACCCTTGCACACACATACTCACACATGGATACACACACACACACACTTGGGAACACATACTCACACACACACACACACGGCCTTGTCATTTTTCTCAATGTAATGTTATTCCCTGACTCTCCAAATGAACCTCACACTGCTCAGTAGCAGCCATTACCCTATTAGCCCTGCCAAACATTTAAAATACTTCAAGGTTGTTCAATAGTGAACCAATTTCAGCTTGCAGTTCCAATTAAATGCCACAACAAACCTTTTGGTCCTGGAACGTAGCCTTGTTATGAAGCCTTGTTATGTAGCCTTGCTCAAAAAAAGGAAGCCAAGGTAACTGGAAGGCCCCTTCTGAGTGCGTTTCATTGTACACGTGCCTGGCATTGGACTTGCACACACTAACACAGGGAGACACACTCATGTTTTACTGACCTGAATTGTGCCTTTGCTTTTTTCATCTGAGGGTCTGGGGCATACGGAGGTCTACTCATTGGTGCATTGGGTACTAGGGCCACAGTGTGAGAGGAGGACACACATAAAACATAAACACACACACACACACAGCGAGGCATTTTCCTGGTCTGCTGTTCCTGCTGTTGCCTTCCTTGTTACTCCCAGAAGACAAAACCCGTTTTTTTTTTTGGTATCCATATATATTCCATGTATAATATATCATGCTGCTTTTGCCTTTATGTTGTGGTAACTTTGAAATGGATGCCTGAAAGTCCCTTTTTTTCTTTTGGAGCCTTTATTGTGTGTCTGGTAGTACATTGCCATTGAGTGCTCATGAAGGTGTTTTATTTGTGTGTGGGAGAGTGTTTGTGTGCATGTGTCCATGTGTTTGTGTGCATGTGTCCATGTGTTTGTGTGTAAGAGTGTGTAAGTGCACGCACACATATAGCTCGGTTAGAGAGGGCTGTGTGCTGAATTATGCATCCAGAGTGCCAGTGAAGGGTGGAGGCTGCTAGTGGCATGGACTGATGCAAAGAAGAAGGAAGTATGGAGCCTGAAAATCCTCTTGGCCGAGCTGAGGGTCACCACTGGGCAGCTTACACAAGTGCGCAAGATTTTTGAGTCATGACTTGCCCAGCTGCTGCAGTTTGCTGTCCTCTTCTCTTCCCACCACCCATGGCTCCAGCAGCCACATCTGTTTACATGCCTGGACGTGTGTCCTCAGCATCCTGTAACGCTCCTGTTTTTTTACCTTTGATGTGAGTTTTTGAACATTCCCCAGAAAAGTAGGTGCCGCTACAGTGTACGATACTAAAATTCTACATTATGCTCTATGTGACCCAGTATTCCTCAGAACTTTCACTGTCACACACAACATTCCTGTCACACCGGTGTGACTGTGCACCTTCAAAGGTTAAGAGTTCACTCCGTGCAGGCATTACTCCATAGCGATAGCAGAGACAGAGAGAGAGAGAGAGGTGCTTTCTTTCTTCAGCATATGCAACAGCCTGTTCTCCTCAGCGAACAGCGAGCCAAAAAACACCGAGGTGAGCGTCTTGTGGTGTGTGCAGCTTGAATAATTCACCTCCCGTCTCAAGGGAACGCTGTTTCAGTGCGCTCCCCGAGCTGGTCGACGACGGTGAATTTGTAAAGGTATTTTCTTAGAAACCGTGGCACCACGTGGTGGTAGCGGCGGCGGCGATGGTGGTGGCGGGGGGTCTTCTGGGAACAGTTTGCCACAAAGGCCGTTAAGCAGTGGGGCTCAGTGGGGCCCCCCCCCACCCCTCCTCCTGCGCGGGCGCTATTTTCTGCTGCTCGGCTGCTTTGCGGGCTCGGCGGCGTGCCGGGAGGTTGGGTGCTTTGGCTGCAGGACGCCTGCTGGTGTTTGTCATTGGTCGTTCACATCAAGCGGCGCGTACCCCTCCGCGACGCACTGATCCTGGGCGGCTCACGGCCACTGGAGTGTGTGTGCGGGGGCGGAGTGCTCGCGCTGTGCTTAATCGCACTCCCTCCCTCCCTCTCACGCACATTTTCCACACTCTCGATTTCCTTTCTTTCTCTCTCCCTCTCTCTCGCTCTCCATCTCCTTCCTCTCTCCATCTCTCTCTTCTTGTACCCCTTGCTGGCTCTTTGTCTCTCACTGTAGTCTCTCTTTGTTGCTGCCTTTTTCACATATTTTTTTTCCTCTATTCTCTCCATCTCTCAATCTATTTTTTCTCTCTTTGTCGGTCTCTTTCTTCCACTTCTTCGTTTTATGCCGCCCCCCCCTTCCTCTCACACTCTCTTTCTTTCCTTCTCTCTCATACACACACACACACTCTCTCTCTCTCTCTCTCTCTCTCTCTCTCTCTCTCTCTCTCTCTCTCTCTCTCTCTCTCTCTCTCTCTCTCACACCTTGAGTGTGTTGGAAGCCAGGTTGGTACAGCACCTCTGTGTGTGTCTGCGCTGGTGCCTGTGCTTGTAGGGCCGGGGCCGGGGCCCAGCAGGAGCGCGCGGGATAATGAACACCTTTCTGCTTCAGTGGCAGTGCGAATATGTCACTCTCTCATTTATGCGCCAAAGGCGGGTGAGATGCCGCTTCAGGCAGAGGTGGCACATCCCCGACACTCTCACACGTGTACACACACACACACACACACACACACACACACCTCCAGCGGCGTTCTCTGAGTCCTCCCAACTCCCTTCCTTTCCCTCTCTCTCTGCATCTGTTAATTTCTTTTTTCCTCCTCCTCTCCTTTCCCTCTCATGAGGAGGGAAGAAAATCAGTCTCGGTGATTGATTCTGTTGCCTTCTTGATTTTTTCTCCCAATTTCAGCCCCTAGATCTGCGCTCGGGGGAAATGGTAGGAGCAGCATTTGTCATGTCCTGATATGGACCCACCCATCCCCCCCAGCTCCCAGGCCTGCTCTTCATGCCTGACTGGCACCCTTCTGTCCAGACTCTCTGGCCAGTGGGGTGTGTGGGGGCGGCGGTGGATGGTGGGGTGGTCTGACGTGCGAGGAGCTTGCAAGACAAGCGCAGTGGCGTGGGCAGCGCACCCGTCTGGGTTTTTCGGACTTTTTGATCGATGCCAGCGCCAGCCCGCTCCGAGACCCGCTGCCAGATTCATCGGTCTGGGCCGGCCGGACACAGTCATACTTTACGACCTTTAAACTGAAGCCAGGCACGGAAACGAGCCTTCTCACAATTAAAGTTAATGCAGTGAAGAGGACGGAGGAAAAGCCAGGAGCAGAGAACATGGAGTCACCTTCACCATGGAGAAGTTTGGCTTGTAGGGAGATAAATTACCCTGCCCACTTTGTGCCATGCGTTTGGAGGTTTTTACTTTTTCTCTATATGGGTTGGGTAACTGACCATTTGAAGTGAGGATGATAATTTTTTATATTCTCATGACCGGTCCCACAGCTCACGTAGCTTCACATTGTCTGTTTAATTCAGCAGTTGGGCCATTGGCACGAGTTGTTCCTGACTGTCAGATGGCTCTCAGGGTTTATAATGGCGAGGTCTCTCTGCCAGTTCTTCCTGGTGCCCAGTGAGGCCTTATTACCCTCTCTCCTTTTTTTTTCTTTTTGCAGGGTGTCAGTGGCTCAGGAGGTGGACGAGTCGGTTACTAACTGGAAGTGCGCTGGTGCGATTCCAGTTTTTGACTAGGTCAAGTGAAGTGTCCTTCAGCAACACACTGAGCCCTGTACTGTTCCCAATGTGGTGGTTGCAGCCTTGCTGGTGTTTTTTTAAGTGAGAGTGTGAACAGGTGAATGTGAGGCGTTACACTGTAAAGCTCCTTGGGTACTCTGCTGAGTGGAAAAGCAATACAGTATAGGAATTCACCACTTCTTTGCCCTACTGTTCACCTCAGAATGGGCATCAAGATGAATATGCCTTCTATGTCCTCTGCTCTCTCACCATCTTTACTGTGGCCTAGAAACGTTCCATAGGGATCGCTTTCCATCCATCATGTCGGTAATCGTCATTGCCCTGGATTGAGAGTAATTGGTTGAGGGGGACGAACCATGGTGCCAAATGTTGGTGTCAACACTCGTGTCGCATAAGGTCCAAGCACCCAAAACAACCCAGGTTTGAACCGAGCCTGAGGTAATTTCTCGGTTTCACTTCCCACATACAACCAATCACTCCTTGTCATAGTTTCTTTATCATATTCTCAAGAGTAAAAGACCTTACGAATTTTAATAGACAGTGATTGTCTCAGCTGCTAAACAAGTGGCATACACCAGCTCTGGGACTGTTCGAACTCAATTGAAAAACACGTTGCATCAGTCCCCAGTTATCTCAACAAGGCCACTTTTGAGCAGTTTCATATAGCCAGAGTTGACCCAGAGCCCCTGGCAGCACTCTCCAGCACCTCTCCCCAGCTCCAGCTCATCTTCCCACTCTCATTAACTCGCCCTTTTCTCTCCCTCTTTCCCTTTCTCTCTCTCTTTTCTTCGCTCTCTCTCCATACTCTTCACTCTCCAAGGCCCTGCATGCTCTCTCTCTGTCTCTCTCTCAGTCCCTCTCGATCTCTCTCTCTCCATCCCTCACTTTCTCTCCCTCTCTCTCGCGCTCTATTTCTCTCTCTCTCTCTCTCCCTCCATCCCTCTCTCTCTCCCCTCTCTCTCTCTCTCTCTCTCTCTCTTTCTTTCCACTCTCTCATTAACTCGCCCTTTCTCTCCCTCTTTCCCTCTCACTCTCTTTTCCTCTCCATACTCTTCACTTTCCAAGGCCTTGCATGCTCTCTCTCTCTCTCTCCCTCTCTCCCTCTCTCTCTCTCTCTCTCTCTGTCTGTCAGTTCTCCTTACTTAGACGGCCCTGCTCAAACAACAGCAGACAACTGGGCTGCTTAGAGCCCAATCAGGGACGCTGGCAGTAATTATTGGCCTCATTGTCGGGCCGCTTTTTCCCTGCAAGTGTTGCGTGATGCCAGGGAACAGCACCGCTTGCTGTTGTCTCCCTGTACAGCAATAATGTTTCCTTCTTATCTCTGTGTTTCTGTGCGTGGGTGTGTATGCACACTTGTGTGTGTGTGTGTGTGTGTGTGTGTGTTGCATGCATGTGTGTATGTGTGTGTGTTTGTGTCTATGTGCAAATGCATTCAGGGCTTGATCAGCATGCAAATTGCTGAAGGTGAATTTATTTATGTAAATGAAAGCACGAGGCATGGCTTTTGCACACAAATCATTTTAAGGCCGGATTCCAACTGTTGGGAAGGGGAAGTATTAAAATTTGCGACGAAAAAAAAAAAAAAGAAAACGAGAACAAGCCGCTTGTGTTGAGTAATAAAAAAAACGGACTGCTGGGTTTAATTTGACTGCTTTGACATTAGCTAAACTCTGCTTGCCTCTGCTAGGCAGGGCTGTTTGTGAATGCTCAGCCTGGCGCGTCTTATTCCACTATAAATGCACATTTTAATCTGCGGCCGAGTGCGAGGGCCCTGCCACACTGGTCAGGGGATCGGCCTTGACTTTAGTCCGGTTAACCAGGCGTTTGTACTTGGCAAATACTCCCCCCCTCTTTTCCTCTTTCTTAGTGCATCTCAGCCTTTAATTAGACCTTATTTCTGTCTCCGACTGTTTGTTTTGATGTGTCTTAATTTATTCCATCGCTGTGATGAAATGTGTTTATTGTGATCAAAAAATAAACCCCTTGTTATTTTTTAAATAAACTTTTAGAGCTAACAGTAATTTGGAAGGGCTTTTGGCATGCATAAGGCTTGTGAAGGGTAAGGGGGAAAGGGGTTAAAGTCAGATTAAGTGTACATGCACCACAGCTAAAGTAAGAAGTCGAGGCTGGTGCACAGGCGCAGTGGGGAATGCCTGTGATTAGTCCAGGAAGTTGTTCTGTTGCATGGTGATGACAAATGTCATCTCTACAGCCCGTCAGAGCGACAACACAACCAGCTGAGATGCTGTCAACTCATAATACAAGATGCAGAGTGGAAGCCTGTCTCTCAGCCTCTCTCTCTCTCTCTGTCTTCCTTGTTTCCTCTCGTGTTCATTGTTCTTTTTCTCTGTCTCTCCGTCTCTCTCTGTCTCTCTCTCTCTCTTTCTCTCTCTCTCTCTTTCTTTCTTTCCTACTTTTTTGTATCTTTTCCTCTCACATTCTCATGTTCTTCCTCTCTTCCATTGCTCATCCTGTCTCTAACTTCCCATCTGTCTTCCTCACTCTTTGTCAGTTCTTTTTCTCTCTTTCTCCCTTTCTCTGTGTTTTCATGCTACATAGTAAACCATAACTTTTTAGGCTCAAGTGACTTTGTTTGAGTATTTACCTTGGTCTAAGCCATCAGGCTTACTGAGGATAACAGGGTATTTTTGACTGAAAGATGGGGGGGGCTGAATGTTTGAGTGTTTGTATTTGTCTAGCTGCTTCAGCAGTCCATTGTGAAGTGTAAATAAATGCCTGTAAAATATTACCATCCGCTGCATAAAAATTAACTTTTCATTTTGCAAACATCCCCAAATTAACAAAGCCTCGTAAGTTCCACACATACAGCCTACCCTGATGTAACGGGATGCAGTCATTCAAATAGCCTACTGTGATACAGCTTCACACTCTGGAGTTCAGGCCCATTCAGATACCTTGAGGCAGTCTGATCAGAATTTACCTTTTGAAAGTATTTCTTGTAACTAAAAACATTGTTTAGAAAGTGACACATTAACTTATTTTGGTTTAGCAGTTTATTTCAACAGTCTAGCTGTTTTACCACTCTGTACAGAGTTTTGTCTGTTTTCAACACACTGTATGTAACACATTACATTGTGAGACATTGTGATATAGTTAGGGAAAAGGCTCGGCTGTACGGCTACCGTACGGAAACCTGCGAGGGCCAGTGGCCTGGATACGGGCGCTGATGAGAAAAGCTGAGAGGGTCAGCACGGATGCAATTATGGGATGGATGGCGGAGAGCAGAGGAGTCAGTGTGGAAGTACCCAGCTCAGCAGAAACGCGCCGAGCAGCTCACTTGTCTTGTGCTGCTCCCCTGACCCTGGCCTGTCCTGCAGCAGCCCCGCGCCCGCCTCTGCCAAGGCCCCTCCACCTCCACGGAGGCCTGCCAGTTGACATCCGCCGCCGACCCCAGCCGACCTGCCCCGCTTTCCCCCCCTGCTGGCGCACACACACACACACACACACACACACACACACACACACACACACACACACACACACCAGCTCAACCGCACAACAACCACCACACCACACAGCTCCCCCAGTGACTGCGCCGCCTCTTTCGTCTGATAAACCTCCCCGCCCCAGCTTTTCTTCTGCCGCTTTTGCGCTGGTCTGTTTTTGGTCGGTGGAGCTCACAGTTTTCAGTAATTGTGTAGCACACTCGTCTTTTCTTTTGTCCCCTTGGTTTTCAGTTAGAGTCTGTTTTAGGTTGGTGTTCACAGTTTTTATTAGTTGTGCAGCACCCCAAGCCTTTTTTTTTTTCAGTTAGACTCTGTTTTAGGTGCCGCTCACAGTTTTTAGTAATTGTCGAGCCTGTTCATCTTTTCTTTTGAACTCTGGCACTCAGACAGCAAATGTTTTGCCTTTGGTTTGATTTATGCACCGTTAATGAGGATAAGTTGTTGTTTATATGATGCTTTTGTAAGTGAGAGTGGAGGTGTTGGGAAACGGGGGTGTAAGAACAATCGCTGTATTCCTCACCCCTTGTGGAGAATATGCCCCGGCACATCTGCAGACATCTTCCCCATTGGTTGCTGTTGCTGGATGACACCTATGTATGTGTGAGTGTGACATGTCTGCACAACACCTTTGTGTGTATGTAAGTGTTAACGCTTCTGTCATGTGTGTGTGTGTTTAAGTATGTGTGTGTGTGTGTGTGTGTGTGTGTCATCCCTCATGCCTCATGATCAGAGTGTCAAGAGTGTGATGGGTGTGCGGTGTGCTTCTCTTTCGAGAAAATGAAGATGGGTACAGCATGGCAGCACGTTTAATTCATCCTTGTCAAATATTAGATGAAAGCAAGGCATTCAACAACGTGTCTGCACTGATTAAGACCTTCTCTATAAATAATTCTGTTTTGTTTTTTTTTTTGTTCCCCCTGAAAAATAGAATGCATTTATAGATGTGGCCTATGACAGCCCGGTAATTACATTGTGGGAAATGACAGCGCTATGACGTGACGGACGCTATGTCGCGAACGTGGGGTTTGTGTGTCTGTGAGACAACGTGCTGATCACACAGGCTGTGTTGCTGTTATCAGCGTGTGTGAGTTGGTGTGTCTCATCAGGGTGTGTGTGTGGCAATGCAAAGTGTGTGTATTGTGGAGTGGACATTTATCTGACCGCGTGAGTGTGTGGGCGGGCGTGCAGGTTGGTGTGGTGTGTTGTGGAGTGGATCTTTATCTAACCGTGGCTATTGATTGGTGCCCCTCCCCCGCTTCTGTTTTCCCTGCAGAGACAGTGCACCGTCACCTGCAGCAGTATGAGGTGGAGTACCTGCAGTTCGCCTTCCGCTGGATGAACAACTTGCTGATGAGGGAGCTTCCCCTGCGCTGCACTATCCGACTGTGGGACACCTACCAGGTACCTACCCTCTTTCACTTTCTCTCCCTCACTTTCTCTTCATCTCTCTTTCTCTGTCTGTGTCTTGATCTCTTACACCCCTGCCTTTCTCCCTCCTTCCCCCCCTCCCTTTCCCCACTCTGCACAGTATGACTATGAGACACCTGCCAGGGCCCATTCATCTGCCTCTGACTGCTAATATCTGATAAGATCTCTCTCTGTCTCTCTCTCTGTCTCTCTCAAATTCAAATTCAAAGTTGCTTCATTACCATGACTGTTGAACTGTACAGTGTTGCCAACGCATAAAGAACAATAGAAAATTTTGTTTTTTTGCAAAATAACATTTGAGCGTTGGGGGAAGAAGGAAATGGAATGGGGAAAGGTGAAGTATGGGAAGTCGTTTCAGATGCAAACATGTGTACACACACACACACACACACACACACACACACACAGGGGCAACACTGAAAAACAACAATGGCAAATGTATACAAATGCAACAAATGGATACATTGTTACATAATTAGTTGGGCTCACTGTGCCTCATTGTGCGTTTGTGCATTCAGTCCTTCTCCTAAAAGGTGGGCCAATTTCTCATCGTCTTTGAGGAAGCCAACATTTGGTATTTCATCTGAAAAGAGTAAAAAATGTTTCTCTCTCCTTCCATCTCCCTTTCTCCACCCTAATCCCCCCTCTTTCTCTTTCTGCCTCTTTCTCAAATTTAGGGGAGTTTTATTAGCATGCCTGTAATGTTATACAGTATTGCCAAAGCATTGTAATCTATATGCAATAACAACAACAAAAACAATACGTAATAACAGTGCTTGACATACACATGGCAAAGGATTACATACATCAGATGTGATCTCACTCATATCTAATTTTCTCTTTTCTTTCACAACCTCTAATGGGCTCAAACACTCCAGTCCTGTCACATGCTCATATGCGTGTATGTAAAAAAAAAAATCTCAAGAGAAGTTGAGTTCAGTGCAAATGTTCCTATATTAGCCTACATAACATGTTTGATTTTGTCAAGGCACAGAACTTGTGAAAATGTTTCCCAGTAAATTGGCTGTTTGAAAAAGGGTGATGTATGGTGGTAATGAGGCTCATAATTAGAGCCCTCTAACCAAGAGACACATAAGCAATACAGGTAAGGAGTAAATGAAGAGTGGAAGTGATTTCACCATGAGGCCTTCTAAGGACGAGGGTGAGACGCTCCCAGCTTAGCTTCCTCCTCCTCCTCCTCGCACCCTTTGCACACATCAGTCTCTTAAATACCAGCCTCCGCACTCCCTCTGCCTCTCTTTCTCTAGGTCTGTCTCTGTCTTGCTCTCGCTCTCTCTCTCTCTCTCTCTCTCTCTCTCTTTCATTTTCTCTCTCTCTCTCTCTCTCTCTCTCTCTCTCTCTCTCTCTCTCTCTCTCTCTCTCTCTCTCGGTCTGTCTCCCTCTCTCATTCTCTCTCCCTGGGCTCTTTATCAGCCTGTCACCTGCTTACAGAGGAACGAGCCCAACCATCAGCCTCAGCTCCACAATTACGCCTCCAAACTCCGCAGCAGTGTCATCTGTTAATGCATTTCTCTCTCCTCCCTCCTCCCCCCACCACACCAACTCCCTCGCCTAATAATCATGCTTCTCTTAAGTGATGAGCTTGCCCGTCTGTGAGCCTGAGACAGTGGAGGAAAAAAAGTGTTTTATCCAAGACCAAATGTTGCCTGTAATGTGGGTCTGCTTCCCCCATGATGCAGTTATTTGTCTCTGGACATATTGCGGCAAGCAAAAGCAGCGTATCAGCAGACGGCCACACTTCAGTCGTTGTGTCTTCCCCCCCGACGGGAGCACGACGGCGTTTATTGTTACCTCATAAACATCAGTCAGAGAGACTTGTAAGAGCCAGCTAAGCAGAGCCACAGTGCATCCTGTGATGGATGTGCAGTTGCCCTCCCATGTCTGGTCCCTTTTTACACTGACAAATTTACCCTGTGTATTTACCTCCCCCAAAAAAAAAAAAGTGAGGTCACCTCTACTTTTTTTACATTGACTGACACAGGTGGTTGGTTTGGACTTGACCCGCTAAAAAACCCAACTCAGAGTGTACACTTCAAGGCGAGTCTGTTTTGATGCAAACAGGTGGATGCAGGTTGGCGGGAGCTGGACAGGATTGTCATTACATTACGTGAGTGTAACCTACCAGCGAGAATTAAAAGAACAGGAAGCATCCTATCAGAAAAAGAAAAGTGAGGGGTGTATCAGTTGTCCTAAGCCTCACTGTTTTAAAAAGTCCTATCTGTAGATATTGAATGTAAGCACACATATATGACAGTTTTCCCACTATTGCTCGCGTGGGTGAGCTGAGCTGTATTGCGCTCTCTAGGTGTGTTTGGCTTTATAATGACTCCCACTGAGAAGGTACTGACCTTGGTGCATTGGGTGGGCGTTTCTTGGCATGACAGTTGATAAGAGTGTGTGGTACCGCTGCATTGTTTTTTTTCTTATAACCTAATTACCTCCACCAAGGAGGTTATGTTTTCACCGCCGTTGGTTTGTTCGTTCGTCCGTCCATCCGTCCGTTTGTTTGTTATTCGCATAACTCAAAAAGTTATGGACGGATTTAAATAAAATTTTCGGGATAGGTTAGAAGTGGGTTAACTTAGAACTGATGTGTTCTTGATGGTGATCCGGATAACCATCTGGATCCAGGAATTTTTAAAAGATTCTTCACCATTGCGAGATAGGGGCAATTTTTACATTTTTGCTTATAACTCCACAAATAATTAGCCTGGCTAACGCGACTCATCAATGCTCTGCGAACATTGGTCTGGCCAAGCTGTGTTGTAAACCCATTTGTCAGAGGGCGGGCTTAACCCCCCTCTTTCAAATGCCTCTGTTTGCTACTGGACGAAGATTCAACCAATCACACTCCTCTGTCCTCTGACGTATGCGAAATGACCACAACGACAGGGTTCTTGCAAAGCCGCATTGACTTAGCTACCAGCAGGGCTGATAAATCAAACTTTTACCGAAGTCGGTCAGTAGCATTGCGAAAACGTCCTTTCCTGCAATAAATGATTCAAGGGCTAACCTTTGCTCTATTTCCAGAGATAACTTCCCTTTGAATTCTTCCAAAACAGCAGCACTAAATCTTGCCGTTGCTCCACGTTCGCCATGTTGACAGTGACTGAGGTAGATTTCCGGTCGCTGAACTACCGCGTCATTACCTTTGTGAAATGCTAGATTTTCATTGGTCCCAGTTTCTCTGTTAATGTAGAAACGGTGTAGAACGGCAGCTTGGCCAGACTGACTTTCAAGGCGAAATTGAAATGCAGCGTTAAAGGAATTATGGGCATGCCCAGGCTACAAATAATGGCCACAATGTTTAGTAAAAAAATACAGTATAAGACCATCATAAGGTCTGCCAAACCCCAGAATATAATCCGGATCCTGGTAGTATTCTGGATCTCGTGATCTAGAAAGTTAAAATTCGCGGGGCCTCGTGGAAAATGGGCTACTGAGAAGTAACTAATCAAGCTAGAGACATGCAACTGACACCAACTTGTAGCTGAGGCATTGTAGATTCAGTAGAGTGGTAACGGATTTGAGAATGATAATAAGGTGGAGACTTAAGCTGCCTTGGCGGAGGTCTGCGCTCTCCGAGTGCTTTTCTAGTTAAAAACTGTACTGTATTTAAATGAAACCAATCTAAAGATGTATGTGGAGTTTGCTACTTTGCAACTTTCTCAGCATGAAATAATGTGAACATGCACAAGTTTAAATACCACAATATAAATGTCAGTATATAGTGTATAGCGGTGTCCATATGCTTTGGTTTTACAAGAACTGTACGGTGTGTGTATTTCTGTCTATTGGGATTCTGCCTATTGCTGTGTAGCTGTTCATTGTATATTAGTATAGTATAGACTAGTGTAGAATATTATATTACAGTGTAGTATAGTATAGTTATGTATAAAATACACATGTGTTTTCAAGAAGGAATACCCAGGCAACAGTTAATGGGACCAGTGATTTCTTCAAGAGTGTGCCCCTGTGATCAGGCACAGAGTACAGGCTGAGTGAATGTCTGTCCACTTTGATTATACGTCCACCAAAGACACCTCTAAGGAACCCAGACACGTCACTGAGCGCCTTTAAGTGGTGGGGGCTATCGCAGAGCTAAGCACAGTGCACTCTCTTAGCAGGGCCAGCGAGAGCAATAATGGAGCTTTGTGTCTAGTATGTAGTGTTTGGCTTTGTGAAGTGCGGAGACTGAGGGCCGCTATGTCATTGATTGCAATTCATGTTGACATGTGTACTTTGGTGTGCGCCGGCAACGAGAGTGCTTTCACTTGTTAGGTGAGGTATACGTCAATAATTCAAGGATATTACTTAATGCGCACTATTGATTGTCTGCAAAAAAAAAAAAAAAGGGGAAACACACTCAGTGAAAATGATGAATTATACTCATTAAACATTATTAAGTGATTACTTCTCCTAATTGCTGTTAGTGTGGTATTTGGTAGGGATATAATTGTATCCCTTGTGTCTTGTAAAGAGTATATATTGTAATCATTCAGAGATGAAACTGGAGAATCTATAGTGAGGAAGGACATAACATAGCTTAGGTGCTTTTAGCGCATGCTTAACTTTTTAGACCACTGGTGGGCAACCTGGGCTTCAGAAGCTACAATCTAGTATCACGTATTCCGAATCACCTGGTTATACCAGTGCACTTAGTAGAGGTCATTTTAATAATAGCTCCTCTACCTGGCTGGAGAATTGTTGTAGTTAGTCAGCTGATTTAGTGCATGGCTGGACCAAATATGTGGTGCTGGATGGTAGCTTCTGAAGCCTGGTTGCCCATTACTGATGTAGACGACAAGCTAGCATTATTATGTCAACTGTCTGAAACTCTCAGAAGTTGTGGAGGCGTCATTTCTACTCACCACCTTCATCTCGTCCCATCAAAAACACGGAAAATCGCACACAAAGTGGATATTTTGCAAATTCGGCCACATTAAAATCGCGTTCAGCGCAAAGCGGTAATGACTATCTTCAGGAGGACCCTCTCAGGCCCAGGAGCAGTTAAGTGCTTCAAAGAGGTCCTCAGCCAGAAGAGAAAGCCCACTCCCCCACCTTCTCTCTCTCGCTCTCTCTCTCGGGGGCAGGCGGATGGTGGGAGGTGGGCAGGCGGCAGGCGGCAGGCATGCAGAGCTTAAATCAGCTGCTCACCCTGCGGGAACAGAGATGGAAAATTAAACCTGGACAGGTTGACCTTTTGTGCTAACAACTGCGCTTGAGTTACTCGCCCCTGTTATGGGGCGCTTAACAGGGCCAACAACGTGTCCGCGGGGACCAACGACTCCATCTTCCAATCTGTCTTTCCCGCTAAAGCACCGGTATGCGTTTGTCATGTCCGGCCAGGAAAAAAAACATTACAGCTCCTTGCTGCCTTGTCAGGGAGGTGATTGTTTATAAGGGAGCATTAACAGCACGCAGTCATCAGCTGGATCCTGTCAGTCAGAAGTGTCTGAACCTCTTATCACTAGGCAGATGTTGGCCCTGATACTCATACAGTATCTAGATTCTTTTTAACACATCAGTTTACAAATGAATGGACTTCAAACTGATATTTTTTTATAACACTTTCTAAATTGGAAATGGATTCCATGGATCTGTGTGAAGAAGTGAATGGACTTTTAGCCCCCTCAAACTGATATTTTTTTTAACTCTTTTTAAATTGAAGATGGATTCCATGGATCTGTGGGAAGAAGTAAAGCTGTTTATTTTTTCCCACACAATGATGTGATTCATTCTGTTGTGTGCAGCGTGTGCAGGGCTCTACAGTGCACCCATTTCACTCGCATTCGCGAATAAATATTTTGGAATGCGAAGAAGGAAAACAAAACAGAAGCACACGTGCAAGTCACTTCTCACAGCCCATAAATAAGGAGAGCACTGGGGGTAAGATGTACCGTGACTACTTGCAAAATGTATTAAACAACAAAGCGGCTAAAACAAAGTTCTGAAATATATCAAACATCAAAACCACCAAAACAACTTCCTGAAAAGTATCAAACATTAAAACAGCACGAAAAGCTCCATAATGTTCAAAAGCTAAAAAAAAAATCTTGGCTAAGGCCATTCTTAAAATAATTGTTGTTTACCGTATCCCTACGAAATTGGATCCAACCTGTTTTTTTCTCACTGTCTTTTTTGGCGACTTTGCCTGCAATCTGATTAGAACAGGTGGACAGAGATGTAGCAGGTTGTCATACAGAGCAGTAAGAAAGGCAACATCAGAAAGTGCCGCAACTCTTTGTATTGTTCCGGTTCATGCAGGCAGGGTCAAGGTTCCACAAGTTCTGATGCTAGCCAGCTATATTTCACAGACTAGATGAGTAGAGGGACAAAACTTTGAATGAAATTGCAGCCAAGGGTAGGCAACTTCACATTGCATTGCTCATGCTTCTAAATCCCAGGAGTGCTATTTCTTTATTCATTTGGGAAGGAAGACCTTGTTTGTGTAGGCTACATAGTGCATTTTAGCCTGTATTTTACATGCAGCTAATTTTTGCAGGACAGATCACCTGAAATCGGGCAAGCTTACCGACCGGTTGCTTTGTGTACAAGGTGTACAAGGAAGAGACACAACAAATCAGAGCTAAATGCCATGCCAGAGCTAGTCTTACAGATACATGCTTTCACAGTGTTACTGTGAGCTGTGGCCAGTTTGCTTCACTTATTCTATGAACTACTGTGGCTTACAAGACTTTTGTCCCCTTGTAGAGGCATAGCAAAAAAAAAAACAATTTCCTTTACTGATTCCTAAAGTTTGCCTTGGCTTAATGTGGGTAGGCTGCACTAGACCTAACTTGGCTTCTTTTTTCTCACTTTGTTAAACAGAATAGGCTCCAGAAATAGAATGACATTCATCCCATGAATGTTTAATGCATAACCAAATTGCGCAAAAATGACTGCTGGCTCCCTCACCCTGCCCTGACCACTAGGACGATCCGTGTCAAAGTAGTTCACCTTAAACATCCTGATGGCCAGAATTATCTGGCTTTCACAAATGAATATTTCATGGACCCTCTGAAAACAGCACGCAGCAGTCAGCTGACTATCTCTTAGAGGAATATTCTACAAGATATTTTTCTGTATGAAATGCGACCCTGCTATGTGCTACATGCTTTTAACACTTGTCTCGCAATATAGCTGTTTGTCGAGTGGTTTCCATAGAGGTCTGAGAGTGGAGTAGACAGGGCTACTGGTGGTCCCATGGCTCATATACGTATGATGTAACACTGTGCATGAAGCTTCATCCAATGCTCTTTTGTGAATGAAAATAGACATAGGTAAAAGCTTTTGTGAAGTACTGTTGAGTGTACGTTTGTGCATAGGTACAGGTATAGATTGCAGAAGCCCTGGGTTGCTCTGTGAGCCCCGCTGAGCTGTAATACAGGGGGGAGGCCTTGGAGAACGTTTATAGTGGAGCTATGGCGCAACCACATGGCTCTGGATTAACATGGGATACAGGCTGCACGTGGCTGTTCATTTATCAAATCCGTATGATCGCTCTTCAGTAACCCGATTAAAAACTCCTAATATGGATGCACTGACCAATTACGGTCATTACGGACCCACTCCTCTGGGGTTCCTCTCCATCAGAGTATTTAATTTCTGCCGTAATTGAACCAATTAGGCCCCCCTCCTCCTTCTATTCTAAGACGCCCCAAAAGGAGCCGCTGGTCTTCTGCCCAGTGCTGGCTGAAGTCACTAATGCAGCCCAGTCCATCTATGTCTAGGCAGAGTTTCACTCGTCTGGATGTGGGGACGATAAAGTGAATAGCTCAGTGTTTTCCACAGGGAATTTGTTAGTTAACGTGGTGGTTGTTTGTGTGAGGATGTGGTTCAAGAATATATCACTCCAAAATTACTTTTTATTCTTTGCATCTTATGTGTTTTTAAGCTTTCCAGCTGATATGAGAGGCATATATGATATGGGAGGCAACTGAGGACGTGCCTGTTATCATACATCATGTGAAACTAATTTTAAGCCCAAGTCTGATTTTAGTGTTGTATTCGGACAACCTAAGTTAAGGTGTAAGTAATGCATTGTTGCAGTGGCTGCCTTAGCTGTAAAGCACTGGATGAAAACACTCTTAGCTGATTTTGGGACGCCTAACTACTGTACCAAATAGTCCCTTAATAGGTCTAAATGGCGCAGTGGCATTTCCTATGCAAGGGATGGCGAAGTTGCTATCTGCAGAGAGGGGGAGAGAGGAGGCAGCCTGTGAGGGCCAGAGGGACGTTGGTAGCCTCCGTGCTATAATGACTTCATTAGCGCTGCAGTGTCTCTCGTAGCAGTTTCACAGAGTAGTTTAACCTGAGAACGGTACCAGTCCCAAGGTGGTACTTCCCCCGTGCTGTGTCTGCACTAAAGCCATCTGCTGTGTGTTTGTGTGTGTTGTGTGTGTTTATGTGTGTGTGCGTGCACACGCTTGTGCATATTTACCATGTAAATAACAGCGTGAGTGTATGGCTAGTTACCCGCCTATTATATGCAGAGATCAGTCAGAATACTTAATTATTATGCTGTACATCGAAGTAATTACTGGTCACGCCTCACCTGAGGCAGATGTTCCCACTGAAAATCACCTCTGAGTGGAAGCTGAAATATATGCCCCGAAGAGGAAGATCATCAAGATCTCATATTTCTGTAAACTTGGGATAAAGACAGGTAAAGGAACAATGACCACACCTTATCTTATTTATTGCCAATAACCTTTATTACATTCTTTCAGTGTAATGAACTTGTTCTTTTTAGTAGATTAGATCAGATATTAAATGTAGCTGTTGGCATATATGGTTTGTTTTGATAATAGCGGCAAGGACTTAAGAAATTAAATGTAAATTCTCTGAGCCTGCTAAACTCCATGGTCTTTTATTTCATCAATGAAAAGTTCATCTCTGTGATGCTTCACATAGTCACTCATTGCTGAACTTTTTTCTTTTCTTCTTTTTTTCCCCCCAGCACAGCGCTTGCATGAACATTTAAAAGACCCATGAAAAGCAGCATTGCTGGTCAGAGCACTTATTTTTAATCAATCAGCTGACTTAGCTGTTTACCAAGGTTATGACGGCCATATGCCTTGTGGAACCTGCTTTTAATTAGCTGAACCAGGATCAATTTTAATCACCTTCTTATTGTAACCAAATGACATGAAGGAAAAAAACATTTATCTTTTAGTCATTTTCTTGACTTAGTCAGCATATCAACTTCTCTGTTGAGAACCACCAGTGAGTTTGCATTGTGCCCTATTTCAAAGCACATTTTTACATCAAGAAATGAGGAATGGGAACTCGAAGCTCACGTGGATGTGGTTAGCATGAACGGTAAACAGGAGCTGGGCAGCTAATGAGAGCTTAGAGGGCCTGCAACAAAGAGTGTAATTATTTAGACAACGTGCAACCCTGTTTCTCTTATTCACCAGATATACTGTGAATATGCAGTATCTCCATTTGTTTGGAAGATGCATTTAATCATTGTCAACATTTCCAACACAAATTACTGGTGGTTCCACTCTGCAACTCTTTGAGTTCTGATTAAGCACTGTTTTCCTCACAGTTTAGTCCACATCGAAGTGGTGCAGGTGCAAATTCCTCCTTGACTATTTGAAACACTGTGCTGGGGAAAGCTGTCTCCTGGTGCTTACGAACAGGCTCGTCCACTGGACCATGCAACTTAGAGGTACAGCAAATGAAACGCTTGCCTCTGCAGTAGACTCAAGTTCAGGTCTCTCAGCCACAGTGAAGAGTGAAAAGTCATCCGGCGGACTAAACTTTAATGGGTTTTACTCGCAACAGTGCAGCCAATTAGTTAATGTGTCTGAAAATGTCTCACCGCTTTGCTAGGTCAGAAATTTTGTGTAGAGGGTGAAGAGCGTTGGTGTGCAGAGTTTAAGTGTCTGTTAGTTCGACTTGGCCAGTGTTCTTAGGAAGTGACCATGATGCTTTCTACTGTCTTTGGCTCACTCTGAAATCTAAGGTCAACATTAGAACACATTTTGAGGTGCTGCTGTTAACAAAACTCCTACAATCTGATGATGTTTGCATCCTTTGTCTTAAACGAAGACTCATTCACTGAGTTGTCTGTAGTTGTTATGTGCGATGAGTCATGGGCCGCTATGGATTATTCATGTGTTTTTAGAGCTCTCCAAGGAGAGCATCTTATCAGCGTCACATTAAAGATAACATGACAAGTTATTAATAGTCTGTAAAGTAGAGATGGAGGAGCGTACAAAACACCCTGCGTCATTTTCACTTAATCTGGTTCCAGCTCCTCCATCTAAATGGCTGGTCGTATTTGTGGTTGCACCTCGCGTGTCCAGTCCATCAGCTCCATCGGTGTCGCGTCTGTCGGGGGGATTGCATCAGCTACAGGAGCAGCCCTGCAGGCTTTCCTGGGGCTGTTAACCTCTGCACGCAGGTTGGCTGAATTAATTGTGTGATTTCCTGCTCAGTGTCATGACATTGCATGTTCCCCAGGAGAAGGAGAAGGTGGGGGTGGTGGTGCTGGTGGTGGTGGTGGTGGTGGGGGGTTGTATTTGCCAAATGACCAACCACTGCCTCCTTCCCAGGATGCACATCAATAGTGCAAATAAATTATTGAGCTGTCTCGGGATGAACAGGAATGAGGCCTAGAAGGCAGGCGGCTCGTTTGAAGAGTTCCATGAGAATATGGCACAGTCACAGTCTCCTATTGGATGTACTTATTTATTTGATTATTTATTTAAAAGGTCCCCTTGGGCAGTCACATCTGTGTACATGCTCTACTTGTATACAGGTTTTTGTAACCCAAATTAAACACTGTTGGTTATTGCGTAAGTAGCGTGTGTCTGTGTGTGTTGTGTGTGTACTTTAGTGTTTACACACCAGCTTCAGCAGGAGCAGCCTGCAGCTGATTTAACCCAGCATGGGACCTGGTGTGTTGCCTTTTTGTGAGTGAGCGAAGCTTTGAGAGCTTGACAGTAGGAGATGCTTTACTGGTGGTAAGTACAGCTGATCTGTCCAGAGTCCCAGCACAGAGAACTACATGGTGACTTTTTGAGAAGCATATGGAAAACCTGTGCTGTGAGTCAAGCAGCCAGCTGGATCCACCATTGCTGTTCATTAGGGCGCAAACCAGTAGCCCTAAGAGCTGTGTGAGGATGTCCCCAGAGCTTCAGCTCCCACTCCAGCTAGGTTTCTTTCTTTTCTCATCTTGCTTTGGGCGCTCACAAGCCAGTGCGCTACAACTTCGGTGGAGACTGAGAAAGGCCTGCACAAATCCATCTCCAGACATGGCATTAACAAGTGTGTGCCACAGTGTGAATGTGCTTTAGCACGTTGTGGTGTTAAGGAGCATGGTGATTTTCCTCAGGCTCTACTGGAGAAGACTGCTGCAGAACGAGCTGTAATGGAGAAGCTCCAGGCATCACGCTGCTGTACTACAACTGGACCAGTTGCAGAGGAGATGACAGGCATGTCATTGCTTATTCAATTCTAGCAGTCCCCAGTCTCCTACATTTCATGCTGTTTTTGTAAGGGCTACTTTCATTGCTCTTCCTCGTATAGTTTTGTCACAGTGAGCCTTATGGTAAGCTTATAGTAGAGTTACCCCTCCTTTTGGGATGAAGTAGAGGTTTCCCTGGTGTGAAGTTGTTGGTTTTTTTTTCCTTTTTCCTTCTTCCTCCCACCTTGTGAATGATGATATCTTACTGAAGTTCATTTTGCATTCTATTCACAGGTCAGCGACCTGCTTGGTAAGTGTGATGGCACGTGTTTTCTATTCACCTGCTGCTCAAATATATGATAAAGTCTCGACAGACTGTTTCCACCTTTCCCTCCCTTCCCTTTGCACACCTCCTCCCCCGTTGGCACGGCGAGTTCAAGTCTTACCGGCAGCGAGTGAGCGAGCCTCATGCACTTTTCATTCGCTGCCAATCCAGATATAGAGCCGCGCTGGAGGGCATTGTCGCAAAGAGGGTCCCTGGAGGCTCTTGGACCTACGACCTGGGCCCCTTACCCGTCCCCAGGGCCCTCCTAATGATTGCCCTCTGTTTTCTGACACAGAAAGCCAATACCCAGCAGGCAGGGCCGAGGTCAGCCGTGTGGCCTGGAACATCAATATTTCATTGCCCTCCCCTCTCTATAAAAACACCCAGCACTCCTCCACTCACTCCTGCACTGCCTCAGCCCGCTCCAGCTCCTCTCTCTCTCTCCACCGGAGAGCCCTTAAAGTGGCAGCGCCACAGCGAGTGATTGGAGCGGGGCTTTATTGGCAGCAACTATATTTGGAGGCGGCCGACTTGTAAGACCGACATCGGCGTGGTGCGTGTTCAGCCGCGCTGTGGGCACGTGGCAGCTTGTAAGGCACCGTGCAGGAGTGTGGTAAGATGTAGCAAAGGCCTCCAGTGGGTTGGGAGAGGTCATGCTGAAGCACAGCATGTCATGGCGTGGCCTGACGGACACGTGCACAAGGTGCCCTTGCAGTACAGCGCAGCCTTCTGGAAGACTTCCTGCCTGTAAGGAAATACTGAAGGTATCTTAAAGTAAAGGGAAGCGCCAGTTTTGATACCAAAAAATGTATTGTTAAAAAGTATGGATCACAGTGACTCTGCATTCATTTTAAGTTCAATGCTCATAGACCAGCAGTGCTGTAATTGGCTGACTGTGATTTGTTGCCTATTGAAGCATGTTGTAGTTGCTTTCTTAGGCCTCTTCAGTTAACATTGTTTTGCAGTGATCAGCGGTCTCAAAAGCTACAGGGCAATATGGCCAATGTCCAAACACCAATATTCATTACCAGTATCCAAATAACCTGATTCCACCTGTGCACTTAATACAGGTGATTTCACTAATTAACTAATTAGTTAATGGCTGCAGAATATACGTGGTACTGGATTGTAGCTTTTGAATCCAGGTTACCCGTTACTGCTGTTTGGCTCCTAACTGATTGTTGTTCTATTGCTTAGTAGTTAGAGCGGTGAACTACCTGTAAACTAATGTTACATAAAGTCAGTCATGGGCAACTTGGCTTCAGAAGCTTACAACCCAGCTCCATGCATTTGTTCTAGCCATTATTTAAATGAGCTGATCCTACTTACTTACAGCCAGGTAGAGTAGCTCATTACCTGTATTAAGCGCATACTTTAGGTATGACAATGTGGAATATATGGTACTGGATTGTACCTTCTGAAATCCAGGTTTCTTCATCCCTGCATACGGTACTGTTAAAACTTTAAAGATATTCTTTCTAGTAGAAAAGTTACAGAAGTGTCTGTTATACTAGAGAAGAGTACACTCTGTTACTCCATATGTGTAAAAGGACTCTGTACATTTATTGCATTATATTTGTACAAGCACCAAGTAGTGATTGCATTTGATCTGAAATATGCCCCCAAGCAGTGGTCAGTGGCGGAGAAACTACATAACTACCTAAGCACTACATGTGGGCAGTGGGCAATGCAGTTAGGAGCTCAGTGTGCCTTCCACTATTAAGGTGAAAGCTTAAAACTTTTCAAAGAATAATGAGCAGCTCCATACCTCCTGTAGTCAGTATCGACCAGCCTTTAAAACACAGCATAGTAGGCCTTGAAGATTCACAAGATGCAGTCTATTCAGTTAGCCTCATTTTAAATTATTTACAAGGGAAAGTGTACACTGAATTTCATTGTTTAATATGAGCCAGACATTTTTGGGGTGTACCAGTTTCCTTTTAATAGAGTGGTCAGATTTGAAAAGCTAATACACTGGGTATATTTGCTCGGGTAGCCCACTAAACTAAGTTTTATACAGTACAGTAAATATATTGTGTTGAAAGTTATTAAAGCGCATCCAAGAACCTGTTTACAGTGTATGATATTTTTAGGGCAGCAGGGAACTACACCACTATATCTAGACGTGAAAGACAGACATTGGTAAACAGAATACTCAGCAGTTTGGTATATCCACAGCACCCATTGCTTTTCTCCTTCCTATAGATTTTAGTGTAATTTAGAGCGAACTCCTACGAAGTATGTTTTCCTCGTAACCTACTGGAGAACTGTTGTTGAGGCATGGTTGAGTTGCTGTGCTCTAGTGTCTTTGCATACATGCATGTTTTTAATACCATAACAACAGAATACTTTAAATATCTGATTACTTGTTCATTTGTCCATTTGAACAGTAGTGATTATTGTGATAATTTGTAACTGTGCTCAGGCATGTTTATCCTCACACTGTGTGCATACCGTAACCTGTGCCCAACTGAATTGTCCCCAAAATCCTCCTCTTGCACCTCCTGTTTGCACCTCACAGATGATCTATGTTTAGTACCCTGAGGAGTGCTCACTCAGAAGGCAAACATACACTAAGAATCTCTGAGGAAAGTGCCACACAATTTTACACACATACACACACACACACACACATACAGAGAGAGAGTGTGTGCTGAGGGCAAAGGGGATGTGTCCTCCCGCCTGTGCTTCATATCTTGCAGGAAGGAGAGTAAATAAAGTAATAAAGCACGGCAGCGGTGTGTCACAGTTTGATAGCCCCCCCAATCCCCCCAATCTCCGTCCTCTCCCCCCGGACAGCCAGTCCCTCAGCGTGGCTGATTAAGGCTGGGAGGTTAGACCAATAGGCAATCATCATCCAGGACATAACTCAGAGTAGGTCTGTGGGCGACTCACCCTTTTTCTTCTCTTTCTGTCTGCCTCTCTCTCTCTCTCTCTATTTCTCTCTTTCTCTCTCTCTCCCCCTCTCCCTCTCTTTCGTGCTCTCTTTCTCTCTTTCTTTCGTGCTCTCTTTCTCTCTCTCTAATCCCCCCCTTTCTCTGCTGGAGGTTATGGATGGGTCAGATGAGTTTTGTCTGAAGACCTGTGTCAGCTCCCTCTTCATTTGGTCTCTGGGGGGTTGGAGGAGGAGGGGCTGCCCGTCAGCCTCCTCTGTCTCACAAAAAGATTCTGTTCACTGAAGTTAGTCACACCAGTGCCTAATTTGTGTTGATAACTAATGCTTCCATAGTCACGTGGGGTGCCTGGGTTGCAGATTTGCATGTCTGGGAATATATTAAAAAGCAGTTGAGGATTTTTGTAGGTATAGGCATCTAGAACAAAAACAAATCGGTTGAAATTGTTTTGTTTTTTTTTCAAATGTTTTTTGTTCAAATTCCTTAGGTATGTAAAGGATTATTGATTGATCTGTTAAAGAAATACCTGATCCACATATTTAAATTTGTTTGTGGTTGGTCATCTGGTGCCAATAGAACCCTTTTTTACTTCAGCATGGTTAAAGGTAGAGGAGAAAGATTTGCCTTGACCAGTTGCTCTTGTTATGGTTGTCAGGTAAGCAAATGAAAAGATACCTTGGAGTTCTTGGTGCATGGTGTTCTTGCACATAGCACATGTCTCCGTGTCATCAGACATAGAAATGAAATGGCAAGGACAACTGTGTCTTTCATTGATTCTGGTGGTCCTTACATTGGGGGCTACCCAATGCTCAGCCTGCATTATCTGAGCACACGTCGGTATGTGTGTATGTATATAAGGTATGAGTGTGCACACATGCGCACGCACATTTTACACACACAGACGCTCACATAGGCACACACACACACAGACTGTACTCGGCACGAGGGTATTATCATCATCATCATATGTTCCTATCTGTGAGGTCTGCCCTGCCTGACTGCTAGCATGAAAATGATGTGTCCAACGCAGCCGCACTAAGACATCTCAGGTGTTGCATATGGTGTTTTGCATATGTTCCAGATGTCAGAGGCATGGATAGGCAGAGCGCTGCTTCAGCACAAACCGACCATTTGCCAGCCATATGTGTGTTTCCCCAGAACTCTCTAGCGCACCTGTACTGTACATGAAGGACATTTTTATTGCCGCCGATGGGAAAGATGTGTTTTTTTTTTTCCCCTCTGCTAGCTCTTTTGCAGATGGGGTTACGTGTGTCACCCTGAAGTGTGTCAGAGTTCCAGCACAAATGAGGCTGCCGTGCCAAATGGCCTGAAAGGGACCACTCCCCACCCCCCACCCCCTCCGCCCCCATTCCACGATGGTGCCCATTAATTAAGCCCTCATCATCAGCCCCCCTGGCCACCAGGGAGTGGACTGAGACAATAATTAGAATGATCCATGAGGAGCCGAACAGGACAGCCTAAGTGGGAGGGGGGGGGGCTCTGAGTAAAACACAAATAGTAGACCCCAGTCCCCCTGTGCTCGCCGCGAAGCACTGCACATCATCATCATGCCCAAGGCCGACCTCAGCAATCCAGCACACAGGCTATGACATGATGACACCTTCATTGCCAGATTAGTTAATTATGTTATAATATGACCAAAGGAGACGACATCGACAGATTACGGTCAACACCATTTGTGATTGCATGGAAAAGGACTTCAGTAAATTGGTTGTTTTAAAAAAAAAGTGTTCTTTTGGCTAAAACTGGTAGAGGTGCTAATGGCTCCAACAATGTTGGCTTTGACAAGACATATACAGATTGCTATGGATGGAATCATCTGCCAGGCGTGTAAATGAATATGTAAATCTGAGAAGTCTGCACCAATGCCGTGCAGGGTGGGTATCTCAGCGGTATCTATGTCTGAAAGAAGTGTAGGAAGTGAATTCTGGTCTATTCTATTCTACTCTACTCTATTCTATTCTATTCTATTCTATCTGGCTTGTCAGTACTGTGCACGTGTCTTATAACCTTTGTAGCACAGTGGGAACGTTTTTATTGCCTTCATTTACCCTTGCAGGAGGAGGAGCCATCCTACCTGTTTATAGGAGTAAAGGAATGAATGCGCTCATTGATTTTCATTAAAGTCCATCCGTGTCTGAGATGGAGATAGGACTGATCCTCTCCAGTGCCAAACAGCGGCACTATAGCGTGTTAGTGGGTGCAGCCATATGCTCTTCATAATCCTCTGCATGTTTGTGCTATAACTGCACACCAGCTTGCCGTTTGGTGGCAAAAGTGTCGAGGCCAAGTTTGTACAGCACTATGTAAACACACAAATGCATATAATTGTTCTTTTTTCTCTAACCCCTCTCTCATCTCTCTTTATCTACCCCCTTCTCTCTCTCTCTCTCTGTATCTCTCTCTTTCAGTCTATTTCCTACCATCTCTTTCTTTCTCTCCACCTTTATCTCTTTCTTTCTCTCTCCCTCTCTCTTTAGCTCTGTCTTTAGCTCTCTCTCTTTAGCTACCCTCTCTCTCTCCCTCTCGCGCTCTCTCTCTCTCTCTCTCTCTCTCTCTCTCTCTCTCTGTCCCTGTCTCTGCTCCTTCAGTCACTCGTCATGCCTGTTGCCTCATCAGCTCTGCTGTCAGCATGGGGCAATGCTGGCTGTTTGACTGCGGCTTTGTGCTGGCATAATATGTACATATGCAGATGAGGGAGACGCCAGTGTTTCAATACAGGGCTTCAGACAGCTCATCTGTATGCGCTTAGGGTCGTTTTATCAGCAGCGCTCGAGTGTCTCTCTCAGGCAGTCGCTGCAGGGGAGTCTGAAAGCATCCGCCTTAAAGCAAGACTAAGGAGTTGTTACGTTAACATAATGTTTTTAAAAATCCTTTTGATGGCGCATCAACACTTAACAGGGTGAACAGCACATCTGCTATACCCTTTGGGCCCCCTGTATTACTGACAACAGCGCTGTGTAAGCTTGCCGACTCAGTAGAATACCTGTAGGTTGTGTGAGGACCAGACTACAAATCTTACAAATAATCTTTGCCCTACCTAATGCATCACCATAGCCGATAGGTATATAGCCCATAGATGTATAAATATCCTGCAGAAATGTACTTCGTCTGTGGACATAGTTGTTTTCAAAGCCCAGATGCCTCTGGATTCACCTGTGATCCATTGCAAATAAAGAGATCCAAATTGCAAACAAATCATATGTGTGTAGTACTAGGCTGTGGTAAATGTTTACGGTATTGTTAACTGACAATTGTGCTTCCAACCTGTAATGACCAGACGGCAATTCTTTAAAGCAAAAAAAAAACTCCTTATTGTTTTAACATCGTCCATATAATAGGCTGTGTGAGAGAGAGGGACTGATAGCAGGATGCTTTGTTCTTGCTTGGTCTTCTCTCTCAGTATAGTAAAGACTGGTTCACTAATGTAAGAAGTGGAATGTAAAAAAAAACGAGAGGAAGCAAGAAAGGTCAGATTCACCTAAGGGGCAGAATTCTCTCTCTGCCATCTTTAATGTAAATCACCAAGTCTAACAAATACTTTACATTTTAGCCCCTTTTTTCCTTCCTGCTGGTAACCATATCAGCTTCATCTGTTGATTTGAATGTTATTTGAAATGTCAAGGTAAACCATGTCAGGAGGGAATTTAAATTATGCCTCTTGCCCACAGGCTTATGGCCGTATATGTCTTGCCACATAATAGGATTGGAATCGAAAATGTGGCGGGGTTAAAAAAAAAAAAAAAACGTAGGCAAAAGAATATATTGGAATATGTGCAGGCAAATCATTTTCACTGCCTTTCCGCTCCTTTACAGGCTGAGCCAGAGGGATTCTCCCACTTTCACTTGTATGTGTGTGCTGCCTTCCTGGTCCGCTGGAGGAAGGAGATTCTGGAGGAGAAGGACTTTCAGGTAAGGGGCTGTAGAGCGCAACATCTTTTTTTGGTTCACCCCACGTGTGTGTGTGTGTGTGTGTGTGTGTGTGTGTGTGTGTGTGTGTGTGTGTGTGTGTGTGTGTGTGCACACTCACACACACACACTCCAGTGCAAGTCCCTGGAGCTGTGCATAGTGTCCTCGCCGAGCCACCTCCATCGTCATTAACTCCGGAGGTCGCCGGGTTGCCATGGCTGCATTAGTGTGATGACAGCAGCAGCTGCTGTAAGGTGACATTGCCGGTGCACTTTGGTGGCCGTCCCCTTTCGCTTGGCGGTGAGTCCCTCCTCTCCTCAACTCTCCTCTCCTCTACACTTCTCCTCTCTCTCTCCCCCCCCGCTCCGCTTCTCTCCTCTGGCTCACCCCTGGAGTGATATGGGGGTAAAACAAGGAAAGTAGGCAGGAGAGGAGAGAGAGGCCAGACACATGTCCATCATTAGGAGTACTGTGTGTGTGTGTGTGTCTTCGTTCCTCTGAGAGTGTGTGTGAGAGTGTGTGTTCTCCTCTGAGTACCTGTTCCCCTTGGTTAATGGTCTCTGTCCTGAAGAGACCTCTGGTAGCCTACTTCACTTGAGCCTCCTCTTTGGGTCAAGCCGCCTCAGCGTATGCAGCAATACCCATGGACACACTTGCTGTCTGTCACGTCAGCCACAACGTGATGTTTCACGATCCCCATTTCTCTTTTCCTCTCTCTCTCTGTTCTAGACTTTGTTTTCCTGCCACCCTTGCCTGTTGTTTTGTGCCCCCCTCCTCCCCTTTTTTCATCTTTTCCGTGTCATTCTTCTCTTTCATGCCATCTTGCCATTACACTCCTCTTTTTTCTCTTGCTGCTGCTGTGCTGTCCATTCATCCACTTTTCTTCTTTGTGCTCACCCCAGTCCCTCCCTCCTTGTGGCTGTGTCTTGCGCAGATGGAATTGAAATTTTGATTGTGTGTGTGTGAAAATGTGTGTGTATGTGTGTGTTTACGTGTGTGTGATTGTGGGTGTGTGTGTGTATGTATGTTCGTGTGTGTGTGTGTGTGTGTGTGTGTGTGTGTGTGTGTGTGTGTGTGTGTGTGTGTGTGAGATTGTCTGTGTGTGTGAGATATTGTGTGTATGTGTATGTGTGTGTGTGTGAGCGCGCAGCTGAATATGCTGGGAGGCAGTGGTGCGTGGCGCCGGGGCCCTCAGTGTGAATCCCCGCCCAGTTGATTTATTGTGTTTACAGTACCCACTGATTCAGTATTATCCCCCCTGCACCACTGCAGAACACGACCGCTTGGCATTCTCCGCCAGCGTGTGCCAGTGGCCAGAGGCATCCATCCTCAACCCCCGCGCCCCCAAAACCCCACACACACCCCACCCTGCGCCCCACTACACCCCACCTCCCATCCAAACAGGCCCTGGAGCAGGGCACCTCACAGCCCCCCACTCTTACCCCCAATTCCACAAACACACACACACTGTCTCTTTTTCTCTCTCTCTCTCTCTCTTCCCACCACCACACACCTCTGCCCACTCTGGAGTTTTGGAGATGATCTCAGGACATATGGCCAAGCCAACTCCATCACTTAGTCGCTTGGCCCAGTTTTCTTTTTAACTACATAAAGTTACTCTTGATGGTCTATCAAATGTTCTACAAACCCAAGGATGACTTTTTTTTCCTCCCTGCTCCTCCCGCGAAGCAGTAATTGCATCGCAAGCCCAAGAAAAGAAAGACAGGGTGAGACTTATGATGAGAAATGAAATAACTCTTCAGTCCAACAGTGGGGGATTGATTTTTCTCTCTCTCTTTCACTTTCTCGTTCTCTCTCTCTTTCTCTCTCTCCTGTGTGAGAAAAGATGTGATAATCACTGGTGTCTTAGGGGAGTCTCGTCTCCGGCATAGCAAACAGAACCCCCTCCACCGCCCCAACACCCACCCCCTTCACCAGGCTGGTGTGTAGATATTCCTCTCTGTTCTCGCACCTTTCAAACCAGCCAAACCCACCAGCTACATTTTCTTTCAATGCCTCACACTTCTCAACCCTCCAATTAATTTGGGGGATGGGGGCCGTGTGTATCAATGTGGTTTGGCGCAACGCACTGGAAAGCTGAGACGCAAGAGAACGCAGGGAGGAGGGAAGGATATATGTACGGATATTTGTTGTGATGTGTTTGTCAGGAGTCATTAGTATGTTCCTTCCCCCCTCGAGCCCCCTTGTGAGGAGTAGAGAGAGTCTCTGCCATTCTGTCTGTCTGTCTCTCTCCCTCTCTTTCTCTCTCCTTCTCTCTCTCTCCTCTCTTTTTTTTTCCTCTGCAGTCTCAGTCTCTCATTCCATTCCACGTCTTTCTCTTTTGCCACCCCCTCTGTCTTGACTTTTCTCTCTCGTTTACTCCCCTCTGGTAGTCTCTTACTCATTTCAATGCCCCTCCCTTCCTCCTTATCTCATTTTCACTCTGTCTGTTTCTCTTCTTTCTTCCCCTCCCTCTTTCTGCTTTGTGTTATTTGTTCTCTAGTTCATTTCCATGCAAGTTTCTTCACCCCCCCCCCCCTCCCCAACCACTCCCTCGCTCTCTCCTCCTTTTGTTAAGCTCTTTTGTCAAGCTCCTCCTCAGTCTGTTGTGGTGCCTTGGGTCTCTCTCTCTCTCTCTTTCTCTCTCTCTTTCTCTCTCTCTCTCTCTCTCTCTCTCTCTGTCTTTGTCTCTGTCTCTCTCTCTCTATATATATCTCCATCTCTCTCTCTATCTCTCTCTCCCTCTGTCTATCTTAGCATCTTGTCTGACGTGCTCCTCCGTTTGGCGACGGTGACAATGACGTAGCCAATCGTGGTGCGGCGCTGCTTGTGCTCTGCTCGAGCGCGGAGCCGCCCTGTTCCGACCGCCACCGCTGCGGCCGATTTGCTGGCGGTGCAGTTGGGGGGGACGCGTCGCACGTCTCCAACCCTTTGCCCGACCCCTTGCCTCCGCCAGCCTTTGTAATGAGTTCTATTCTTGGCAGGTGGGCGCTTAATAAGTCTGACCCAATTAGGGAGAGCAGGGAGGGGAAGACTGGCGCTGGAGCCAGCGAGCGAGCGGAGAGGAGAGGAGACTGTGGTGGTGGCGGGCAACGGGCCTGGCTGGCGTCTCGGCAGCTCCCAGCAGCATTTCCCTCCCCCACCTCCCCCACCTCGCATCCACAGACATTCACAGATGCTCTCATTAGATTCCCTTGGATGTGACCTTTCCCCAGGGCACGGCCACCAGCAGTCAAGCCCGCCCCCCCCCCCCCCCCCAAGCACACACACACACACTGATACACTCATCTACATAGTGACACACACATATACACTCATAAACTGCAGACACACACGCATAGAACCACATACACATACACACACACACGCACATGGCCTTCTCACAGTCTGCGTCAGCTGGCTGCACCAAGCTTATTTCTGTGCCGTGTGCTCATCACACCCACTGTCCTGCAAAGCCACCCTCTCCTCTCCTCTCCTCTGCACTGTACCTGGGACCCGCTGAAGGACATAAGGTGTAATTAAAAGCCAGTGATCAATATCCATTGTGTGGTCAGCTGAGTTTGCACCTTGAGGAGTGCCAGTGAAAGGTGGTGTGACGAGTGTGTGTGTGTGTGTGTGTGTGTGTGGGCATGCATGTGTGCGTGCGTGTGTCCATGTGTGTTTGTGTTTGTCAGCCACTGTGTTAATGGCTGCTTAAGTGAGCATGGCACAATAATGGCCACTCCTCTTAGCCGCTCCAGTCTCCTGTGGTAATGTAGCAGTGCAACACACACACACACACACACACACACCTGACACGAGTCTGTTCAGGTAGAGCTGGGAACAGATTTTTCCGCATTATATTATTAGAATGTGACTAAGAACACTAAACCCACAGACAGCATCGTATGAAATTTTTTGTGTCAGATGTAAGCTCAAACATGAAGACGGGGTGAAAATACTACGGACTTGCATGTCGCAACTGCAACCATGACAACATAGAACAGACTGGTACTGATCGTATCAAGCATGTTTGATTCAATCTGACTTGCGTCAACACTTGGAAAGATCGTGTCACATTGAAATCTATTTCCGCAACAAACTCGTGTTGCAGCTGAGCACCACGACTGGCCTTGATTTACCTCAGCCTATACCTATACCTATACCTATAACGTGCCTGGACGTTCCATCATATCAGAATCGGGGTGAAACAGCAGGAGGTCTGTTCAGACGGCACAAAAGAACAGCAGCCTCTGTGACAGGCGAGGCGACTTGCTATCTACCCCACCGAGTGCCGCAGCAGGGCACGGGCGCCCAAATGTCAGACCCTGCTGGCATTTAGCGAGGTCAATATGCAGCAAATGAGCTCTCATTAGGGCTTTGTTTATGGCATAATGGGAAGCCTTTTTCTGCGGCTAATGAAACAAACACAGAGAACTTTCTCCCCCTTTCGCCTCTGATTAGCCATGCAGTCTTGCTCAGCACTGCTCCTCACACGCACACAAAAGAAGTGAAAAAGGGGGAAAAGGAAGGAATTTTTGAAGTATATTTTTTAGTGTTAGACAGTGAGGAGAGACGGGAAGCTAGAAAAAGAGAGAGATGGGTAGGGATCGGGAAAACACCACACACCCCATTCAAACCTGAGCGCACATGGGCACCTGAACTATTTATGGTACGGTTGCTGCGGCCAGCTGCCCCTTGAAAAAAAAAAATGTTTTGCTGACATAATTCGTAACTCTAGAGAGTACACGCAAATAAGCAAATGGCCATAGGACATTTAGATCATGTTTCCAAAACGAGACGGTCTTCACCTGCTCTCGTGTTTGTGTCTGTGTGTGTGTGCGTGTGTGTGTGTGTGTGTGTGTGGGTGGGTGGGTGTCTGTGTCTGTGTGTGTGGTCCCCGACCCCAATGGCAGGCCTCACCTGTACACGGGCCCAGCTGGGACACAGAGCCGCGCTTGTCACCCCCAGCTGTCTGACAGCGCCACACAGGAGGGAGGGGGGATGGGGCGGGGGAGGTGAGGCTGACGTGCCATATGTCTCACTGCCCTTACCTGTGCACCTGCTCTGGTGGAAACACCTTCACAGATAAAGCGCTGCTCATTACCCTGTCCCCTTCCATTCATCTGGTCCACCGCTGGAGGCTGGACAGGGGTCAGGATGTGTGGTCAGTGCACGCGTACACACATGCACCTACATTCTGCTTATACGCGCATTCTCTTTCTCACACACCCCTACCTACATGCACACTCATACACACATTCTCTCTCTCTCTGGCTCTCTCTCTCTGTCTCTATTTTTCTCTCGCACACACACGTACACAGGCACACAGGAAATGGGTGGTGTTGCATCACACACAGTAGCAATATCCCACGCCTGCACTGACTCACCTCTCCTTCCACGCTGTCAGGCATGTGTACACGGGTCATAGTCTCCTTGGTTAATCTGAGCCTTTAGCTTTTTAATGTTGTGAAGACACACACATGGGAACAGGGCGTGCACTGGCGATTGGGTCAAGCTGACCACTGTATCCCTGAGTAGACGAGTATATTGTGTGTCAGTAAGAGGTAGATAGAAACTTTAATATTAATACATATGTTGTATCTGTACATTTAAATTTATCACAGAAATATCTGTTTAAAAGCATCACCTCCTCATCCTTATATTCACAAAATGACAGGAAGTGTGTCATCAATGTACTACTGGCACATTTAGGAACTATATAGTTCCTTAAATGTCTACTCAGGTGTTCAAGAGACTTTTTAGTAGGTGTACGTGCCATGGTAACAAAAAAATCTTACTTTTTCACTTAATCCTTTCATTCTCTGAATTAATGCAGTGGCCATATGAATAATTTTAATTTAGTTGGCCTTTTCTAACAGTTTTGGTAAGTCAGGCCTGGATAGTGTATTTCAGGCACATTTTAGTTAATCCATTGCTAAAAAAAATGGAAAAAGGAATACATTATATATAATCTAAATAGTCTTGTATGAAGCAAGCTAAATTCACCTTTAGGATATGGTTCACAGAGAAAAAAATGAATCCATGCTTGTTGCATTTATTATGCTTCCCATTAAAAACCTGTGGCTGTCTCCGCCTAATGCTCAACCTCAGGTGCCTTAAAGAGCTGAACTAAAAGGATTCCCTGTCTTTGTGAATAACTTAGAGCCAACAAATCCTTAATGTGTTGTCGGGAAGAGAGAGGGAAGAGCAAGAGATGCACAGAGGCATAATGCTAGGAGCTTTTTTAGGGGCTAATGCACTTCCTCCTAGCTGCTAAAAAGCAGAGTGTTGACTTTGGTTGTTTTCAAACTGAAAAATAGACATTATGACACTTGTTTACCTCAAAAAGCCCTGAAGGAGATTTTTTGTGAAATGAGTCCATCAGATGTTTATATAACAAAGTACAGACTCTACATGTATACTCACATAAAAAGGAAATGAAAGTGAGGAAAAGTAAAGAGAGCTTTTCCAAGTTTGTTTAATTTCTCACATTCTGTGTTGACTCACCACTATAAAACCCAGCTCTGGCTCTCTCTAGTATCAGAACTCAGAGTGCTGTTTTAGTTAACGAGTCGTATCGCCCCAAAATATGATTTAGGTCAGCAGAGTGTCAGTACATTAAAATCTGTTTTCTTTCTTTGACTCCCTTTATCTACAAGCGCCAAGTTTAACATTAACCTGTTCCTAGATTCACCATGAGTCTATTGTTTACAAAGATTTTGTGTGTGTTTCTCTTGATAAGGCTCAGTGATATACTGTATGTCACCCGAAGGTTGCAGGTTTAATATGTGTTAGCTATGGTATGCATCTCTCTATAATCTACGCATCCTGCTCATCATACAGGCTTCTGGTCCTGCAGTATCACTCTTGTCATTTGCCAATAGCTCTCACTGAGTTATAGTGTTGACTCTATTAGGAGTGTTGCATTGAAAGATGAGCCGACGTAAACTCCCCTTGATTAATCGAGGGCCCGTCCCATTCATCAGAAAACTTGTAATTTTGTCCAAACTTGGGCACTCAGTTAAGGGTGCCTCATTTAACGCTTCCAATCTGATAGATTATCCTTCAGCCAGGCCTCCCCTTGAATGAGGACCCAACCCCGTAAATGTGCTTTAATACAGTCTAGTAATAGAGTATCTCCACTGGCCTGTGAGTCTATTGTATGAAATGGCTATGTACAAAGAAAAGCAAGCGGGTAAATAAATAATAATACGGAAAAAGAAAAATTAATGTACTGGAAGTAATTACAGCCATCGCCCAAGCCCAGACCCCTGGTGCTCGGCGCTGACTTGCATCGTTCTATCTTACGAGGGTTTTGATAAACAAAGCCGTTTAGAAAAGTAGTCGGAAATCAATCAGGGCCACCCTTCCTTGCTCGGGCCACACCGGTGCTTGAGACGGCAGTAGTCCGTAGGTGTTTCAGTGAGTAAGCTGAGCTTGCGGGTGCACTTGAGCCCTCTCTGATCGATCCGCACAAACTCCGGGTGCTCAGTAAGAGGAGAGGCCAGGCAAGCTGATGTGTTGATACTCTGTGGGAGGCTAGTCCATCATAAACCTCAAAACAGCTAGTAGTAATTACAGTGCTGCACAATAGCCCACACCCACCTTAAAAAAAAGAAAGAAGGGGGAAAAAAGCTACCTTTGTGTCTTGCGAAGATTTGTGCCGGTGGCCATCATTAGAGGGTTGTCATTGGCACCCGGTGCTGTTTATCAAGTCTGAGCGTGTCTGCATCAGTGCAACACCGCGCCACCCATAAATAATGAAGCCATGCATTGGTCGTTATCTGCTCCGAGCGCTGTCGAAAGCAGGACCAATCAGAAATGGCCCCACTTCATTTCACTTTTTTTTTTCCAATTCAGGGACACAAGATAAACAAAACAAAACCTACACAAGCGAGCAATCGGATAAAGCAACTGGAGGCAGAGTTTGTTTCAGAGTCATTTAACCAGTGGTTGTTGTTGAAGGAACATGGATGTCAAAGCCATATCTCTTGAAAACGCATTGTCTGTGAGAGGGACTCACTTTATGTGCTCTGCGCTCGTGGGCTGATGTGGTCTCAAGCAGCCCGAGGACACGTCGGCAGCTTGGCTAATGTCTGCTTATTATTTTCTTTCTTTGTGGATTTGGAGGCTCTGTGGTAATTAGGGCCACTGTTCACAGCGTGGCTTGATTAAACTCCGCTCTGGCGTATGAAAGCCCAGCAGCAGCATTACGACGATAGCAACAGAGTGGGACCCATCATGGGCTGGCTGTCAGCAGCTGTCTCCACTGAGAAGCTGCTATCGGAAGGGGACGAATGGATGTTCCAGCTGGCCCTCTGCTCTAATAAACAGCCTGTTGGTTTGTGCATAGCAGGGTCAGTGTCCAGTGAACCGGCTTTGAACATCTAAATGCCACTGACCTTAAATAGTCTCACTTTTACTTGCTTGGTTGAATTCCTGTTCCCATCTGAGTTCTGTTTGTCTTTGTGCAATAGCACATTGTGGTTTTCAGTTCCTCACAGTAGGTGGCTAAAGTAAATCTCGTGGATAGCACCTATGTCTTCCTTTAGTGTCTCATATCATGCATGCATTGAGTTTGACTAATGTCTGGCGAGTTGGTTTATTATACTGCATATGTGCACGCTCATTAGGCTTCATTAGCTTTTTCATAGACCTGTTAGATGATTCAACTATATAGAGGGACTTGAGGTCATATCATGACATTAGTGGATTAATTAGGGAAGAATATCATATGCTCTTCAGAAAGGAAAATGATGGTGATTATTAATTTTGGCAGTTACACAGGGTCATTAGGTTTGACAAACACCCTAATTAGGTCTCAGTTTATACTATCATAATTGTTGTGAGCTGCTTTGATTAAGTGCAGCCCACTATGCCAGGCCAATTGAGCATTTATTTTTGATATCAGGCATATGTGTTATTTACATGCAAGCCATTTCTTTAAACTCGTTCATTAGTAAGCCTTGTTTGTGTTAACTAGTGAGGGCTTAAATTCTCAGTAGGTAATAAATAAGGCCCAAACCCATACTAGCTAACGAGTGAACTAGTGGCATTTCTGATCTTGCTAGTGTACTAATTATGCACAGCACACTGGTTAACTAGTGGACACTGAAATGCACATTAGTTAACTAGTTAAAGATTTCTTTCTTTTACTAGTAAACTAGTAAGGTACCAAAACCTGTACTAGTTCACTAATGAATGTCACCCTCATACCAGTTAACTGGTCCAAATATGGCAAGCCAATTGCGAATTTATTCTGATACCTTGATATCAGGCATAACTGTCATATGCATTTAAGACATTTTTGTAGTGAACCACATTTTTTCTGAACTACTAGCAAGAGACAAAAAGTTAACTAGTGTGCATTTTGGCTTACACTAGTTAACTAGTAAGAGCCAGAAATGTCCACTAGTTAACCAATAAAGCCCAAAATGCATACTAGTCAGCTAACTGAAGGTCTTGGGCTCTACAAGTTAATTAGTGACAGCCACAAATGTGCACAAGTTTACTAATGAAGGCAAAACTCCTCACTCGTTAACTAGTTGGAGTAGTGAAATTTCATTAGCTAACTAGTGAACCATACATTTTTCTCTAGCTAGCTAGGTGAAGTCAGCACACTCACTAGTTAATTAGTAGATGCATCCAATGTCTGAGCTAGTTAGGCTATAAATGTGTACTATAAAAGACTATAAAAGTAAACTAGTTCAAGCCAAAATTCACACTAGTTAGCTAGTTGAACAGAATTCTAATTAGGAGGTGGAGAAAACTGAGCATTTAAAAATGTTATTGGCTCCCAAGTTCCAAATAGAACATGCCAACCTATCACAGCGTAGAATTATACAAATATCCCACCCACCACATTTGCATGTTGCACGCTAGTTAAAATGCTGGCCTATGGAACTTTAGCTAGTAAACTAGTGACTTCAGTATAACACTTTGATGTGAACTAATGAAGGCGAAACTGCTCACTCAATAACCGGTGAAGACACAAATGTCCTGTAGTTAACTGGTGAGGTGCAAAAAGTGTCACTAGTTTACTAGTGTGTACCAGAACACCCATTAGTGAAGTAGTGAGGGCAATTTCTGTTTGACTAGTTAACCAGTGAGATGAGAAAAGGGTCACTTGTCTCAAGTAAAGATCTAAATTCCCCCATAGTTTACTAGTGATGGTGTTTTGTGATTGACTAGTTAACTAGTGGCATGCATATTTTGTCCACTAGTTAACTAGCAAGAACACAAACTACAAACACAAACTAAGCTACACTACCGTTGAAGCAACACACTCTGATTTTTCCAGCTATTTATTGCAATTCAAGAATTGGAAGTCCAATGAATACCTTGAAATGGTACAAAGGTAAGTACTGAATAGCCATTTGAATTTTTACCCAAAACTGAAAAATAATGTACATTTCAGAATTGTACAAAAAGGCCTTTTTAAAGTGGGTTACCTGTTCAGCAGCAATGAAGGTTAAATTACCTTGATAGCTGCTGTTACTAATTCCTAAAGGGGTTCCAACCTTTCTTGATTATTTACAACACCCAATGTCTGTATAAAAGCAGTGTTGAAACACACTGTGGTACCAGACCTTAAGGAGCATCAGGTGAACAGTATTGTACTGAATAAAGTAGTGTGTTGTTACAAAAATGGAAAGCAGTTAACAAAAGGGAAAAGCAATTAGCACTGGAAGAGAGACAGACCATCATAACACTTAAAAGTGTCTGTCTTTCCTACAGGGAAAATGCAAAGAAAGTCAAGGTGTCAGTGAGTACAGTTTTCTTCACCATCAAAAAGCACTCAGAAACTGGGGGAAACTCTGACAGGAAGCGGTCTGGCAGACCCAAGGCCACAACTGAATCAGAGCACAAGTTTCTAAGAGTTAACAGCTTGTGTGATAAGCTGTGCTTGAAGCTGTTGTCCTGTGAGCTGCCTATCAGTGGTCGTAGTAAGCAAGTCTCAGTTTCAACTGTGAGGACAAGACTTTGAGCTGCAGGTTTGACAGGATGAGTTGCAGCAAGTCACTGTTAAGACATCAGAATAAGACAAAGAGGCTCTCCTGGGCCACGAAACACAGCTATTGGACTACTAAAGACTGGAGGAAGGTATTATGGACTGATGAATCAAAATGTCAAATTTTTGGTTCATCACACAGGACCTTTGTACGCCATTGAGTAGGCAAGAGGATGGTTCCACAGTGTGAGACATCAACTGTCAAACATGGAGAAGGAAGTGTGATGGCCTAGGGCCTTTTTAGCTAGATCCAGGGTCGGTGACTTGTACAGAGTGATTGGCACCCTGAACCAACATGGCTACCACAGCTTTCTGCAGCGCCATGCAATACCCTCTGGTATGCGCCTAGCTGGTTCATCCTACAGCAGGATAATGACCCAAAACACAAGTCTATACTATGCCAAAAATACCGCAGGAAAAAAGAACAAGATGGTAAGCTTGAAAATATGGAGTGGCCAGAACTATTTTCAGACTTAAATCCCATCGAGCTGGTTTGGGATGAACTGGACAGAAGAGTGAAAGCCAAGCAACCTACAAGTGCCGTACATTCTGAAGAATATTTGATTTCTCTTGTAAAAAGAATACCACGAGTATGCTTAGCTGTTATATCTGCCAAAGGTGGCTACTTTGATGAGTAGAAAGTTTAAAATACATCTTGGGTTGTAAATTGATTTCATGATTTCTTTTTCAACTTAAATTGCTTATGTGTTCTGTGCTTTCATTTCAGAGTGCAATGACACAATAAACTATTTGATTTTCAGTAAAAAATTGGAAAAAGTGTGATGTTCTAAAACTTTTGACCGGTAGTGTATGTACTTGAACTGTTTAAGATGAAGTGAAGCTCAACTTATTTACTATGTGTAAGCGTGTATGTGTGTATATACATCTTTGTGTGCTGTGTTACTCTGAATTGTAATGCTCTATTGAGTGTTAACTGATTGGCAGAGAGAGTGCATGTGTGTTGTGTATGTGTGTTTTACGGAGACTCCGTTGTCTTTTTTTTTTTTTTTTTTGTTACTCCTTTTCTTTGGCAGCAAGAGTGCGCCCTCGCCATCTGATGGAGTGCTAACCAGAAGGGTTCACCTTTATCAGGGGCTGTGGATTGGGTGAATTAGGCTGGGAGATTGAGGCTGCGGCTCGGCGCTAAGCCCCCTCTAATGCAGTGATTGACTCTGAGGGCTGCCGGGGCTGGCGGCTACCCGACGCCGGCGCGCAAGTGAATTAGAGTCGGCTCTCGCTATGCTTAAGAACAGGGAGGGGCCGCCGCCAGGGTCACAGCGATGCAGCACAGGCACGCCGCAGATATACTGATAGATTGACAGCATGTCGGCTCTCTGGTCAGAAAGGCCGTATCGGGGAGCAGCAGTGAGCTGATTGAAAGTTTAAATGATTTATACAAGAGGTACGCAGGGGTCTGCCATGCCTCCTCTTTCAGACGGCCGCAGAAAGTCCTTGTGCCAATTCCAGCTCGACTCAAGCAAACATAGCGTTGCTCCTGGCAACAGTGTCTGACTGTGTAACTGGCTTAAGTCAGGACCTGTTTTTTTGTACTGTTTGGCTTACTGTTTCCCATCTCTTCTCTCTCTCTCTCTCTCTCTCTCTCTCTCTCTCTCTCTCTCGCTCGCTCTCTCTCTCTCTCTCTCTCTCTCTCTCTCTCTCTCTCTCTCTCTCTCTCTCTCTCTCTCTCTCTCTCTCTCTCTCTCTCTCTCTCTCTCTCTCTCTCTCTCTCTCTCTCTCTCTCTCTCTCTCGCTCGCTCTCTCTCTTTCACAGGGCCTCATGATTCTGCTGCAGAACCTACCCACCATGCACTGGGGCAACGAGGAAGTGAGCGTTCTCCTAGCTGAGGCCTATCGGTTGAAATTTGCCTTTGCAGATGCGCCCAACCACTACAAGAGATGAGGGTGGGACACCTCTCCCAACACACAAACACTGATGACTCCCAATGGCCCTTCGTCGTCCTCCCTCCCACTGGCCCCAGCCAATCACGTTCGAGATTAAAGTGTGGGTCTGTGAACAATTTACAACTGTGCTAGATTTACCATGTTCCTCATGTCCTTATGTTCCTGTGTTTACACTCCAGCATTAACCCTCTTAATTACTGGGTCATGTAACATCCATGATGATATCAAAATGACATCGAATCACAAGCACACTGACTTTTTTCTTTCCCTTTTTGCCATTATAAAACCATGTCCTCCTCTACTGTGAGGTTTCTAGGCAACAGGAGGTTTTCATGCTAGATTATTAATTGCAGTAGTTAGATTTCTCCAGCATGGATCCAGACAGAGAAGTTGAGGCTGAAATGACTGACTGATTTGGAAAACAAAACTGTCACGCAAGAAGTTCGAAGAGAAGTGGGCGAGCATGAACAGTGGTCAGCACTTGAGTGGAGTGCCACAACTGACCGGACGACCCAACCTCCCTCTGGTCAGAGAACTGACAACTTTGATTGATTGCTGAACAACAAAATACTTAGTGTAATGTCAGTCGATTTGGTTTGAAGCAATAATCATCAATTTAAAAAAAAAATCTCCTACCTGATTGAGATGACTAAATAACATCATCATCTCCTCCTATGTGCAGAAAGAGAACACTTTCTTTTCACTTTGGACTACCTCAAGAGCCAGTCTGAATGGACTTGCAGACATGTAGTGGAATGGAATGTGTATGGACGCATTGGGTTTACAGGTTTGTGAAGATTTCACCAGACTCATATTCATTTCACTGGCAAGGGACATTTTAAACCATGAAGCAACCCTTGAATTTGCCTTAATCCGGCTGCTTCATGTGTTTAAATCTGTGAAGTTGGAGAGGGTTCTGATGGCTGGACTGTGTGGGTGGGGGTAAGCATTCATGAAATTAACCATTTACTTTTCAGTTAGCCTGGGTTTTTTCCCCAAACCCCAGTTTACTTAATAAAGCATAATTGTTGCATGAAACTTTTGAAGTTGTGACTAGGTGTGATGGAATACTGTGCTCTTGTTAGATCTAATCTTTTCAGTATTCAAACCGAATCCCCTCCTGTCCATCATGTTGCCAGATTCTTAAATTGTGTGCCAGTTCTACAACTAATTCCCAGTTCTCTGTGAATAGAAAACTGCACTTGATGAAAGACTATTTTCTTCTGCTTTGTAAAAATATATATATTCTTTGAATCAGCTTTTTTTAATCCTTTTTTATGTCTACTTTTTACATGATCCTATTACGTTGTGCCTAACTTCATCTGGACAATACCATCACAGATATTTATTTTTCTTTAAAGATAATTTAAAAATGGTGAAATATATGCAGAACATTTTCAGTTTGGACTTTCACTCCCTGGCAGTGAAATCAGTAGCTACATGACGTTTTGTACTGGGGTACAGAAATCGAGGCTTTTTAAGGACGTTAAGACCATTGCTTCTCATTAAGGCTGTGTCTCTTTCTGACTGGGTGAGTGTTGACATTACGTTACCTTTTTTCTTGCTAGTGACTGTTCTGATTTTTTTTTTTTTTTGTGGTTGCCATTATATGGGACATGACCTCCCCCACTCTGGACATGTTTCATGGGAAGTCTGAAAGCTTCTGGAATGTTCTTGATAAATTGTGTACAAAATAGTGCATTTTCAAACGTCTGTAAATAGAAATAAATATGTAAATAAATACTATATATGACAATATGTTTCCCAGAATCCTCCTCTTTTCATTTTGACTCATGGGATTTTACATTCATGAGCCCATGAGGAGTTCATGTGCAAAGGGTGAATTGTAAGTCAGGAATTTAAACTGTTGCTGATTGTGTTTAAGAAAAAAATCAAGAAATGCAAACAGCAACACCATCCTTCATATGTATATCATTATTCAAAACCTGTGATATGTGATCGTAAATAATACTGGGTGTGCACATTCAACTGTGCAACATGTAAATGATCAGAGTTTCACCATATGTGATTAGGGACCAGCTGCTGTCTTGACTTTGCCCCATAAACTAAACCCTATGCATTAAGTGTCTCCTGTCATCCTGTGCAGCAACATCTTTACAAATATCACACATTAGGAGCCAGCAGATTCCCACTATACATGCTGCAGTACCAGCATACATTTTATAAAACTGCACAAGGCTTTGTCAAGGTACAGTACCATGTTTCCTGTGGTGCCTGTGGCAGTATCGCTCAGGTTTGGGTAATGAGGATGGGAACGTGCTGGAGAGAGGGAGTTCCTCTCATTAGGCTGACTGATGTTCACAGTGGCAGGTAATTAAAGGCCTGCAGCCACACCGCCTTCCACGCCATTCAAATGAATTAAAAACGCATTAGAATCACCATGGCTCTCTGAATCTGGAAGGTTGTACAACAGAAGGAAATGGAGGTAGGGAGGGTGGTCACGAACGCAAACATGAGGGATAGAGCAGTGGAGAGACTGCTCAGGTGGCTAAAAAGCTTACCTGTGTCACTGAGGCTAAGCTTTTTGTAAATATAAAAGAGATGTTAAAGTCGGTATGAAGGCCCTTCCACACACACTTCGCAAAGAATTTTTGAAGTTATAAAACACATGCTTTCTAATTAGTCTGTCTACACAGAGGATAACATTTTTTGCAGTGGAAGACTGAGACATTTTGGTTCTATTGATGTTGCACAACAGAGCATTGAAAAGAACTGAAAGCTCCACTGAACGAACCACAATTCTGCATTGCACTTGATGAGCATCAGCCATAATCAAGCATGCTTATGGTCTCTTACCATGCATCACACATTTTACCAAATTATTTCTTAAAGACAACAAAGTGCAGTGTACACTCTTTTCAGATAAAAACTTGAATTACAAAAAAGGTAGAAATCAACAGGATCTGCCCAACTGCTTGTTGTGCTTTGTGATGGCAATCTCATGATGGCTAAAGATGTCAAAGATCCTAGAAATGGACACTCTGCTGTTTCTTTGCGAGCCTAGATGGTGCATATCAATGGAGTTGTAAACAGAGTTACTTATATATGGGTGTCAGGTCTTTTGAGGAGAAATTCAGCCATCCTAAAAAATCAATTTGCTCTCAGTACCTTGGCATCAGGGGCAAAGATATTTTTCATCATGTGTAAATCAGTCCATAAATCACATTCAACAGTGTAAATATAGCTCTCCCTAAGTTACTGGGCAGAATCATGGATTCAAAACATTCAAACGTTAAGTCCCAATTTATCATAATTAGTATTTAAAGTATTACAGAAGCCATATATTTTCCTTTTCCCCCGTATTACCAGAGTTATTACTAAAATTGATTACAAGTATGGGCCGTAAATGTACTGATCTGTAATTGTATAGTTTTCAGGGATGTACATATTTCTATACATATTTGAACTGATCTTTTGATCTAACAAATCCCCACAAATTATCAAATGCATTGCAGAGTACCAGACTAGACAAACAGACATGAGACTTGCAACTTGTACCCCCTTTAAACCTTTGAAGAAAGTGTGGCTATTTTACTATTACTGTTTACTGATTCCTTCACTTTGAGTAATTCACACACTGTTACACGACGAATGTATGGGTCTGCTGGAATACTTTCCATTGCATTCTTTGCCCTTTTTGTATCTTTAAGATCTGTGCAAAAAAAAGAAATTGAAGGCAAAATCGATGTGTTTGTATTTATACAGCTTTTTATCAGAAGATTATTGTCGGAATGTTTAGGAGACTTAATGTAAAATGTTTAAGCTTGCTCTACAAACAGGCTGCTTATTCTTGTATATATTATGTACTTATCTCAAAGTTTGTGCAAAATACCTCTGTAGTTTGAATAGAATACCTTTAACCTCATCTTCCACTTTCCTCAGACTTCCACCCATCTTACATGAAGACTCGGACTGTGGCAATCTCTGCCATTCTGTCGGAAGATCAGCACACAGCTCATTTCAGGAGTGAAGGTTGCTTTTGTAGAAATGATGGAGTGAGTTGGACCACACAGAGACAAATGTTAACATTCCAGCTCCACATCAATTTCGCCCGGCCTGTTTTTTCGCCCTGTCCTTGGGCACCATGTCCTCCATCAGGCTAGGCCATATATCCTCTGCTCCGCTGACTGTGGGCTGTTATGTGGGCCAGACATTCAGAATCCAGCGTGATTGAGACAGAAACCCATGCAGGGTTTCTCGGGCGCTTGTGGGACACGTAATTGCCTTTTGTTCTTGGAGGCCGCTCTCTAGTCCACTCTCTCTCTCTCTCCCCCTCTCTCTCTCTCCTTGTCTCCGTCTGTCTGCCGGCCGCGTTGCCAGACGTCAGGCTGCGTTATTTAAATTGCCACTCATGCGCTGACACACAGGAGCCCAGTTGCCCCTCTTAAGTACTACATGCTGTGACAGCCAAGGAAGCCCATCTGAAAAGTGTACAGTATGTTGTGCATTAGGTTCCCTTCCTTGTGCTTCACATACACACACACATGCATAAACACAGATGCTTTTCGGTTCCTCAGAATGCCCAGAGAATAGAATGTTCTGTCACTTCACTTGAGGGAGAGAGTGGTCTGGTCTGCCCGTGACATTTTTGGGGTGTGTTTTGGTGTTCACACGGCCGAGGTAATGTGCGCTTGGCCTGCAACCCGCATATCCCAGTAGCACCCTCTCCTCTCGCTTCTCCAGCCCAGCCCAGAATTCAGCAGGCTGCCTTGAAGTGAATCGCAGCCCCTTTGGCCGTTTATTATGCAGCCTGCCTCGTTAGCAGATATGATTAATATTCATCCTGTTTTTAGAGAGGCGCTGCTGCATTCTAAGAGATGCGGCTTGGGGAGGGGCCTTTCGCACAAAGCCAGACGAGGATTTTTCACCCACACCGGATAGCAGGGAAAATATGTTGCCCACACAACGACAACCGCAGCTGGTTACACTCGCCATTTGTTCCTGTTTGTGAAATCCTGCTATTTTGCTAGCAAATATTTGCAGGTGTGAGGAGAATGGGGAGTTATGTAAATTTTTTCTCAGTGGTGGTGTATTATTTATTGCAGTTTAAGTGACAGCATAGTGGTGTTGTGGAGAACAGAGAGATTCTGTTGTCAAAGAGGCCAAATTTTATTTTATTTTATTTTATTTATTTATAGATTGTCAGATTTTTCACAGACAGTGCATAGGGTGATTCTGCTTCAGCTGCCCTTGGCTGTGTGCTTGTGAACAGAACCTAGCAAGCTGAAGGAGGAAAACAACATATGTTAACCTTTAGCTTTGGAACTGAGTTTCTTTTTTTTACTTATATAACCCTCAGTCAATATTATTAATACCAAGTAATAGTTGTAGTGCACACACCAGCATGTTCCCCAGTGTTTAATACCCTTTATTTTTTTATTATTATACTTTAGAAGCTAATTTTGGAAGTAACAAGTAGCTTAGGTCCTCCTTTTTGTAAGTCGCTTTGGATAAAAGCGTCTGCTAAGTATAAAGTAATGTAATGTAATCTAACGAGGGTGTGTAGCTTAGGCCTACTGTTTGTTTAAAATAAACAAGGCTCACATTAACTTGACAAAGGGCTGCTAATATGTGTACTCAATACTTTAAAGAACAATTGAATTGAATTTACAAAGATATTTATGGCTTCTTTATTGTGACTATCTGTGGCGATAGTTCATGACCACTTTGTCCTGAAACACTTCTTAAATAGCCTAATGAATGATCATTAAGACTCTACACTAACCTATCCTATGCCTACTAAGTTTTGATCTTCTATAAATGTAGAAACGTACACTGTGCTGTACAATATACTGACTTACTGATTTTTTAATCATATTAATGGATTGTCTGTATCTTTACTGTGACTAAAAATGCATTTTTAATTGTGCAATGTCAGCTCTCAATCAACCTGTGCCACTGCCAGGGTGCCTGGGGGGGAAAGCTACCTGTTGCCAAGGCAAAAAAACTACTGTCATCACAATGGCTGCAAAGAGCTTCCTGCACATATTGATCTTAGCCGTGTATTAACATAGACGTAGTCTCCTCGCGATGCGCCGCTCTCCGACCAGACCCTGTAATAAATGTCAGAAAGTATTGATGAGCACGGGTCTAGCGAGGCATGGATTTTTAGATTCACTTAGCTTCCTTGTGAAGACATCTTGCTGTCAGCGGCGTGTCTTCAAAGCAATCCCCCAGGATAACATTTCAAAATCATCATGCTGACTAAACCAAACATTTTAGCAATGCTAACATCTACCTCATGTCATTGTATAGTGCCAGTTTGCTGTCAGATGTTAACCTTTCCACTGTGTTTGGCAGCTATATAGGCTAACATGGAAAACACTGTGCTAAACACAATTAAGCAAAAAGAATGTCTTTGTTTAACAACAGTGACTGGCTTTTTATCAGGGGGTATTCCAGAAAGCAAGTCTAGTTCCTTACCTGGGTATGTCAAGACCAAGCAAGTGGCAAACCTTCTAATAGAAGAAAGACCTGTGTGGCTTTCTTTTACTAAGAGACAAAAGGCAAAAGTTACTCTGAGTAAACTTATCTGGGTTACTAAACCCACCTACTTGGAACCCCCCCCCCCAGAGAACATCTCTTCAACCTCTGCTCTGACAGCCCTAAGTCGGTGAAATATGAGCATGTAAGTGGTTTCAGGAATGGCCTGCTTTGGATTCCAGAGGCTTATCAATAGGGTGACAACGTATTAAATTAAAGGATATGTGTGTGAATGAGCATATTAGAGCAAAAGCAGGGAAATGTCAAGTTTGATTCTAACCATGCGTTGCTTTTGCATAATGAGATGAGATATTAAAATTTGCACTACATCTCAAAAAATAGGCCTGCATGTTGTTTCATAACCAGATATGGTATATTGAGGTCTGTGAAAATCGAAATAATAACTAAAGTAATAAAAAATAGAATAGTGATAGTTATGATAAGCAAGCCTACAAAGCAAGCTCCTTTTACACAGCTTTGTAAAAACATGAATACATAGGCCCACTCTGCTTAGAACTCAGCTGTGATTACACAGTGTCATGTTTAGGATCTGTTTGTTTTGTCCTTAGAAGGTATTCTGTGACAAGGACATTGATGTGCTGCTTTTAGAAGTGTGCAGAGCAAGTCAGCGCACCGGCATTTCATTCCCTTTGCCCAGCATGAGTCCATGAATGATGAATGCAGAATCACTTCTCTGAATTAACATTTCAATAGCGTCTTTAAATTGCGAACCAATGTGGCAAGATCCCCCAGTCTCCTGTGTCAATATTGCTTTGGGTATCTGCTTTGGGTAGCAATTGAGAGAAGGAACTCCGGCTGGCAGCATCACACTCTCAATGTATTACTCAGACTAAATAACACATTTACTAATAAGGAAACCTATCATTTCTTGTTGCAGATGAAAATAACACCTGTCAAATAGACTATTTGAAGACTCTGCTGTTGAATCATCTTTGATGACCAGTGTTGTCAGAAGCAAGAGATACAAACGAACCTCTTCATAAAGAGTTATTTAAGTAGGAGCCTGACTTAATTGTGACACTCTACAAAAAACAGCTCTCTATTGTCTTTGGACGCTTGCTCATGAACCTTGCGAGATTGTTGCCATGTTTTACTCCGAGTCCTGGTGCATAAATGAATTATAATTGGCACAGTGCTTCTGAGTGATGGTACAGTACAGATATATCCTGAAGGCTGTCTGATTAATTCATGCCTCTCGGAGGGGACACTTCAAAGAGAGAGAGAGATGCTTGTCAGTCTGCTGGGTCCATTAGTCTATTGATTTCACTTAGCCCCATACTGTGTTGATGTTTAATCCTACCACCTGCGTCACAAAGACAAGTGAGCTTCATACGTTCCTTTTATATAAAGCCTTTACCACAGAAGTAAAACAGACATGTTCAATCCAACACATGACTTTGGTGACACGGCAGATGAAGCAACATCTAAGTGAGTGATTAGTATATGACTTGTAAGTATGAAGACTAACAAAACTAACAACCACTAAACCAACTCTCTCCCTAGGTGCCTCATGCTGTATAATTCTCCCTGTGTGTGTCTGTATCATCCTTGCTCCGGGAAACTTAGGCACATGCATCTCCTTGTATGTATGGAGGTAGTCTGCTTACTCTGTGTTCCTCTACACCTCTGTTAGCTTATGTCCTCCTTTTTGTAAATCGCTTTGGATAAAAGCATCTGTTAAGTGTAATGTAATGTAATGTAATGTAATGACTTACTAGTCCAGGCCACCCTGTATTTGGAAGCTACACTCTAGTACCACATATTTCATTACAAGGTTCTACCAGGGCACTGCATACAGGGTATTTCACTTATTAACTCCCCTGGCCTGGCCAAAGAGGTATGTTAAGTAGAATTACCTGATTTAGTGAATGTCTGAAACAAATATATGATGCTGGATTGTAACTACTGAAGCAAGGTTTACCATCATTGTGATTTACTGCTTTTAAAACAGGGTCTGGCTGTACAGTTCCACCATATGCAGTGTCCGGATTTAATAGGCTATTAAAGTAATCAAAAAAGATTAGGTTTTAAAATATGAAAGTCAAAAGATTACAGTTTGCCTGCTGATTGACAGCAGATTCGTTTTTCTGCAGAGCCTTTGTGAATGACAGAGAAACATGGGGGACATGAGTCAAGACTGCCAGCAGCAGCAGTGAAAGAAATTATCTAATTCACAGCTAATGTGCCTAATGGATAATGTAGGACCCTTTTAGTGATATTTATGGCAGATCCTTTTTCATTTTAGGGCCTTCGTGCCTTTGTTCCAAATCCCCAAGCGTATTTATATTGCAGTGATTTTACTTGACACGATAGGTTTATTTTAATAGTGGCCATTTTAACAATCTTTCATTTTCTGACCTTTCAAACTTATAGAGTAGCGGCAAAGTAGAGGGGCGAGAAAGGAGCCCTGGATAGCCTACACTGTCTACAGCTTAAAGCCCAATGAGAACGTCTTTATGGTCATAGATAAAGTATACCCGTCCCTTATGTGTATGTCCAACCTGCTTGCAGAATGTGGAATGTAGTCTGCCTGAAAGACGACAGGCTTGTCAAATAGGCAACGTTTATCTATTTACCAAACCAAGCTTGGTAAATAGGCTTGGCCTTTTGTTATTTGTTAACTTCTTGCATATTAAGAATTAGTGCAGTACAAATTTAGCCAGGTGGGCTGTATAATTCTGCTTTTCCTGTTTAGATAATTATCGTAGTTAGCTGCAGAACAGTTTGTTGTTTGTCACAAATGGAGGGATAAACAAAAAACAGGCCTTGGTAACAAATGAAGTGAGAATGCATTACAGAGTTTTCATGCTATGGTCCTTGGCCATGTGTTTTGAAGTTCCATTTTCCAAGCAAGCTTTGGTTCAGAGTCATAGATGAAGCTGTGATCAAAAGCTAGATTGATGGAGCAAACTGTCCAATACTTTCATTAAGAAGCAGAACCGCTATTCTTAAATTATACTCAAAGACTCAAGACCCAGGTTGTTAGCCTACATACAACACATGGTCTGAAATCTTTCTCGGATTGATGCGAGTTGTTTCTGGTAACTAAGACTTTATCAAGTAAAACACTAAACGATGTTTTTGCTGAGGCTGAGAACATGCCACAAAGCCTGAGCAATGTGCTGATCGGCTGCTTTTACTTGTAGCCTCTTTTTTGCCTTGCATCCATGGTTTCAGAGTAAAAGTGGTACATTAAGTTGAAATTTGCAGTAAATTACTGTCTTTAATCTGGCAGATGTAAAACTTTCAGCTCCAGAAAGTAAAAGTCCTGCCATACTACTTTTGTCTGGGCACTGAACACCGGTGGTTTCACTAATTAGCTACTCTACCTGTCTGGTGATTTGTGTGCTCATTAGCATAAGCTAGTTCAGACAATGGTTGAATCAGCTACATGGCAGGGGTTTTTACTTTTCTGAAGCTGGGATCTCCATCTCAGGAATCTGGTGTGTCAATGATGCTGAAAAATTGGGAATGCACATCAGGAGTTCACTATAGCTGTACATGGGATCCCTCATTCGCAGCAAAATTCAGAATTTATTTTCTAGTCCAGTAAACATAAAACAATGATGTACTGTACATAAAGGAACTCCCCCAGTGTACCATGTGCAGTTCTTGAGTGAACACAAACATGTAATTACTTTTCATTGTAACCAGAAATATTGCCAATTATTTTCACTATATAATTTATCTGGACATCTTAGAGGACTTCAGAGAACAGTTTCCGGACATCACATCTGATGACTTTAAAGTAAGTTACATCCACAACCAATCATTTAGTAACATGGGATGTCAAAAATCCTGTGCCACTTCTAACAAACTGCTCCATGCTTGAAGAAAGAAGAGAGACGATTTGCCCCAGTGAAATCATTTTTTCCTTGAAATGCTTCCTCCGTGATAGTTCAATGGGTGATCTTGATGACAAGCTTAGAAAATTAATGACTGGGTGGTAATGAAGATGTAATGTATACTTCACTCCATATCTGAAGCTGCTCAGCAAAGTAATACAGAAAAAAAGATAGTGAGACATGAAAGCTTACGAACATGCACACAAAGAAAGAAAAAGAAATGAAAAGGACGAGCAAAATAATATAGATCCACAGAGAGCACCACTCTCACAGAGCTAATTGCAGGTCAATAGAAAAGAGAAGTGATACTCTCAATTCACTACATGTGAGAATGGCTAATGAAGAGAAGGAGAATTACTTGTATTCTTTGGACTGCATTTATATATATACTCAGCAGAGTACCCACAGGACTTCACAAAGAATGTGTCACATTTACACACCAATTGTGCTAGAAACTGTGGGCCCTCTGGAAGAAAATAATTTTGGGCCCCCACTCTAACTATATCATAGTCCTCTCTTCCCTCCCTTTCCAACCCACCCTGGCCACTCCTGGGCACAAGACTGTCATGCAAGGTGCCAACCAGCACATCCAGAGCAGTATGGGGTCCTGGTCGGGACCTAGTCAGGAGTGGGTGGAATCGAACACGGGGCAGTTCTCGCTCCTTTACCCCTGAATTACTTTTGCCTTTTGCCTGAGCTACTTTTGTTCCAGGATAAGATGACCTTTTACATGAAATGTGCATATACAGAGAGAAGAAAATGGCTCATGGCCAGAAAAGGAGAGGATAATTCTTACATTTTTCAAAAGAACTCAACAAGCCCTGTGTCCCCCCTCCCCCTCTATCATTCCTATGCATCTGGCCTGTTATGGCCCTGTGCCCCCCCCCACATCATTCCTATGCATCTGGCTTCTTATGGTCCCTATCGCCATTGTGGCCCTTGGCAGTCAGTCCCACGCTCCACCCTGCCGACCCCCCCCCCCCCCAACCCCCCAACCCCCCCATCTGGCCTCAGCATCCAGCCCTGGCCAAGGCAGCAGCTCCTGGCAGAGGCACCGGCAGCATGATGGTCTCCAGAAGGTCTCCCCCAGCTCCAGCAGGTCTCCCCCAGAGCCAGAGCTATAACCCAGTGCTGCTATCGCACAGCAGGCCTCCCTCAGAGCCGTAACCCCCATAACCCAGGCCTCTCCCAGCTCCAGCTCGTCTCCTCCAGAGCCATAACCAAAAGAATTGATTTTTTTGTACATATGCATTTCCTAAAGTTTATCCTTCTCTAAATGAGTTTAAACTAGAAAAAATCAGGGATCAGCTTAAATCAAGACATTCACAAAACATCCGGCTGATTGCACCCTAGTCTGTGCTCAGAGAATGGTACAGATGGTGTCACAGGTATTAATTCTCAAAGAAATTGCTAGCTTGTGTTTGCTCCCTCACCTTAGACTTTAGATTTTATATTTTTAGCAACAGAGTTGTTACCATGGCAGCCACAATAAATCACCTGGCTGACTCACTTTATTTTATTACTTCATGCCTTCATATTTCAGTGTTAGAATCAACATATCCTGACTTGCTGTATATCACACCAAGGCATGTGATGGAATGGAGGTATGCTTAAACTGAACACTTTTGTTCAATTTTTCGAATCGAGTTTAGAAGAGCTGATGTGCACTGGGAGAGAAGAATGCAGCTGTGCTCACGCCATTAGCGACACACGTTCCTGGTCACAGAGTGTGTGACATACAAATGGATTCCCACTGCCACCGCAAGGGATGTACAATATTGGTGCGAGATGACAGTCCATCATCTGACTCCTCTCAACTTTAAAATAGTGAATATGTTATAGCGTATTCAACCAGCATGCTAATGATGCACGCAGCAATAGAAAATGCAAGCCTGAAGGCACTACTGCTTTGTTAAAAACACACTCAGCTGTGGATGTGGATGTGAATGTGGATGTCTTCACACGCATACAGGCAGCTCTGGAGGCTACAAGAGACACTGCATTTGCAGCAGCACACTTGGGGTCAAAAACAGCCAAACCGTCTTCTTTTATCAGTCAGACATGTAGACTCTGTAGCAGAGATGAGCAACCTGGAATCAGAAGCCACAATATAATACCATGTATTCCAAATCACCTGGTTCTACCTGTGTACCTAATACAGCTGATTTTAGTAGTTAACTTCTTTTTCTGGCTGAAGAGTTATGCTTATTAGAATCAGATGATTTAGTAAATGGCTGTAGTGAAGTATTGTACAGTATGTCCTGCTGCCTTGTAGCTTCTAAAGCCAGTTTGCCAATCACTGGTCTATAGCACCTATACATGTCGGATTTAAATTAGAGGCTATTTAAAACAAGGCAATATTTAAAGTTTGTCATCTTCACAGGAACTTGAGAAATTTAAATAACAATTGGAGCTGTTCTACATTCTATGTTGTGATATCAAGTTGGTCATCTCCACTTGTTTTTTTTTATTCTGAGAAAGCACCTCTTGAACATTCCCAAAAAGCTCTCTGTGGGTCTTTCTTGGGTTCAGTCTACAGAAGTGGCCCAAATGGTATTGGGGCCCTCCAATACAGTGCTGCCTAGATATGCACCCATTCAGTGTTGTACGATGGAACATTTTTGGTCGGGCTAAATTAGAGACAGACATTGGGTTGTTGGCAAATGGATATTCTCAGCGAGTTTTGGTGACGTAAACTTATCTGCACATCTCTAATCTGTATGGATTCTATTCACAATTTCAGCTGTATCTTTCATTTTAAGTGGACATGGGATAGTCCAGTGTGGTGTGACCTCAGGAGGTGCATGTATGGGAACAAATACTAGATACTCATGAATTTGCCATTTTTATGCTATTTTATGCTGTTTTGACATGTGTTATTACTTACAGGGCTCCTTCCGCTAAAAAACACTTTGAGTAGCTCTATTTAAAATGTGGTGGGTCACAAGCAGTATATGCACGCAGCACTTGTGAAATTCGACCCTCATGGGTTCACTGGTCATTGAAGGGTCAGAAATACAGAAACGAGCGGATCAGAGCAGGCCAAACCTATCTACGTCACTAGGCCGTAAGCCCCGCCCAGAGCCATGTATGGTACGCCCACAGGCTCATCCCAGAGGAAGAACAGTGGACAGAAGCTAGGTGAGCGAAAGACAGCGAATTGGCATCATGGCAGAACAAGCATGCTCCTGTTTTATTTGCGGCAGCAAAACGGTTCCTATGTACCACCTGCCTAAGAATGAAGATGTGAGGAAGAAATGGCTGGAATTTACCTTTGGGCCACATCCAGTGTCATATCCCAGTTCATTAGTTGTGTGTGCCAAGCATTTTAAAGACAGTGACTTCGCTTATTTGGGAGCCTACAACAGTGGTTTTGCGACGAAGTTGTTGATAAAGCCTGGATCCTTTCCGTCAATAAGATCAACCACCACTCCACAAGCGGTAAGTGAAATAAGAATTCTTCAATCTAAAGTTTTCGTGGTGAAAAATTATACATATATAGCTTCTGTGCTATGATGCTTTAGCCTACCATTCGGATACGGTCTTCGACAAACTAATCCGAATTGGTTGTTCGCCTTCATCTTCATCCTCGTCTGATTCAGGGTCGTAGACGTATGGTTGTATCTCCGAAGACATTTTATTGAATCCACAAACTTTACAGACTTTCTATCAACATATCGCTGCCGGACACTCAGCTGGGCGTTTCCTTTCCTTTCCCGTTTCCCTCTCTCCTTGTTTAATCCAATCAGAGGTGCCTTATTGACACGTCATGGATATTCACGAGGGACACCGGAAAAGCCAGTCATTCAACCACTAGGCCTGTTGTAGCTTACAAAAAACAGCGTCAAGCAAGAGAACTAGGACATAATTTTTCACAGAAATGACGCACAATGTATTCTATCATAGTGGCGACACAGCAATATGAATAAAAATAACGATAGAAGTTGACCTTTAATAACAGCTGGTAAATAAGCTTAAACAGGGTCTTCAGGTGTCCTGATTTGGGAACTGAAGGGAGCCCCAGGCAATTGCCTGATCTCGCCTAAGGGCCTGTTCACTTGGCAATGTTTTTAGGTCAAAACGGTAAACTATTTGATCCCTGATCCCTGGTGCCCTGAAACAATACTTTTTGAAACAGAGTTTTCCAGAGTGGAAAAAATCCCACAATGCTGACTTTGAGTTGTTGTGTGGGAAAGCAAACCACTGATTTTTAAAAAATGATGCAAACTTCAAACTTTTACAAACGGGTTGTTGTGGGATAATTTGTAGTATAATTCGCCTGTAATGTAAAGTGGGTGCAATGTTTCTACCTTCTGCCAACTACAGGCTGTTTTTTAAAATATCACTATTAGTTCATACAACAGTCTATAGCAGACAGACAGATCATTATGCTTTTAAAAAAAAAACAAAAAAAAAACAACTGTCGCTGTGTTCAACCCACCAAAATAACAACACACATAACTAAAATTAACATATAATGTGTTTAAAGTAAATCATTGCGCGGGTGGTTTCTCTCCCTGCCACTCAAGCTGGGATGTGCACACGTTGCTGGCAACAACTGTGTCAGACCCGTGGGAGAACGTTCCCATCTGTACGTGAATATTGATTGATCCAACACACATGTGGGCGCACATTTTTGTCAACCCGCCAAAAAAATAAATAAAACGAGTGTTGTCGTGTGGACAGTGCCTAATTATCAGACCACCTCTGCTGTTCCATGACCACCTACGGCTTGCGTGGAAGTGACTTCTTCCTGACTTTTTCCTGACATTTAAGAAAGACTCGGATCTCGGACCTGCATTTTCTCCACTGTGATATGTCCTTGTTTAACCTGTTGCATTGGTGTTATTCTTCCGCAGTTCTTTAGAAAGGAAATTGGGTGTTTGTCCCTCTTAGGCAACACAGCACTGCATTGTCCTAGAACAAGTTCCCCACTCACACTGTTTCTGCAATGTGGTGAGGGGGGACTGGTGGGGATCACAGGGCTGTTAATAAAGGCCATTATCCTAGCAGAACATTCATGTCTACTGTTATGAACTGTAGAAGGCACATATGGGGGCACTGGGGATATTTTGTTGCTATGGTAATAGCACCACATTTGCTAGCGCTCTAATGCCTTGAAAGGAAAACTGGCTGGAGAGCTCATCTCTTTTCGGTATAGTAGAAAATATGGCGTTGGCACCGTTTGCACACACTAAAAACAGGGTTTTGTGATGTGTAGGTTTCGTGGAAGACCCCTGAGAGGCAAAGGCTTTTAATGCTGGCTAGAAAGAAAGTGATCTCATCGGGTTGTGTCTGAGAGGTAATCACACGAGAAATGCCACAGTGTTTTAAATTAGTCAGTGGTCTCCTTAGCATCTCTTCATTGTAAAGCCAGTCAGCCAGTGGAAATTTTATATAAGGAGTATCTGATATATAAAATGACAACACGTTAGGTCATGCCAGACATACCATTTTATTATAATGTTGGAATAACAATGTTTACTATGTTCATACAGTATGTTTTTATATTATATTATATTATATTATATTATATTATATTATATTATATTATATTATATTATATGATATTATATTATATTATATGTTATTTTTTATATGTTTGCTTCATGCCAGACATACAGTGTAATTAACTGGACATGTGACACCAGAAATGACAGACAGTCTCGTTGACAGCTCTACTGCTGCTGTCCTTCACTGAGTGGGCACAGCTCCTCCTGTGGAGCTCTGGTCTCAATGGACCTGATGAAGCTAGACAGAATTTACAGTTTCTGCTCTGCCAAATTTAGTCCTGGCATCTCTCTCTAGCCTCTTCCTTACACTTACAGCTATTCATAAATTACTCACTTGTGTGCATATTGTTTGGCTAGAGGACAGCTATGTCATGCTGTGCAGTACAAAACAGATGCAGGCATGTAGTGCCAGTGGCCTGCCTTTAAAAAAGAATATATCAAAGAGTATGTTTCAATTACAGTGTTACTTTAATCTTGAATCTTCTATAGCAAAGTGGAGTACCATGGGATGTTCTAGAAAATGCCATTTTATACGGCTAGCCACAAAGGACAGCAAAAGGTTAGAGCCTCATAGGAAGTCACTGCATCTTACATTGGCTTAGAAAAAGCCATATTAAATTATATTAAATGTGTTTAAAAACACAAACAAGGGGAGCATTGTCAACTGTCAGCAGGAATACCAGCAGTTTCTCAGGCTACGTGCTGCCTTGTTTGCTTTAAAACTTTACCAGCATCTTATTGATCTGTTCTTTCTGTAAAGGTCACTGCCTCACAGGCAAGATGTTCAGACTCATAGTCTGTGGACCGTGTGGAGTTTGTAAGTGTATCTCCATCTTTGGAGCTCATTCACAGGTGAAAGAACAGCATTTCAAAGAAAGTAATCACTAGCGACACAGTGTACGTAATCAGGGCTATTGTGTGTGAAATAAAAATGCTGACAGAAAATGAATGTAGATAGGGGAAATGTTTTTCAGTCTATATAGAATGTAAATAAGTATATTTATGGAAGTAGTATCAGTAATGTTTGCGAGGTGTAGTCAAAAGTTGTAAGCAACTGGGCTTTTTTTTTTTAGCTTGAAGATGTTTCACCTTTCATCCAAAAGGCTTTTTCAGTTCTGGCCTGACGATGGGTAACCAGGAGCTATATCACTGGACCACTGGAGGTGGAGCTGTAGACCACACCTCTCATCATGTGACAAAGGGGTCAGGCTGAGAACAGCTTACAACTTAGCTTCTTTGATTGATATGACCTGGATGAATGAGAACCTTGACAAACATAATGTTTTCCAGATATGTTATGACTTTGTTTTTATACAGCATACTGTATTATAGATATATAGCTACTGTGCTATTTGCTGCTTTAAATGAGAACTTGTCACATTACGTTGTTAAGTTACACAGGCATTAAAAGATCCATGCAGCACATTTACTTAATTTCTTTGAGTTGGTTCTATGGTTTACTTTTCACCGTGAAGGTCTAATGTCTTTCTAGGCGGTGTAATATGGATTGTTATATCCCATCTCCCCTGTGCCAGAACAGTCCATTAAGAGGGTTGTGCAATTAAATATTTATTTGTTCAACAGCTCTGTGGTGTAATATTTAAATGTTCACCTGCATTCATCATAATCTTATTTGTGCACTACCGCCTCTCAGTGAGACTCCCCAATGGCTTAGTATGTATAATACATTTAACTGTAGGCTGATAATGGCATACTGAATATTAGGTTGTGTGAAGATATTCCAGTATGGCAAAAGACTGTTATCGGATACACTTTATTTTACTGACCCTGTTACCTCAATTAGATACAGTGTAACAAAGTGTGTAACAATATGTAACATTATGTGGGTTAGGATTAGTGTTAAGTATGTACACAAGTAAGTACACAATATTACCTGTGTTACATGTAGATACACTAAAAAAGGAATCGTAAAATGAAGTGTTACCCAGTTGACTTTATATGCAGTCATTTAGTGTCTGTGTTGTCAGAACCTGTATACTCCGCAGTACCTCAATGCATCAGTGGGCATTTAATCTCTGATTTGGAAACAGCATTTCAAGGAAATGCATACAATACTTTTACATACATTCACTGTAGGCCTATGATTCACTGCACTGTCTGTGGATAAAATCATGTGCCTTACTGTCGTTTTATAATATAGACAAGATATATATTAAGATATCAAATACTGTGAACAGAGTTAATGAGAAGATTTGTATTATGTAGGTATTGCAGATGTTGTGTAAGTTATACTGTACGTCAAACAGATTTTATATGCATCACAAGTTATGAAAGTACAGGAAATGCTGTTCAAATGACTGCATGTTGTATTAGTACTACTTTGCAATTTGACTGCATAAAAAGCTTAGCAGAACTACTGAATATTTCAACAAATAGTTTTCACACACACACACACACACACACACACACACACACACACACACACACACAGACGTACACACACACATACACACACACACACTTTAATTGTAGAGTTCAGAACTGCCCTGTATGAGAACCAACTGTAGGATACCGAGCATGTACAGTATCTATGAATTATTTATGTATTTGCATGGATGCAACTCAACCACAACATTTATTTTTACAGTGTCAAAAACAGATGTGGTCATTAACTTTACCTCTTACAGTAGAGAATTTCAAATGATTTTAAACAGTTACTACCGTCCTAGTTTGTCCTCAAGTTGTAGGACTTTACAAAACTTTACAGTGCATTGAGATGTTTTCTTTAGCCAAATAAATACAGTCATATCTCAGTATGTCATAATCTTTAGCGTAGTGTGGGGCTTGCTCTTTTAGCTGTACAAACTGTATACATTTGGTGTAGATGTTTTTGAGGCATCACAATCACAGAATATTTAGTTCAATTTATTCAATTATTTACACAATTTGTGCTCAGAGATATTTGCTTGAGCTCATTTGTCAGAACAAATTATGCAAAGCAGAAGCAGCTGAAAGCTATGTTACACATGTCAAGCTGAGAGCTCACAAATGGCTGATCTGAAGTTTGCTAAAGCATACTGCATATGACAAAATGTGCCTGTGTGGAACAGAAGCTTATTGAGCCTCAGCAATAGAGTGCAAAGGGCATGGTTACCATCCTATACAGAGAGAGAGACAGAGGAAGAGGGAAAGAGAAAGAAGGAGTGCAAAGGGTATGGTTACCATCCTATACAGAGAGAGATAGAGAGAGAGAGAGAGAGAGAGAGAGAGAGAGGAAAAGAGAAAGAAGGAGTGCAAAGGGTATGGTTACTATCCTAAACAGAGAGAGAGAGAGAGAGAGAGAGAGACAGAGGAAGAGGGAAAGAGAAAGAGGGAGTGCAAAGGGTATGGTTACCATCCTAAACAGAGAGAGAGAGAGAGAGAGAGAGAGAGAGGAAGAGGGAAAGAGGAAGAGGGAGTCAGAAGGGTATGGTTACCATCCTAAACAGAGAGGTGGAGACAAGCACCTCTTTTTTTATAGCACTCTGGAACACCTACGGGCGTGGAGCTCGGTGGGACTTAAAGCTAATAGCGGCCCCGGTGTGTGTGACCAGCAGGGTGCCATCACTCCTCGGGCCAGCCGCTGTGCTTTGACCGGCTGACTGCTCTGCTGGTGCCCACTGCCTCTCTCTCTCTCTCTCTCTCTCTCTCTCTCTCGCTCTCTTTCTCTTCCTCTCCCTTCCTCCCTCTCGATCTGTCTCACTCACTCTCTCTCTCCCTCTCTGTCTTTTTTTCTGTCTTTTTTCTCTTTATCTCTCCATCTCTCTTCTGTCTTTTTCCCTTCCTCTCCTTATCTCTCTCTCTTCTCTTTCTCTCTTACTTTTTCTCTGTCCTGCTCTTTCTATCTCTCCCTCTCTCTCTAGTCTCTCTCTCTCTCTCCCTGAAACTCTGGTGCTCATGAAGCTCTTCAGCTGGAGTCCCATGCAGGCAGCACACTCACTGCGCTCCTACTGGGGAGCCTCTGATCACAGGACACCCAGCCCCCGGATCACGGTGGGGAAGAGATGCGCCACATTACTAATTGCTCTAATGATACAACACATCCGTCCCCCAATGAAAGGTCTGTGTGTGTGTGTGTGTGTGTGTGTGTGTGTGTGTGTGTGTGTGTGTGTGTGTGTGTGTGTGTGTATGTGTGTGTGTGTGTGTGTGTGTATGTGTGTGTGTGTGAAACAGACAGAACGAGAGAGAGAGAGAGAGAGAGAGAGAGAGATTTTGATTTAGATGGGTTTCCTTTTTATTACAAACTTTATTACAAACTATTAGATTGATTTTAGTCTGTTGCTCAGAGCCACCCCCCCACTTGACTATGTGTGTGTTTACCATGACTGAGAATATATTGCTTATTTTCAATACAAAAAAAACCTCTTCAGACTCTTCACAATTCAACTCTACAATACTTACAAAGGGCTTGTTAGTCAAAGGTCACCTACAGTCGCCGTGCCAACCTCAGTATTAACTAGTACCTTCACACTGACCATATGCGCTCACAAATCACAGGGACAAAACTCCAAAAATACCACTTTAATACATTCCATATGGACACTATGTGTATACATGTACTGAATGTGCCATCAAATGTAAATGTGCCCAGTGACTTATTTACTTATTTAAAAAGGGTACTGAAAGGATATGAGCTAAAGAATAAAATACAGAATAAAAAACCCAGCTGACTCTGTCCGATTGTTGAACCCCAGCTCCAGTACTCGCGGCCTCTGGTGGTAAAAGTGTGTGTGTGGTAGGGCAGGAGGTGTGGCTGGAGCAGGAGGGGGCACTGTATCCTTCTGAGCTCTGGTTTTGTCAAATCTCATCACGTTTCTCTTTCTACACAGTGTGCTCAAGAAAGAGAGGGAATTGTCTAGTACCTTTGATCAAAACATGCAGACTTGGGCAGAGGTGGAGATTCTGTCTTTGAGAAGTAAAAACCTTGGTCCAATTATATGCTTAACCAGCTGATTCTAATGAGCACACAAATCATTAGACAGGTGGATCAGCTAATTAATTAAATCACCTGTGTTGACTGCACAGGTGGAAATAATACCTAATAACAATAGACTTTTTACTCTCTGAAGCTGGGATCTCCACCTTTGGACATGGTAGATATTACGTTGCCTGTTAATGGGTTTGTAATAGTAGACAAGCCAGTTTACCATATCAAAGAGTTTGCATTATAAGTGAGTGTCTAACATGCACAATTGTGTATTGCAGCAACTAGGTTAGTTTTGTTAGAGTTTTCTGAAACATAGCCCCTGTTGTTTTAACACATCACAACGTCATATCAAAGATGTCAAAGGAATGACAATGCCAGCCAACTTCTTAACTTCTCAATACTTAATGAGAAGCCTGATGTTTAATATTGTTTATTACAATAGTAGAAAATAAAGGAGGTTTAACTTATGCATGGATGCTAATAGCTTTCCAGTGTATATACATATAATCTCAATACATATATATACATTTTTGAGATTATTTATATATAATCTCAAAGATACACAATGTTGTAATGTGTGGACAAGACAAGGCGCCAAAGCACCCTTTTGCTGGGTCACCCATCTTGCAGAAAGAACACACATTCTCAGTGAGCTTTTTATCGCCACAGCAACAGAGCAGTCTGTCCAGAGAGAAAAACTGCCATGGCAACAGGACCTTTGACCTTAAACAACTTTCTGTTTAGAAAAACAGTTTACAGCCATGTTTTCCACGAATGTCTTTGCACAGACCTGAAATGCTCAGAGAGTATTGAAAAATATGGTATTTTGTGCAACTGATCATACATCAAAAAACATAGATGAGGACTTAGGGGAGGCAAGTCTTATTTTATCTCTTCAAATTACAATTTTTATTTATCCCCATTTGGGGTGAAAGACATGCACAGATATGCCTGAGTCTCTGGAAGGAATCTCTAACCTTGATAAAGGGACACATTTCCTGTTATACCCAGTTTGACATCACATCAGAATATCCTTCTCTCCCAAGAACACTGCGCCTAGGGACATTCTCTCTATAGCCCCAAACAGTGCAGCTGGTAACGGAGGCGCTTATGATAAACAACAATTTCCGGGAAGATAGCTTTGTCTGGGACACAACCTTGGGTTGAGTTAAGTGGTGTCGTACCGCCAGCGATCATCAACAGCGCTCCGTGCCCTGGAGGCCCCAGCGAACACAGTGTCCTATAAGCCATAGCCTAGAGTAGACTAACTGCATAATGGAGTACATGGCCAAGACTAACTGCATTATATAGAGTTATGCTTTTTCATACCCACACAAACTGTCCTATAACCCATAGTGCAGACTAACTGCATAATAGAGTGAGCTTTCTCATACTTGCACACAGCTCGCAAATCCAATGTAAACAGTTCTGCTTTGAACTAAATTGAAAAAAAGAAGGCAAACGGCTGCATGGATCTTTTTGAGTTTGTTTAACTTAACAATGTCATGTGTATTCATAATGAACAAGGCATAGTAAAGGTACACTTTACTTTTTTAGAATAAAAAAGGGTCTTTTTCCATGTAGTAGCACAGGGGTCTAATATGATTTAATGATTTATGCTGCCATATTCGGAGACCCTACTGCCAGTTCTGGAGATGGGCTGAATGGATTAAAAAATGTTAAAACTCTGTGTATCTGCTTACTGTTTAACTTTAAGGGAGTTGGAAAATAAGCCTGTTTCCCAAAATGTGGTGTGTTCCTTCAAATTAAATCAGCGTAAAATGTACTTACCTTTTAAAGTTGGACCTATGTGTCACTTTCTACACTGTGATGGTACATAATAATTACATGGGGATGATAAACCAATTAAAATAGGCTTCCACAAGGCTAATTGGAGTAATGGTTGCACAACCTTCAGAACAGTTGATAAGACGTTCAAGTTGATAAAGTCATAGCATATAGATCAATTAGGCATTTGTGTAATATGTTTATAGTGAGCAAAAATTAATTTCTTTGTACATGTAATGATAAGCACACCCCATTGGCACTTTAAGCATGGAAAATTGGTAAAGCAATGAAGGTGTGGTTACACCACAACTTTATTGGAGGCAGGAAGGTAAGCTCTAAATGATCATTTCAAAAAACCTCCCAGTGAATATCTTTCCTGACTGTTAGTAGATAAATGGTTGAAATAATTTTACAGTAGGCCTATCCCCTGCACATTCAGGAGGGCTGAGAGTCAAGCCTAAGTCATTAATCCTAACTGCAAAGTATTAGTGAGCCTTTTTTTCTGATGCAGTATATTAAATGGCTCGGATAAATAAAGCTTATGCGTAGTGGCTCGGAAAAACAAAAACAAACCTAATCACCTGCTCCCAGAGGCTCCACAGGGCACTCTCTCATTAATGCAGCCCGAGTGGAGAGATGTGCTTAGGTCCTAGTCATACTGCAGATATTCTTTTAGAGTCTCTTAGAAGCCAACGTGTTCTCTTTTCCCCCTCTCTCTGTTCGTCTCTACCTTGCTCTCTCTCTTTCTCTTTCTCTCTCTATCTCTCTCTCTCTCTCTATCTCTCTCTGTCTCTCCCTCTCTCTCTTTCTCTCTTCTCATCAAACTGTTGATCAGTCATAAGACATGATGTGGGAATGCTTTTAATTGCAGAATGTTGTTCCCTTCTCTTTGAATCTTGCTTGCAGCTTTACAGGACATGGGAGGTACTAAGAGCATGTGCATGTCTTGAATAGACAGAGAGAAGGGGAGAGGGAGGGAGAGAGAGATAGAGATTAAGAGAGGGACAGTGATACAGAAATAGAGAGAGAGAGAGAGAGAGAGAGAGAGAGAGAGAGAGAGGGCAAGTGTTTGTGTGTAACTGTGTACATGTTTGATAATGTGCTTCATGTGTCACAGTGGGGATACTTCAATAAGGCATTTAGCCTAGTTTTCATGGTCATTATTCTGCTCAGTGGGATAGTCTGAGGAGCAAAAAGCACTGTCTGGCAACATCTAAGGAGGGTGCTTGGCTAATATCCTCTTCCCACTCCTACCAGCTAGCGTGATGGACGGCATGCGGAAAGCTAACAATGTTGATCACACACAGGAAGGAAGGAGCTGACAGGCCTGGAGCATGTGAGGGATGAGGCTGGATATCCAGTATCGCCGCGTTGGGTTAATTGTCAGGCTCCAGAGGCCAGGGCGAAACAGTGGAGCAGGACCTCTGATCGATGATTGTGAGTGGGAGAGACAGCTATAACCCCCTTGGAACATTCAACTTGCCAAGCAAGTGCGAGCCTGAGTGGTAAAGACACATTGCTTCATATTCTATTGCATTTTAGAAGGAGAGAAGCGTCGAGGAATCGTGTTGGGTTAGATACAGAGATTGTCTGAATTATGAAGTATAAGGGAGAAGGTGTCTGGAGTGTCCTTAACACACAAGAGAGGTCCTTGACTCACTAACGTTCCTCAACTTTTACACACGCCGAAAAATCATCAGAGCTTCAGTCTGCTACTTTCTCATCAATATTTCATAAAAAATCTGAAATGATGTTATGATATTCAGCAAATCCATAAGAAGGGCGATGCATGGTATTGATTTGCTACAAAATAGCAGTTTTGCTCACAACCCTGCCCATACCTATCCCACATGAGATGAGCCCGGAAAATGAGACATGTAGGCATTCACAAAATGTAGTAATATGGCAGTAACACCAAATTCAGTACATTTTTTAACCTAGTTAGCAAAACCAAAATATTAATTTCATGTTACTTTCATATTTCATGACCTTTTAAACCTAAAGAGGTTAACGTAGGAGTCAGCTGTGGTCTTTTAAACTTAAACTGTATAGACTTCAGGCTTGCAGGTTCTGTACCTGTGGCAGTGGAAATATTGCTGGAGTTAATAACCAGCATTCTCTTGCATTCACTGCTGAGATGCTCCTGAGCAAGGCATCTAACCACACATTGCTCCAGGTGTAGTAGTAGTAGTAGTAGTAGTAGTAGTAGGGTGTGTGTAGTAGTGGTAGTAGTAGTGTTTCTTAGTAGTAGTATGTGTTTTTTTCTGGTCATGTAGATCCATATTTGAATAGTCATATTGAATCTAGAATGTAACCCCCCCCCCAAAAAAAATTATTGACTTTCATAGCTATTAAACATAACACTGATCTCATGCAAATGTTTTATTTTGTAGAGACCCAGTCACCCAAGCTGGTATGATACTCGAGTCAAACAAATGTCAGAATGCTTTCCATGTGAAATGAAATGGGTTGAAAACTGCCCCTCAATGCACATAATAGATAATGTGGTAGCAGATGCTCAGTAATTAAAACTTGTTTTGTGCAATTTTTGCCCACAACAATTGCTAGACATTCTCCATTTTTGTTGCATCGGAATGGTGCCTGAGAAATGATTTGGGGTGATTAAAGTTCAGCTGTCAGTAATGTAAAATATGTAGAAAAACTACATGTTCTATATCCTCTTCTATTATTTTGTATTACTAAGACACTGGAGAAGAAGAGCCATAATTGTACTGAGTATTTTTAATACAACAGCCAGGTAAAACAACAGAAATATAGAACGTATAACATCCACTTAGCTTTGCATATTTCGAACAAAACGATGGTAATTATGAAAAGGTCAGTAATTGCTCTGAAGTGCGGTATCAATGCCACGTTGTCGGGTTCACGCTGCACGCTGTCCAAACCCTCATCCGTCCTATAGCGGGTTGAGGCCCCCGCCCCACCGCACCAGCCCCTGTGGAGCTCTGGGTTATTATCTCCAGACCCCAGCGCTATCACCAGGTCGCTTCATTAGCTGTGGCATTTAGAGGGACCCTCTGTCTATGGCCAGTACAAATGCCACCATGTGTTCCTCGCCACACATATTATGGTGACATGTGGCGAAAGGTTAATAAAGTCTATGAGTGGATGAGAACCTCTGCTCATGTCTTTTAAAGCATGAATTTTTTTTTGTCTGCCGCTTTTGAGGCTATAGCGGTTTTCACAATGTTTTGGTCGCACCTCGGTAGGAATAACATTTCCTCTAATTAGACAGGAACATGGAGGGATTACTACGTCAGCGCTGTAATGCCAGCTAGACATCAGGGGAATGACAGAGCAGGTATTAGAAAAGGATTAGCCACTCAAAAAAAAAACAGGGTTGGGGAAAGCAGAGGACTTATTATTTGTGTTTCTCTCGGTCCTGCTGGTCAAATCACCACCCAGATGCACGCTGTGCCAGGAGACCATGTGGCATGATGGGCCGCTCGGACCGCAAGCGTTCCCAGTGAGGCCCGAGGGGGTGTGAGTAATCATTTAGAAGTCAACGAGCTGGATTAGAGTGACATTATGGGTTTAGGCACAGGGCACAAGAGAAAACAAACAAAAGAGAATTATAATAAAAACTGGGAATGCACACAACTGGTATCTCTGGTAAAGATACAAGTAATGTCTCTTCACATTTTGAGTGGAAAAGAAAGTTTAACCCCAGTTCATTGCCCACTGCAATTTATCTGTTCACTGTGCTTTATCAGGTACTGCACCTTAACTTAACCATTTTTGTATTATTATGTTTTTCTGCATTGCACTACAGCCAATACTGCCTTTTTATACTTTTTATACTGTTATACTTGTTATACATTTTTGTTGCATTCCATAGTGTATATTGCTTAGTATGTCTAGTATGTATGGTATGTATGGGTTGTGCTCTTTTCTTTATTGTGTTGTTACTGTCTCTGTTTGTCTCTATATCATTTTGCTGCTACAGTACACTTCAATTTCCCAGCTTGGGATCAATCTATCTATCTATCTAGTAAGATTGAGTGTGTGTAACGTATCAGCTTGTACAATACAGATTCTTCTTTATACTTAATGTATGCACTCTCAACATACGCATTTGTATTTTTAACATGCCTCTAGAAAGCTAGGCTTGTCCGATGCCCTCCAGTTTGCCATGTTTGATCACACACCTGTGTAGGCAGGTGTGTAATAAGTTATGTGATATAAGCCTGCCTCTAATGCTATCAAATGCCCAACAAAAACCCTGTGGTTAAAACATTACCTTGTTTTGTAAATATAATACATTTTGGGGTGTTTATACAGTGTGCAGACCTTCTGTTTTCTTTTCCAGTGAACACAAAACTAGCCAATTTCCCCTAAATACAGGTATCTGTCTCAACTAAGGCATTTTTTAAATCACTGCATGGGATCTTGCTTGTTTGATTGTTTGTGAATTTTAGAGATGTAGGGAAGCTTAATCCAAAATCTGCTTAATGCCACCTCTGGCCCCCTGGTCGAGATGGGGCTGACAGACAGCAGACACAGATCCTCAAAGCGGGCGCTCATTACCGTGATTCGCTTCTGATTTATTGCTGCTTAATTATTCATCTGTCAGTTTTTAAACATTCATGCCAGACTGATACCCCTGAGAGGAGGCATCTTTAATATGGATATTACTGTATGCAGAGAGAGCGAGAGAGACGAGAGACACAATCAGAGCCGCCAAACAGCGTCGTGCAAGTGTGCCTCTTACACAGCACTCAACCATGTCCCCATTAGAGCCCCATAAATAAACCAGAGTCGACATTCCCTCTTCTGGGGAAGAACAAATACAGCCTGCGCAATGAAAAGCCATCACAACAGCCACAGATACACACACAACGCAACAACAAAACCTCTATTACTTCCCTATCACAACACCTCCCGCTCTCTCTCTCTCTCAAACATAAAAGTTTGTTTAAGAGTCTGCATGAAATATTGATGTGTGAGTTGTATATACAGGCCAGGCGATAGCATCACTAGACACAATTAAAAAGAGTGTAGTGTACACAACTTTGGTAATAAATCAGGTTAATGTGCACGCTTGTGGGGTTGGTAGATAGCTAATTCCATTAAGACAACACTGAGAGGGGAACCATTTGGGCCACAGAGGAGAGAGACTGATATTGGACCGTGACATGAGAAACCCATTCGTACCTCCGAATAAAGCTGCTGCTTCTGTGAGACGAGAGACAGAGAAGAGAAGATGACAGAGAGGATGAGAAGATGAGCTTCACATTGACACGTGCTAAAAAGGTAGAGAGATTTATTCTGCAGGCGTACAGAACTTCTCACTTACGTATAGTCAGTGGCCCCCTCCACGTTTCCCCAGACGGGTTTGTTTCATATACTGGATAAGGGAAGACTCACAACCACGAATAAAATGGGACTGATATATAGACAAGACAAACAGTTGCTGACTGTGGAAGGATGGGATGAACCGGGCTCCCCATTGAGAAGGTTACTGATTTGGAGAAACATGATGGCTGAAGTCAGGGACACAGGCAGCAAGGTGGGGTGATGTGGTGTTAGGATGATACTAAGGGGCCGAGCATCGACAAGGGCCCCTTTGAGGACATTATTATTATTATTATTAAAGGGGCCCAAATTGTATTCTTTCTGAGGATCCAAAATGTCTTGCTGCATGTCTGACTGAAGTAATAAATTTCACTTCAGAATGACACTGTCTGGAAACCGTGAGCTTTGAAGAGCGCCGTGTTTGTACCCTAACTGTGCAGCTTAAAAGATGCAGAGAGCTTAACAGTATTACAAGAGCTTATCTATTAGGGCAAGAAGAGGAGTAAAGGAAAGGGACAAGAAGCTGGTTTCTCTCCTGTTATGATTGGGTATCAGAACAGAAGTCAAAAACCTGGCTTCAGAAAGAATGTAACATCCTGTTACATTCATGATGCAACCATTTCCTGAACCAGTAGATCCTAATCAGAGACTGTATCCAAATGAGAACACAAATCATCAGATAGGTAGATCAGCTAATTGGTGGGAAAATGAAAAAAGTTTTTGCTTTCTGGAGCTGGGATATCCACCTCTGGATTAGAAATATTATAACTTGGTGAACGTATGTCTAACTGTAACAATAACTGACATCCAAAGTATTGTAGTTCTGTTACCTAGGACCATAAAGATGATCTGCAAGACTACCTTCCCTCTTATCGGTACAGCGAAACATCTGTCAATGTGTTGGGGGGAAAAGCAGATGTTGTAATACTCAGAGTTAGACACAGAAGTGCTGTCTCTCTGTACCTTCAGGTAGATTGTCTATGTCTAACTTGATCAAAGCAACAATTAACTCAACATTTAGCACGGCACCAGCTTGAGATTCCATAACCATGAAATATGTATTCACAGTTAAAAAATTCAAAACAGAACAATCTGGACAGACTCTACTTTTCACAGGACACAGAGCAATGTGGTTGTGCAAAAACAAAAAAAATGTTGTATAAAGATTACTTTTGTATGGATTTTTAACTATAAACATTATTGCACATAGATAGAAGCCAAAAACCCTGACACTCTTGTACGTCAGTATTGAGAAAAATGTAATTAAATTTGTAACCATCCCCTCTGACGCTTGAAGCTGAAGTCTGGTTCACTGTTTTAATCATACGTCCTTAGGCAGGACCTTACATAACAAAAATAATTTCCTGATATTATCTGCTGTCTCAATCTTGCTCAATCACACGCACATGCTCGCTCATACATTCCCCAACCATTCATTTGCATAGTCTGCCTTTCTGATTATTTCTTCCAACTAATTCATTAACTTCCTTCTGTATGCCATTTGGGGAACTCTAGCCCATTCTTTTATCAAGAAATTATTATGTTATGTTACGATGACATTGGCGAGATGATGACATTAATACAGATCCATTTATGGCCCAAACCACTCTGTCCTTTTGTCTCCTTTTTGAGGCCTTTGTAAATATCGCCAATGGATTTGAAGTTTTCCCATTACCCTCCCTCACCTCAGATCATCCTCAATCTCGGCTGAGGCGCGGTGAGAGCCAATCGAATGAAGCCATAAATTCAGGCTCAATTCAGCTCTTGGAATATTTCTGTCACTTTTCCTCTAATCATTTTACAGGTCATGTTCGTAGACTTATTGAGATTATTATTTCGCTGCTCTTTTATTGCCCCATTGTCTAACCTCTGTAACACTTGAAGCGACGCTGGATTGAACAATACATTTCTCCATAACAACCCCGATTTAAAGCTGCCATAAAACTGATAAGTTAGCTGGTGCCCCGTTCAGTAGCTTGTCATAAATACTCCACCTTTTTTATTTAGAGGCTTTTGTCATTTTGATCATGGCACGTGCAAGAAGAGGATACAAAAAAATGCCATTTATGGACACTTTTACTTTAGAATACCTTCATTCTTTCATTCATGCATTAAATGTCAGATGTAGAAATATAAATGTTGCCATTGTTATATGATGGATATGGAGCTTATTTCTTTAAAGCATTTAAAGGCCAGCTGGTAGTCTTAATGCTTTGTGTATGAGACACGGTATTACACAGAAAATATCCATAAGGTGGATATATTTTTTAGGTTTTCCCTATATAACCTAATGTTCCAACCAGTCAAAATCACATAATTTTCAGTTAAAATGGTGTGATGGTGTGTGGGATAAACAGAGCAACCTAGAAAAAAATGAATAAAACAGAGTGAAGAAACAGTGGTGTTAACACAGTTTGTCCTCGACCTAGGACTGTGAATGGCAAATTGGCCATTTAAGTAAGACACAGTTACAACTCTACAGAGCAGGTTAAAATATTATTTTAGGAGAACAAGAAACACATCCCAGTGTGAATAAAGAGTAATCCATGTGCAGTAGACTGTGAAAGACACATCTTTATTATGTACTGACATTAAAAGTTAAAGATGGCACATTGGATGAACGGAGAATGATGCACGTTTTTTTTACAGTTGGAGAAGTTAGAGCTTTTTTCCCCTTGAGATGGCCATGTGCGCATTCTAACACACAACATGCGTTTGGGCACACATGACTTCACAGCCCTCATTCCTGCTCATGTGTGCCAGTGTTGGCTCTCAGAACATAGAGAGGGCATACTGCTTCACTATGCACACACTGATACAGACAAAACAAAATGTGGTACACAATGAGTATGAGTCCCTGTGCTGTTAGTGCATGCAAAACTGTGTGTAAACATAGTGACCCGCTATTTTGTGTCAGCAACCTTGCATGTCTTTGCCGGTGTTGGAAATTTATATTTTCACTGCATGAATGAAGAGAAACTTTAATTTACCATTATACGTAAGGAACCATACACTATAAACCATGTAACCCACTGTATTATAGAATACAAATGAAATGCATTGTATTGTATTGGTGAGTGAGAAACTAAAGGATGAAGGAACGTATTTATGTATTTGAAATACCTAATATAACCTAACATGATGCTTTCTATTTTGCTGCCTACCATAGACCATAGAGTTGGTCTTGGGGACAGTCAGTCCTTTGGGTAATAACAATAACAATCTGACGTCCACCTTAAGTAGTGCAATGTGCAAAATATAGCATTAACTTTGATAAAAGCATTTGTTGTTAAAGAAATTATGAGGTGTACATCTTCCACCTACAAAATGCAATAGTTGGTCACATCAGCATAAGTAAACACATCACATAAATAAAAAATATCCTATATACATTTACCTTACAATACATGTATAGGAAGTTTATGATTTTCTACACACAGGAGCTGACTTCTGCTTGGCAAGATAACGACTGCTATAAGGGGACACAGGGAGCCCCATTGTAATAATGAACACACTCCTACTCTTTACGTGTCTAATTCCAGTTGGAATGGCCAGCTGTCCTAAAATATGACAAAGAACAACTCATTTTTCCAAGTTGTCTTTTTTTATTATGTGCTACGTATATTTTCAAATTGAATGGCTTCACACATTAACATTATATGTCTAAGCTATAGTGGCAGTTGCTGGGATATCCTTGAGTGATATCATAAAATGTTTATCAACTAACCCTAAACCCTTCACATTCCCTTAATAGCATTACTCATAAATGAAGTGAGCATCTAATTGCTTGGGGCTCAGATTTTGAATGTAAGCACACAGTAGATGGTAAATAAAAGTGGCTGACCCCCCCCACCCCCACCCCCCGTGTGGCCGTGTGTCTTGCTATAACTGTTAGTCACCCAGCTGGTCTCGTGGGGAATGTAAGCCCCATATGAGTACAGAATCGTGAGCATCCAGCATGTGTAATGCAGCCCTTGAGATCTGACCTGTGCTTATTTCCCATGAGGCCTTGGGGGGGGGGGGGTCCAAGAAACAACTCACTCGCCACTGGAGTCTGAAGAACAGCTAAAAGCCATGACATATCAAAAGAGGCCTTTTTGACACGAGTGCCTGGTGCGGTTGTTTTGTCGTCAGAGGGCATATCGGTGATCATGAGAGGCCAAGCATGGCCGAAACAGGTTTTCCTTGCGTGTGATATCCAGGCATTTGTCAAAGCGCATTTATGACACCTTACTGTTACGAACAGTAGCTGGTCATGTAAGAGTCGAAGCACTTTTAGAACATGCATTTGCTCTTACCCTGAGCTGCCTGAACATCTAAGACCACGTGCCACAAAATAAATAAAAATGGTTACGAAATCGTAAAACACCACTAGGAAATGCATTTTGTGTTTGACAAAATGGATTTCGTAAGTTTGCAGACAACTTACGCAATGCATTTTGTAAATAACTAAATGATTTTGTGGACAAAAGGTGTCTGCAGACTCACAAAAGGAAAACACTCTTCACTTCGTGACACATAAGCATAAATGTCATTGATTTTGTGGACAAAATCACTTTTGTCAAAAATAAATTTATTTCCACGAAAGTGAGAAGTGAATCCAGCCTAATGTCCAGCCTAATGTCCTAAAGTCAGCAGTAAATTTCGTACATGTAACGACTAACCTGCTTTATATTTTGTCCACAAAATGACATGCTCTCTTAATCATTTCGTGGACACAATGCCAACTGATTTGCACATTTCGTGCACAAAAGGCATTGTGGTGTTTTCCGATTTCTTGACCATTTCATCCATTTCGTGGCACGAATAGCATTTTGTCTACGAAAAAAGGTGTGTTACACTTGACACTCTACAGTGGAGAGCCCACAGCTGGTACAACTTCTGATGATACACAAAGGTGAAGAGGGGGGAAACGAAAAGCAAGCAGCTCCAAGCCAAGTGTGTGTGTGTGTGTGTTTGTACACCGTGCCTGCAAATTGTTCAACACAGCCCCCATCACTCTCTTTAAATTCCTCTCTTCGCCATGTCTTCATTTCAATATTTAATTGCCGATCTCATCCATAATTTAGGGATGGACATCCATGGAGGAGGAAGTCGCACAACTGTGTGTGTGTGTGTATGTGTGTGTGTGTGTGTGTGTGTGTGTGTGTGTTGGGGGGTGGGGGGGTTAGGGTGAGGTTAGGCCTTTTCTCTTCAGAGCTCTCACGCTGGGTTTGAGCTTACACGTCACATGTTTAATGTGTGAGGTCCGTTTGGGATTTCTCCCTAAACCTTGTTTATAAATGTTATATATCTTGTTTGGAAACATTTGTAGTTTATTTAGTGTGATTGGAAATGTAATTTTTGATAGGGTTCAATAGAGGTTGTAAGAAAAGCTTGGGGAAATCAGTTTCAGGCTTTGCGTTCATGCATGCGAGTATTTTAATAACACTGCACCATCAATGTTTCATTGCTCTGTAAGGTACACCGCCCAACTAACCAGAGATATTACACTGAATCTCACAAAATGATTTATTTGGTGGTATGTTTACACCTGAGACCTTATTTTCACATGAATGGCAGCTCAAGTTTCCAGATATTAATGTGAGCAGCGAGGCCAATGTTGTCAAACTGGAGCAAAAGATATGTTCCAGTGAAGTTAAATATTTGTGCTCAACATAATAGACCCTGTCTATCATTTTAAAGATGTAATATTTAGCAGTGAAGATTCATTTTTGGAACAGATTGTAGTCAATAAAGATAGTGTATTTATATAATCAACTGTGGGAAATTGATATAGTTATTTTATTGGTGTTGTGATGTGTAAAAAATTGTTTTATTTGTTTTGTTTTGTTTTATGCTATTTAACCAGGTGGCCATTTCTGCAAGACAAAATGGCACATTGTATTCTGCTATGACTGCAGTTAGCCCTACAAGAATACAGTGGATCATAAGCCTATTGTGGAGTTCTTTAAAAGTGCCAATTAACAGCAGAAACAGCAGCATAAAATGTTTGTGCACATTCCATTGCGGAGAGCTCTTGAACTGTATCTTGCCACGCATCTGTCGCTGCCAAAACAGCGTACGTGAAGTGGAAAAGTGCTGAGAAAGACTGAGAGCACTACAGGCATCCATGAGAGGAAAATTGATTTGCTCACTGAAATTCAAGAGCACCCAGTCACAATAAAGGAGAACAAACAGGGCTGGAAATGTAATGAAATGAACTGCGCTGTCAGTGAAAAGTAGCTATTGAAACTGCATTCAGAAAAAAACACAATCCAGCAGCAAAGTACAGCCACTTTTTATTCGTACCTTGCCTGCTCTTGTCAGTAGTGACCTGCTCTCTTAGCTGTCATGTTATCATTAGGCCCTTCAGACATTAAGCTTAATGAGGCTTTCATGACAGCACATTGTGTTTAATAAAAACTAAATAAGAAATGTGTTATTATACATTTAATGAGCTTCAGAAGAGAGCCTCCAGCAGATTTGCTCAGCACAAGACAAAGAACGGAATGACAGTAATTTATCTTGGATGCTATATTCCCCTTTTTGACAAAAAGTCTGTATGACATGAATAACATGCATTGGCAGATTGCAACTAGAGTCTGCTGTCAAAAACTTTGTCAGAAAATCAAACCGTATGAACAAATGGGTTTACAGACTACAGAAATCTTGTGTCACAGTATCACTGAAACAATGAACTTGAAGTCATAAATGCATCAGTTATATTGTCCAAAGTCCCACAAGCTCTCTATATAAAGAGTGTCATGATATTTATAGAAGGCTGGGTTACAGCAAGTCTTTTCAATATCCAGAACTTCCAGTGTCACAGTAGGAGATGACCTTTGTGGGATCTCTCACCGACATACTGGCTGGTGTATAATGAAATGTCTTCCTGCTGGTTTTTAAAGGTTTTCATGTTTCAATCCAAATTTCAATTTCAACTCTATGTCGTTTCTCATAATGATGTGTCCTTAGGATACGAACAGTATGTAGCTATCTACCAATTTCTGTGTGTACATAGGGTTATACATGGATTGTGCATTTGACTCCAACCCCATACTGTACGTTCACCAAGTAAATAGAATTGAAGAATACATCTACCATGTGCTAGAACACACCTCTCTTTCAGAGAAGCACGGTCACAGACATACAGGTGAATGCACGAACACTTTTCAAAATTGTGTAGTTTCCATTACCATTTCCCCGATTCTGTGGTGTGTTTCCTGTACAACTAAACAAGTTAGCTTTGCATTAACATTGTAATATGTTCATTGAACTAACCAACATCCGAAGTGTGACTGTTTACCAAAACTATCTTGCTACCAATGTCTGGTTGTCTGAACCAACTTGGTTTGATCCAACTAAGAAGTTAGTTTGCCAAACGAGTTGTAAGTCTTCTTTGAGATTAACTGTTTTGTGACAATAACAGGCTTTTCAGCTAACTTTTACACAATCTAAGTGATAAAGTGACAAACAACTTGGATTTTGGCCAAAAAATTAGGATTGTGACACATTTTGTGTTTTGTCTTAAATGTAGGTAAGACCTCTACATGTAAGTTGGTTAGTTCAAACTGAGCACTGAAGGATGTAGTTAAAAATTACACAATTTACCCACAGTGGTCAACAACATTTGTGATTTGGGAAACACCTATGTCGTTCAACAATTCACCTGTGTTGGCTGACTCTTTGTTGGTTCAAGCTAAGTTGTTTCACACAAACAAAGTTTTTGGGAAACATTTGTGTTATAACTACATAATCTGAACCAACAGAAGTTTATTTTAAGAAATTACTCTGTATTTATGTGGATCACTTACCCATTCTGTGCATATCATTGCACACAATTAATCATAACAGATACCGTATGTTACATGTATCAGTGATATATAACATAAAACATAAACATAATATAACATAAAATTTAACATACTTAGTAAACTCAAACTCTGCACTGGTATACCTTTCAAAGAATCTCATTTGTCAGCGCAAACTACAGTATACACAACCGTGCAGTAACCCTGTGGTTTGGGAAAAATAGATGGCCAGCAGTGACCACTACTGTATAGTAGTGAGTCAAAAAGGTATTATTTATTATTTATTTATTTTATTAGTTATTTAATCCTGTGCCATCCCTCAAACCTGGAAATACATGATAAAAGGGAAAGAGAAGTTAAGAAATGAGAAAAAGAAAGACAAATCACTAAATAGCAGTGTAGGTCATGCATTAGAAACTAAACAAAAGAAACTAGAAACTAATTACAAGATGACACCTTGCTTCAGCATATCAGTATGAAAAAAACTAGCACATAAAGCCTACAATGGTTTCTTCTCACTCCACCATCATTGGACTTCAACTGACAGGTAATCAGTCTTAACCCGTAACGCCACTAGAGTGTTGGGGAGCGAGAATTACTCACTGCAGAGCACTACCCGCTGGCTACTGGTGCAGTCACCCTCCTAAACCTCACTCCCATCCAGGTCATGGCACCCATGTAAGCTGCAGTGTGTAAACTGTACCACACCACTTTGGACTTGACCTTGCAGTGTCGGGCACAGGAGGTGGGAACGCGACAAAGGAGGTTAAACTCTATGGTCATTAGCGATTTGGGCTTTTGTCCTTTTAGCTTGCAAGCGTCATGTTGAGGTTTTCTGGAAATTGATTTGATGTTAAGAAAAATGATTCTTGGCTATTGTAGAAAAAGAATTTTTATTACATGGAGTTTATATTCCTATCCTTCAAAACTGTAGATGCTGTAGCCTACATTTTGTACTGACTTACAGTATATTCCCACAATTAACTTACCTGAATATTTTAAAAGATTTATTTAAAAATGTACAGATGCCAAGATGTCAAGATGTCATTTTTGTAGTTACAAAAAGTAAGTGCTTCACATGCTAGCTCTGTTTTTGTGAAGGCAACTCATATTACAAACATTTTGTTGTAGATAGCTTTATTAGCATAAAAACAGTTTAGCAAAGTTTAGAAACCTAATTTTTACTACTTTTTTAGCAGAAATAACAAAAATGCTTACATTATTTCAATAAAACCATATTGACTCAGTGAGCACAAGTTACCTGAAATCACACACATCTCTGGTGTGACTACACCTGAGGTTTTTTTTTTTGTTAATGGTCCTGGCAAGTTTGTTTTTATGTTACATGTACTTTTGCTTGTATTTACAGATTTATTCATTATGTTATTAGTATTATTATTAGTATTGTTTGTATTTAGCTTGTTTGTAGGTTAAAGGGGTCCTTCCGCTAAAAAACACTTTGAGTAGCTCTATTTACAGTGTGGTGGCTCACAACAAGCAGTATATGCACGCAGCACTCCAAGACGTGAAATTCGACCCTCATGGTTTTACTGGTCATTGAAGGGTCGAGCTAACCAAAACGAGCAGATCAGAGCAGGCTAAACCTATCTACGTCACTAGGTCGTAAGCCCCGCCCAGAGCCATGTATGGCAAGCCCACATCCCAGAGGAAGAACAGTGGACAGAAGCTAGGTGAGCGAAAGACAGCGAATTTGCCCAATCAGAGGTGCCTTATTGACACGTCATGGATATTCAGGAGGGACACCGGAAAAGCCAGTCGTTCAACCACTAGACCTGTTCTAGCTTACAGAAAACAGCGTCAAGCAAGAGATCTAGGACATCATTTTTCACAGAAATGACGTACAATGCATTCAACCATAGTGGCGACACAGAAATATGAATAAAAATAACGATGAAAGTTCACCTTTAAGCATGTGATTGCTATGTGCTTTTCATTTACTCTGATGGCCTTTGATGGTACCTTTGACTTTTACCCATGTTTTTGTCTGCTCTCCTGCCATTTTGAGTGTACACATGCCTGTCAGTCCTAAAGAATATTTTCGACAGTTCATTTCCTGTGCTGGTTCAGCAAACAACAAGTGGATGTAGTTATTGGTGCATCATCAAACCCCTCTGACCACACATTTTATCTTAACAGTTACATGAAACAAAAACAATCCTTGAATAATGTGAATGTGGGTACAGTTCTTGTACCACTGAAAGAGGCTGACGCAGGATGTGGAGCCTGTGTGGTTGTCTGACTCCTCATAACTCCCTTACACTACAGCACATGGCCCCCATATAGTTTTGAGAAAAAAATAAATGTCTTCAACAACAATGGTGGTTTAATTGTTACAGAAAAGAAAATTGCTCATGGTAAATTACTAAGAAATTATGTTGAGAAGTACAATGAAGTCCAAGATGAAAATGGTTTTGTGTTGGGAAAACAAAATAAGACAATTTAGAAAGTAAATATTCTGTACAACTCACATAATGAGAATTGTGTTGTGCTTTGTAAGATTGTGTCTGGTGAACATGACAAAACAATTTAACATGACTGGGTAGGGCAGAACTGTGTGTTCTTGTGTACCCTTTTGTTTTTACAAAGTTTGTGCACTTCAAAATTTGGGCATTTAATAAAACAAAGACCAATTATGTTGATTTCTTTTGTTAGTTACCTGACTTTGTTATACTTTAACAAATGCTCATACACGAATGCTAAAATCAGTCAATGCTTGTTGGCTACTCTAAAGATGTTAACTTTAATATACTTTAATATTATTAAAACTACAAACTAAAAACTAGTATCATTTTCAAGGATATTGTTACCATCTCACATGTGTTAACTTACATGATTTAGCCTATATGTAAATACATCTTTCAATATTTGTAAATGAATGCCTAGCACATTTTTATAATAAAGCTCACAGTGTTTCACCTGTACGTTCATGTATGTGTGAGGCCCTGCATAGCCCATCCACTCCGATACATCTTTTTTTTTTTTAAATGGAGTAACATGAATTTTCCACTTGTTTAAAGTGGTCTTTGCATAAACACGCTGCTCAACTGGGTTGAAAACAACATAAAAAAACAACCAATGTACTGGGTCATAAATAAACACTGGGATGTAGAAAAACAGCACTGGGGTAAGCTGCTGACCCAGGATGTTAGGTTATGTTTTCCACCCCCATGGCTAAATGACACCATTGATAAACTAAATCTACAAAAAATGCAGGTTGAAAAATATACCTAAATTCTGGTTCATAATTATCTCCACTTGATAAATTTGTTAAATATTTATTCAATTTGTTGAATAGTATAAAATCAAACAGTCGTTGCTTACAGTATAAGAATATTAAAAAAAAGTTAAATAAACTTTAAAAGATTTTAAACATGGAGTGGACTGGCAGGAAGAAAGGTCATAAGCCTAACCACATGGTCATTCCAGCCACGCCTGTGTTTTACAACTTCTAAAGAAACCCAACAGTGTACTCCTAGATGGTCATTGCGATGAGGTCCAGCATCACCCTTTTGTGTGCAGTCTTCCACGAGAGTAAGTCAGTGACTTGAGTTATTACCTGTTCTTGTATTCCAGTGTATTTTTTAGAACACACATTTAAAACTCTGTAAGTGTCCAGCCTAGAAATATACAAGTCACACCGCTAGAAACTTTGAGTCTTCTAGTTTTTTAAATATATACCGGTATATTTAGAAATGAAATGTATATCTGCTATCTGTTGTACTTCTCTCCAGTGGCTGCACTCACTTGCCATAAGTATTCTAATGCATATCAGAGTGGCACAACTAATGAAATTTGCAGTAAAGTATACTGAAAAGGCGTTTTTATGTTACAGTTGAATGGCTTCTTTGATTCAAATGTCTTACGAGCACTATGGTCACTTATTCCTTTTTTACTGATAGGTGAAAACAAATTTCCTGGCAGGGTTTCCCATTGGAAGACTGCATTACTAGGACATTAAACATCAGAGATGTGAGGTTGACAATAAGCACCAAATGTTGCACAACAGACCTCTGCAATGCTCAGAAGAGTCCAGTTGTGTCACCTGTGGAGCCCCTAGACCACATACACACATATACAGATTATGGTGTGATTATGACATTATGAAAGAGTTGGTTACAGATTTCTAATTAAACTGTTTCATGATGGCATACATACACAACCAGGGAAAAGTCATGCAGTATATTGTACTCATAAATGAGAGCATAAAAATGAACACAACACCAAAATATATTTCTAAACCTATCAAAGTAGGCACCTTGGCACAGTTGTAGCAGTAGCAGTGTGTTAATGTCTAAGTATGTACATGTGTGTGTAGGCGTTATCTTTTTATTTTAGAGCTGATCACATGTAGTGCTCCCAATGGAAGAAGTGTTTTTGTGAGGAATATCACTGTACAAAAATGTTGTCTTGTGTTGCAAATGAGGACCACTAAATTACTGACTTTTTTCTCTCCAAGTCTCATTTGTCATACTTCATTTACCATGCAACAACCATTTATTACAGCTGAGGTGGATGGACAGAACATCACAAAGAAAGGATGTGTTTTAAAACATTTTTGTGTAGGAGATTGTTTTGTTTTACTGAGCATTTATACTGTTAGGCTGAACTGCTGTGAGGCGAGATGAGATAAGGTATTACGGTGGGCATAGCCTGGCTAGCATTATACATGCATTTCCTGCAGAAATGTTTCAGTTCCCCTTCATTACTTTCAGTGTTATAGTATACTAGACTGCTTTGTATGGCCTATATATTTTAGAATGAAACACAAGGTATTGAACTTTGGTGCAAAATGTATAGGCTGCAAATCAAAACAGTTTACCCTTTATTGATTAGTGGATTTAGAGTTCCATCTAGAAAAGATTACATTTTCAGTTAATCAGGAGTTGGTTTAAATCTCTAATTTACTGTCTTTAAACAAACTGTAGTTACCCCTAAAAATGTAACTCTATCAGAATAAAGAATACGGTGAGTAATTCCATTAAACTGCCTTAAGCAGAGTAGATGACGGCGTAATGGTAGGACACAAGCTACAAATTTGCGTCTGTGCCTGGCAAAAGGTGAAGGGTCGGTGAAGGGTCTCAAAATCCAGCATAGTAAGAAAAACTGCCTGAAGGAGCTTAGCCAGTGGCCACACATTTACCGATACTTCCTCAGATGTAGAGCAAATCAGAAGAGTGAAGCCCAGAAGGAGGATGCTCACCCATAGCCCACAGGGCATTAGAACCCCAGATGAAGTTCAACCCAGGACTGATCTTCCAACAGGTCAAGAGTCCAACCATAGTCAGCAGTGGAGAGGATGTATTCTATCAGGAAAAGGAGTGGGAAACCATCAACATAACCCTGGTCCTTCTCTTTGATGGTCTGCAATGAGGTGTGAAAAAGAAGCCAGAGTGATCATCTCCAGTTTCGGAGCAGAGAGATTTGGAGTGACAGGCAACAATCTAAGGTCACACATGGAGCCTTTGCCTATCTCATATAGAGGGGGCAGCAAAAGATTGACAGACTCATGAAAGTCAGAGGAAAAATATAAAAAGGCCACAGAAGGGGGACAGAAAGGGACTGGGAGCACTTTACAGTAACATCAATACGTGTTTTGCAACAAAATATTTAACAATGTAGCATTACAAAAAAAGTAAACAAGGGCAGTTTTCTACTGAGATTCCTACAGGGTTGTCAAAAAGAGGGAACCCTTAAAGTACCTATAAAGGAATTAGAGGAGCACCTGAGGAAGACTAACTCTGATGAACATAGGCATGTGCCAGCCACCAACCCCCTGAGCACCCCTTGGATGCAAAGCCCCTACATGGAATGAGATAGAGGGCAAAGTGAAGAAGGCAAGCCCAGCATCAGACACTGGGCCGTAGGCTTTATTTATATATGTCTAAAGGCTAATGAAGGTGGCTTGGTGGAAAAAATTATACCACAGTGATGGGGAAGGGCAAGACATATCCTGATTTCCAAAAAGAGCAATTTCTCATCCATCACACAGTTCCAACAAATCAGTCTTCAAAATGCAGAAGAAAAATGTTCTTTAGTGTTGTGATTCAGAGGATCTCTATGCTCTTTGGTGACACATCAGTCCAGAAGGCAGGGACAAGCAGCTTTTTAAGATGTCTGGAACATGCAAATGTCATCTGGCACACCATACAACAGACAGGCACAACTGCGTGAAATCACCTGGAGGTGGGCAAAACAATGGTCTGCAACATCTTTCCACTAGGTTTTACAATGGCAGTGGAACTGATCATACATGCATCACCGTTGTTGGAGGGGTACATTTGAAGACTGCTCTCCAGTTTCCTCCAATTAGAGCAAAAATGGATGCCAGTAAAGAGCTCTACATTGATGGTGAGTCTGTACCAACAATCCTGAAGAGGCCCATCAAAAAGGCTTGACTGCTGGTACAATGAAGATCTGAAGAACTCCCAACTAAAGCAACTGGGACAACTTAAGCAGAACACCATCAGTGCCCTTAATCAAATAACACTGCTCTCCTAGGAAAGCTGGTGCTTTCAATTTGGGCTGCTGCCCCACCTCATGTGGCCAATTTCTATCTATGAGGTTACTTTATTCCAAGCCAGTTGGCTGGAGAGATTGGGAAGCGCTCATGTGTGGAAGTGGATGGGACTAACGAGGTGACTAAGCAGCATATGCATGTATGGGAATGGAGCCCTAGCTCTGCCAATCTCAAGCCTTGTCAAGGAGGGTGCCAAAACAAGGCTGGACCCTAACGAAATCCTGGGACCTATTTGTAAGACGTGCTGCCCTGGCAACAGGGAGAAAGAGGAATCTAGTGGCAGCAGTAGCAGAGGCCGAACCTGCCTCAGACATTGGTACATTGTAGGGCTTGTACAGCATGGCAAAAAGAGCCTTGGCTTGGGAATAGCACCACCCACATGGTAAAGGGCTACTCCATCCGGACAGCAGCACCTGGTGTTTGAGGAGGTATGCCATTAGGAGGAAACAACCAGGCATGTCACAGCCAGGCTCAGCAAGATAACTGGAATGGATGGCATAGAAAGGCACAAACTCACATGGAGTGAGCTATGGAACATGGAGCCTAACAGGCTAAGTTTCCTATCCAAAAAAAACCCATCTCCAACCGACTCAGGTATCATGCTGTTTCATCAGGGATTGTAACACCCAGTCCTGTTAAGCGAACTGTGCATAATATAGCTAGACTACAGGACAACTACACAAGCAGGATTGATGCAAGCAGGCTGACATAGCTTAATAGTTGAGAAAGCTAACAACATTTGCACTATTCACAGATCATATTTTACATAATAACTACCAATTTCAACCAGTGGTCTGAAAACTTTCACTTTTGTACTTGTTGCTTGACTTCAATAGTCAACTTACACCATAAATTAACTCATGGCTTCTGCTCCTTCTCCTAAAAACAGCATGTAACCACTTAGCTATTAGTGTACATGAAATCTTCTGAACCATTATAGTCCATATTTCTAATGTTAGAGGGTTTAAAGCAATTCAAGAAAATTGTACTTAATAGCCATATAACTATTTTTAGGGGTACTGAACAAAAGTTTAAGGAGTACTTTAGCATGGCTGAAAAGGGTCTACTTTAGTCTGTGATTGAAGGTTACGGTTAAGGTTATTTTGTAAGGTTATTTTTTTATAACGGTCTAGGAAAGGCAGTGACAATGAAGTAGTAACTCAAAAAGCTTTTCTTTTACGTAAACCAACACTATCCCTCAAACCTTGAAATAAATTATAAAAGGGAAAGAAAAATCAAGACATATGGAAAATAAAGACAAAACACAAAATAACATACAAGTCATACAGCAGACTATACTTTAAAAAGTGAATATAACATGGCAGTTCATTTGAGCATATCAGTACAAAAAAATAGCACATTAGGTGTACTATGGTCTCTTCTCACTCCACCATCATTGGACTTCAAGTGACAGGTAATCAGTCTTAACCCGTAACGCCACTAGAGTGTTGGGGAGCGAGAATTACTCACTGCAGAGCACTACCCGCTGGCTACTGGTGCAGTCACCTTCCTAAACCTCACTCCCATCCAGGTCATGGCACCCATGTAAGCTGCGGTGTGTAAACTGTACCACACCACTTTGGACTTGACCTTGCAGTGTCGGACACAGGAGGTGGGAATGCTAGAAATTAGGTATATGGTCATTAGCTGCTAACACGAGTGGATTTTTAATGTGCAGACTAACCGGCATTAAAAAAGTCCTGTAATGTGTTCCCCCTGCCTGTGCTCTTAGCACATGTGATTTCACTAATTACCTCATTTACCTGGCTGAAGAGATGTACTAAGTAAGATTAGCTGTTTTAGTGAATTGGACAGAACAAATACCAATGGGGCAGGACTTATTTTCTAAACCTGGGATGTCCGCCTCTGTTGGGAGTAAACATTACTCATGTCATAGTGCTCTTAACACCAGAGGCTGGTGAAGGGTCTCTAAAATGTCAGTAAAAGTAGCGAGCTGGTGTGATGACATCATGCATGATGTGTACATCCTCTGACATTGACTGAGCTGCACTCTATCTATCTATCTATCTATCTATCTATCTATCTATCTATCTATCTATCTGTCTATCTATCTATCTATCTATCTATCTATCTATCTATCTATCTATCTAAATGGCATCGTGTGAGCAGCAAGGTATGTAGAAGATCTGAGTCCATGTGATAAAAGGTCCTACTTCTGCAAATGTCAATCATGGCTTTTAATAACTAGGCCAGTAATTGATGTAAAATGCGAGAAAAAGGTAAACATGACCTTTGTTATACATCTGAAATAACCTGTGCCTGCATATAAGGCTGGCTTAAAAGGTTTTTAAATTACATCCTAAATCCCATCTGTACCCACTGGTATTTCTTGAATTATTTATTTATTCATGTATTTATCACCATTTCTGTAGTATTACTATTTGTTACTTATTATAATGATTTATTACTCCATTTATTATTAATTTAAAATAGTTATTTTAGTATGTTGTGCCTTCTGTTTATCTATAACTTTCAACAACTGTTGTTGTTTTCACAACATCAACACTTTTATCAGTAGATATAAACTTTACTTGATCAGTAAAAGGTGATTTTATTGTTGGTTAAAGAGGAAGTCAAGGGTTGCCAGGGCTGTGAGGATTTGCAAAATGTGTTGTGAATCACTGGACTGGACTTTCAACATATGTCAACATGTAACAGTATGTACCTACCCTGTACCTTAGGATTAGGATAAGTGTTAGGGTTAGTGCTACAGGATAAGACTAGGGTTAGTGCTACAATAAAAGTACATAATGACATTGGTTGTTACATGTAGATACACTGTAAAAGGGACCATTAAAATGAGGTGTTACCCATTGGAAGAACTCACGTACACCCCGAACAGCTCTAAAATGAAATAAGGCAGAACACCAGAGAATATTGATGGAAATGAATTAAATTAATTGAGTGGTGTAGGTCACAGCTCCTCAATAGCATAATGCATCAATATTGCCAGGGCGATATAACTCCCAGCATAATGTTCCCCATTACCTTACTCTCCATCAATAGCCCAGTTGTACCAAGGGGGCAAGCTACTTCTGGAGGGACAAAAAAGGCCTTCAAAGACCCAGCTTTGATCACAGCTTTGATCTTCCCTATTGTCTGGCCTTGCCAAATCATTTCTGACTTTCAGGGAGAAAAAAAAAAGAAACGCTTTAGATTAATCATTTAAAATGAGCAGATCTGAACATTTTAATGTGTCAGCCAACTCTAAGGAGCCGTGTGAGAGAAGCTGAAGGAGTGAGATGGGGTAGCCATATGCTCCACTCAACCCACGCTCTACTTAGGGCCTACCGCAGAGCTTTTACACAGGGACACAGACAAAAAAAGCAAGCAAGTCCAAAAACACTTTTTGGAGCCATGTTGCAAAAATATCCATCCAGCTCTGACAATCAAAAGAACAGGATTATGTAACATAATATGGTCAAGATCTTTGTGGATGTGAAGTGCCTGCAGGTCTGTCTTTCATGTCCATGTCTTTCAAACACAAACAATTCTGGCTCAGATAGATAGATAGATAGATAGATAGATAGATAGATAGATAGATAAATAGATAGATAGATATGCATACATACATACATACATACATGCATACATACATACATACATACATACATACATACATACATACATACATACATACATACATACATATTGTTTATCTCGAAAGGAATTAAGGCAACAGGTTTGAGCTATTTTGTACAACAATCCAATCGCATGAGCTAGGAGCTTCTTTTTTATCAAGTATATTTGTTTGTAGTTTGGCTCTGGTCCTCTTTAAGAGGTTTGATGTATTTTGTGCACAGACATCCTTATGTGCTGTGAGGAGGGCCCATCCTTCAGCGCTCCTGCCCTGACTCATCTGGTCGGGTTGCCTTTAATGTACTTTCATATAATCGCAACACAGATATTCCATGACCTCCTGAAGGTGTCTGCGGAAAGGGGAGAACGTCTCAGCTCCATCACTGAAGCAGGTGACAGAGGGTCGTTAACGGGGAGAAAAAAAAACACGGAGATAACAAATCTAGAGGAGATAAAAAGGATTGATGCCTCTCCACGAGAAGCACACGTGCAAATAGCGCCATGTGCCCCACCTCCGCTTCACTCCTCTCTTCCTCGCGCTGTGCCCCTTCGCCCCCTCAGCTCTCCCTGCTAATAAATCCCATTTACTCCCTCATTGTGACCCTTCAATCATCTCGCGCTCACGGCTTAAAATAACACTCCACGCAGGGCGGGGAGAGAGCGGTGGCGTGTCAGTCGACGCTCAGGTTATTAATTGTTTAAGAGATTATTATCTCATTACTGTATGCTGAGGAATGGAGGTGGCATGGGGTTAAAATGATTTATGTAAAGTTCACACATTCTTGATTAATTCTGTAGAGTAAGTGGGTGTTTAATCAGCAGAACTGACAGGGCCACATATGAAATGATCAATTAAAAACACAAAATATGTCTTAATAATTATAATAATAATAATAATAACAATAATGGTGATTGTTATTATAATTATGATTATAATGGTGACCACAGTATGTTGACCATACATTTACAAGATTTAATGGCTTACTTTTAGTGCACATACTAAGAGCCCAACTATTGTACTGAAACAATTGTTTTCCACAATAAAATAAGTAAGCAAATACAGAAATATCTAAATAAATAAATATATAGCTAAATAAATAAATCAACAACAAAAAGTTGCTGTCAGAAAGAGTTCAAACATCTAACATGCATGTCTATTATGCAAAACTTCAATGACTTATGCAAAGACTTCTATGTTGTGCTGAATTGTCTGAAATGAAAAGAACAAAGAAGAGAAGGATTATACAACAATCTCCAAGACGCTTTGTATGAGAAGGTTCCATGCCAGAATACATTCATGTAGATAAGTCATACTGTGGATTTCTTCATTTCACTCTGGAGAATAACTCTATCTGGCTGTGGTGATGCTGAATACAGCAAACTGAGCATGCGCAGAAGCTCCCACATCACTGGAGGCTAGCATGTTAGCATGACAACCTGTGACTCGTGCGAATTAGCAATCTTAGTAGGCTTAAAGGTGCTCTAAGTAAGATATTTACAGCAAGCAGTCAAACCATGGATGTGGCACCAGAGATAAAGTTAAAGTGCAAAAAATAATTTACAGCCTGCAAGTTCTGTTTATGTTCTGATTTTGTGTTTTGCCTTCTGCCTCTAGAGGGGTAACAATGCTTAACAGTATTTTAAATTTGACTGCAGTACCAGCTTTGGCCACAATCCTACATATAGCCCCTTTTAAAATGGCATGGAATCAATCCAGTGCGAACAGATGTGGGTTAAAACACTTAACCGTTGATGATGAGAGAGACACTGGACTGGAGCTGGAAGGGTTTCAGAGGTGGCTGACAGGTCTGCTTCCCCAAGGGCCCCCTGTGACAGGCAGAAGTGTTCATTCCAACACCCTCTCCGAGCATCTGGGCAAACTCTGTTAATATGGGTCATCCTCAAATGGAGCAGCCAAGCAGCCAAGGCAATGACCCATCTGTGCCTTTGAGCACAGTGAGGGAGCAGCCAGGTTCTTCAGCACTGGGCTAATGGTCAGGTGATGAAGGATGTGATGCCAGCTTTGTGGGTTGTCTGCTGAACAGGAGGCACACTGATGCCAGTCTAGTGCTCATGTAGTGCCTCCCCTTAGAGCAACACTAAGTAGTTTTTTTTTTTTTTTTCAAAATTGTTTCAGTGATTAATAAACTTGTTACAGGATGAAAGGCACTTCTAAATTTGCTTTGCCACCCTCTATGTGCTATAATCACATTAAGTAAGTTTGGAGGAGCAGACCATCTCTCTGTAGTTCTTTATAAGAGGCAATTCTGCTTCCAACCTGTAAGGTGACCAAAGACAAAAACGACTTAGTATTGCTTTAATATTGCACTTTGCTATGGCTTCAGGTACCCTGTCTAATTAACAGCAACCAATTAGTGAATATAAATTTAAGGCAGGACCAATAGGTTTTAAGTTTAAACATGGTGCCCACCCACTGCGAAATAAACATGTGCCTAATAAGAGTGTTAAGACTCTTGGCATGAAGGGAAAAATGTCTGCTCCACCACGCTAATAAAAAGGGCAACCTGGATTCAGAAGCTTCAATGCTGTGCATCGTGCTTCCATCAATTGGTCATCACTGAAAAAGACATATGAATGCTAGCACTCTCCATGTATTTGTTTCAGCCATTCACTAAATCTACTGATTCTAATTAGCAAAACTCTTCAGCCAGGGACAGCAGTGAAAATAGTGAAATGAGCAGTGAAAATAGTGAAATCACCTGTATGAACTGCACTGTTACAACCAGGTGGTACTGGATTGTAGCTTGGGAATCCAAGTTGCCCATCACTGCATATAACAGGTATGAGCAAACGCCGCTCAGCTTACAACCACTTATAGCAAATAGCATGCTCTTCCTCTGTAATTACTATTATGATGGTGCTCCTCAAAGGAAGCATAAAGATATGCTGTGTTTGTTCAATTGGACTCACATGCTCAAATATATTTAGACTGAATATAAATAAGTGGAAATGACCATATGGACATGTAAGATGTGTGGCTCATTTTTGTTTAACTGGATGTTGCTTTCCTCTTATGCTGTGTCTTGTGCGTAGGCGCCAGTCTATCCAATCTTATAGTGTTGAAACATTTGAGTAAAAGAAGTGCTAAAGCATCACACTGACTATATTTACATGCACTTAAGTATCCCAAATATGATCGGGATATTAAGTATCTCTGCTTTGCATTTGTGCATGTAAACATCTTTTCCCAAATTCAGTATCCCGAATAAGCCCTTATCCTGGTTTCTGAGAAATTGGGATATGTTAGATGAGATACCCCGAAACAAACCGGGATACTGTGGCATGTAAACACCTTATCCTGAATACTGAAGATTCTGACAGCATTGTCTGCCTACACACAGGCACATGTTAGAACGTTGTTGGTAAACAGGTTAATGTTTTATGGAACATGTAATGTAACAAGAAATCGGGATACTAGTGTTTTTCATTACTCTGTGTTCATGTAAACACCTTATCTCGAATTTGATCAAAACCAGGATGGGATATGCATCATATTTGGGATACTTAAGTGCATGTAAACATAGCCATTGTCATGCCAGACAGGTGCATTCTGGATAGTTTTAGCATATTATCTAGTGCTGTTCTGAGATCATTCTAGAGCTATAATCATCCACAGACAGACACAGAGGGACAGTGAAAGGGAAACAATTCTAAACACCAAAACCGACCAGTGTCCAAACAATAGCCACTCCAGGAAGACTTAGGCCGAGTGTCTGCTCATCCTAACAACTGCACCTCCTGTAATTAAAATCGCACAATGTCAACTACTGTGCAGTATAGGCAATGGTAAGTGGTACTTTAGAATCCCATTACTGCTCGCATTTCCCCCTGACTGCTATACTGATGAATCACAGCAATGCCTCAGCAGCTTACAGCGGGGTTAGTGTTAGTGTTGGAGCTTCAGGTCAAGAAAAAGAATACAAGCAAAACTGTAACAGGTGCTAGATATGTGTGGGGCATATATAGACCCAACCACTACCTATTATGTCATGCACTTGACAAAGACCATACTGCTCAAACATAGTGAAAATAAAAAATAGCATTGTGGGTGCTACAAAAATGGCCTGCAGACATTCTTTCCTTTTTATACTAGTGACAGGCACACAGCATCATGCCTATTACAAAGCCTGAATAACCTGTCAGTGTTTTTGTCCTTGTTAGAATCCTTTGCAACACATTATGTTGTTTAATTTGTTTCTGTTGGTTTGTTGTGAAATTACTTTTTCCACGGCTCTCACAACACAAAAAGACAAAATTGCACCATGGATTTTGATTTATATATTTTTTTTCCGCTGTTAGGTTGTTTTGTCAACTAAAACCTGCAAGCCAACGTGGCCTCTGGTGCTGCCGAAGCTGCATCCTGTCCACTGTGCAGCGTGTAATTTTCAGTGACCTTTTCACTCTCAATGGGTCTCTCTGTGCTGTGTGATGATTGTCATGCCAGATAGAGCTTTATTTTTAGTCCTGAGAGGCTATTAAACAAATTTGCTTTGCCAGGCCAAGAGAAGCTCCAAATGGCCTGTTTTGGGGGGAGGTAAAGATGCTTTTGACATATGACTCAATCATGCCTCCTCAGACTCTGACATGGCTTGACTCAGAGGAGGGGAGGCAGTCTAAGGGCTAATGCACGAGCGCACGCTAACAAACACACACACACACACACTCACACTCAGGCGTATGCATGCAAACACATACACACACACACACACACACACACACACACACACACACACACACACACACACACACACACACATACACACACACAAGCACTGGCGCCTGGCCCTCTGAGGCTTGTCCTGGCAATTGGGTCCAGCCATCAGCACAAATCACCAGAGCCTGGCATGAGGAAGGCAGTGCGGTGGCATGAAGGGTGACATAGGGCTCCGGTTTCACAGTCTGTGACTCTCTCAGGCCCTCTCTCAAAAACCGCTCCATCTTTCATTCACTCCTAACATCAGCCTCTGAATAACTGGCAAAGAAAAGGTGCTAAGCAAGTTGAGAGTTTTATGTAAAAGGTTGTTTTCCAGGTTGTTGTTATTTGAATGCTAACCGAGGAGAACAGGTATGTATTTGTGTGCAGCTGTTTGTATCTGAGGAGAAATATGCTAGTTCACACAGGAAACTCTCAGGATTAATAATCAAGATTTTATAAGTGCACGTACAAGGTAGCATGCTTGGTCATGGTGGCCTAGATGTGCTCAAGATGGTGTGAAAGCTGTGAAGCTGCTGCTGCAAAAGCTGTGAAGCTGCAAAATTAAAGCTGCATAAAAAATACAAGTTACACCGAAATTGCTGCCAGAAAAAAAAAAAAACATACAAGCAAGGAATAACAAAATCCCCCTTATCCTAAGCAGATCTGAACAGGTGAAGCTGGGAAGGAGGCAACAGCAATGAAAATGCTGCCATATTGCAGGAGCTGTCAGATTTAGCCCAGCCGTCCGTAGATTTGAACTAGCATGGCATCAGGGGGCAAGAGCTGATTGGTTTACGTCACAACCAATTAACAGCGTCATTCAAGAGTTTCCTGTATGAACTTGGTCATTTCTTAACCTTGCTGGACTGACATATACAATATCTTCAGAGAAGAAGTTCTGGAGTCTCCTGCATATTAATAGCGGCTTCCTCATGCCCATATATTAGCTAAAATATCCTGGTGTCAGAACTGTGCACGGCAGTGATACTTCTGTGCACTGCACTGTTTTTTTATACCTCTGGAATACCTTCCTGAAATGACCTTTTCCAGGTTGGGATGTATCCGCATCTTGTCGCATAGCCTACATTGGATTTAAAACAGTAGCTCACAGTGTGCATTCAAGAGCATGTGCCTGGTCACTTTGTGTCTGTAGGTAGCCACAAAACACTAAATTGGAATTGCAAATGTCTTGTCATCAACACTAAAGGACTAGAAAAGTGCTTTTGTTTGAATGAAATTGCACCCATTGTACTGTACATCACAAAACACAAAATGATGGCTTATTCAAACACACAGGTTGGAGGAGCCAATTATTCCCCTGCATTCAAGGAGATATAATATGGGGAATGAATTTGCACAAATAATATGACAAAGAACAACAAAAGGAATGGTAAAACAAAACAAAACAAAACAAAAAAAAAAACGACAAGAGGTGGACCTGGGAGGGCGCGCACCCCAAAATGGAAACACGGTCCAGAGACTCTTGTGCTCTTTATCACGAAACAAAATCTAAATAAATAGCTTATTTTAGGCAACAAGGAGGCCGTGGAGATCTGCCAACCTATTTAATCTGCATGGGCAAAGTACCACCTGGGCTTCTCACTCGGGCCCTCTAGGATCAGGGGCAAAGGAGAGTGTGTGTGTGTGTGTCTCTCTCTCTCTTATTAATGAGGGCAATGAGACTAATTGAGCGTTGCACGCAGCTGCGATCTGGGGGCGTAAGTGACCCCCTCGGAGGAGTGTTCCTGGGTAGGGAGTCGGTGCTCCCAGACCCCTGTGAAGTGCTGAGTCAATCAGGCAGGCGCTGTGACCTCACCGGGGGGCAACACACAGCTGCCAGCTCCCTACAAGAGACCTTCAGCATATCACCTCCCGTTGGATGTCTCTGTGGAACTGCCATATCACAGTCACAGTCACAGTCACATGAATGTACAAACACACACACACACACACACATATTCACATGACATATGCATGGGCAACTTTTCCGCTACATTATCGCCTTGCTAACACCATAACCTTATCTCACTATCATTATGTGTTCACACACACACGCACACCAACACACACACACATCTAACGCACAACATATGCATGGGCAACTTATTACACATTACTGATTATTATCACCCTACGAAGACCACAGCTCACTATCACTATTGTGTGTACACAAATACACACACACACAAACAGACACACACACAAACATGCACGCATGCAGGCACACACACATTCCAACCAGAAATCCAATTCCAAACATAATTCAAATCAGCTAAACTATTTATTTCTGGACATTTTATATAAATGATACTAGTGACAATGCCAAGGTAAAAAAAATAGAGGAAGAAAACCTTGAGCAAAATTCCTCTGTCTGTTGGGAGACCGAGGAGGAGAATCAAGTTCAGCTGAACGAGCAGTGGGAGAGAAAAAAGAGGGCAGATATTAGAACAGATGTTACTGGAGAGAGAGAGAGAGAGAGAAAGAGAGAGAGAAAGAAAGAAAGAAAGAGAGGGGGGGGTGTAAACATCCTACAAGCACACATGGCCAGACTGATGTGGATTATTTCCAGGAGGGAGGCTTCAGGGCGACCAGCGAGGAGGATGTGGCAGGTTGGGCAGCTGATGCCCCAGAGTTGGGGTGTGTGTGTGTGTGTGTGTGTGCGCGCGGGTGTGTGTGGTTGAGGAGATGTAATCAATATACTCCACTGGCATATACAACAACTGTGGCAGAAGGGGTCTGTTTGGGATGTAATCTAGAACATCTTCGTATTAAGTAGACCACCACAATAACAAACTCAAGGGCAAAGGAGCCAATTAAACCAGCAGCCTGTGGGCAGTGCCGTGCCAGTGCTGTGTACATCAAAGGGCTGTCCACCTACATTGAAATAATCTGTTTTCAATATAAACAGAATAATGTTTAAAATTATTCAAGGTATATGCAACAGACCTCATAATTTGTCCAATGGATGATGTTAATTTTACAGTAAATTATCCACAGTGTAGAAAAATATGATTTTTTTAGCCCTTGAGGCATCTACTTGCTTAATTTCTTGCTTGCTTTTCAAAACAACAGCTAAGTTAACCTGATGACAACTTATAAATACATATTTATTATGTTGTGCAAAGTCAATGTATAATGCTTAATTTTTGATTTGGCAAAAGTAACAATTTAATAAGTTAACCACGTAAAAATAAAAACACATAGCCAGGAAAACCAGCTGAATGTAGAGGCTGCTATAGGAGCTGAATGGGACAGAGGCTAAAAGTTGGGTGTTGTTTAACTGGCCAGTGAAGTTAAACTCCACTTCACCAAGGATGCAGTATATTTATTTCTGAGCCCATTTTTGATGGCCTCAACAAACACCAACAAAAACCAACATTTTAAACTTGGCAGTTGTTGGCACCTGGCAGGTGGCAGTCTTTACAATGTTCAGTAAACCAACTGCCAGTTCCATCCACTGGCAGTCCCATGCCCAGACAGTAACTGACAAAGGTGACTTTTGCAGCTAGCTGCCATTCAAAAAGAACAAATAAACACAGACTGATGGTCCCGTTGTCCCAGCTGTTGGTGGGTGTCTATTGTCATTTGTTTGTGTAGATTTTAAAGCCAGAATTTCGGAATCCCCAGGACAAAAACACACACACACACGCAAACACCAATATGAGTGTTGTGCACTTTCAAATTCAACAATTTAAGCCCCCATTCACAAGCGTGTTGCATGTCTGCAGAGAACATTATATTGGATAATGTCCGCAGAGATTACCTGTTCCTTTCTAATAATGTTGAGGTGAAGGCCAATATTATAAAAGTTTTAAAAATGAAGTTTAATTTAAAAATATTCTCCTTTTTAAAATACAATAGTAAACTATAGTTTGGTGAAAAATACCCAATGTGTTGCTTCAAAATATTTTGCCTCAGTATTCTTATACATTTACAGTTAAGCTTGTAAATACATATCTTTTTGCCTCTCAGGGACGTTTATAAAATCAAAAAATTACCTGGGGCACAGGAAAAACCACAATGTGTTATCTTTTCACTACACCCTAGGAATTATCTAGTTTGCAAGAGACAACGGAAAGTATATCTCACATCACTGAACTGGGGAAACAAATATAAACCGAGGTGGGTAAGGTTGACATCTCTCTAAACAGTAAAGATCTTACTTTTCTCCAAAATAAAATTCTGTGTAATGATCCCAGGAGAGCTGCCCCGTTTTCAGACTCTCACCTTTTGCCAAAATGAAATGAGATATTGTACAGTGAGACAAGTCACAGATTGCATCAGTTTTGCATCAGAGTTCCCTTTTCTTTATAAAAATTGATTTCTGATAAATCCGGCCACAGCCTATAAGGAATACATGTAATTTCTTGTAGCTGCCTGAAGCACAGCAAGTTGGCATCATGGCCTATGCCAAAGCAACTTGTGCTGATCCCTCTGTGGCAGGAATAAGATGGGAATAAATTCATGTACAGACTATTCTCCTTACAGCGATTTATTGAGAAGAAATAGCACAGCACAGCGCAGCTACTGTAAATTAAATACAGGCCACTAAGACAGGACAGCCAGCTAGTCACCATCAAATTTTCTATTTTGTGTTGTGATGCCAAAGGTTGACAGTCTTATAATGTTGCTGGTGAGCGCTCTAGTTTTACTGGCAGCAGTCGGCATATTTGGCACAAGTCCTGCGTTTCTCAGATGGAGTTGTTTTCTGTTGTTTTGTACAAAGCTGCAAGCGAGAGTCCCTTGACATCATATTGTACTCCCCCTTTGTGAAAGCCATGATACATGCGATGCATAGTAACCTACTTCACTTGTCAAACGAGTGCAGCAGCATTGAACAAGAAGAGGGTAAGCAGTACTGGCTTTGAGCTCAAAATACATGCTGAGTACCACTAAAAGCTTTTCCCTTTTTGATTTTGCCCATTAAAAAAGGTCATGCAAAGATGCAGTCATTTCCATCTCTCACATATCGGACCCATGAGGTGCAGTATGTAAGAAATGTGCAACAAGAAATTTAATATTTAGTACAGACAAAATATTCACATTTTAAAGATGTTGTACTACCCACAAATTCTGTTTATGTTTTCCTTTGGTGTTTTTGCCTCTTGCCTAAAGAGGTGAAACAATGTTTAACCGTAGGCCTAGCCAGTTTGCAGTACCAGTTTTGGCTACAATCTTAAATATAGCACCTTTAATCATGGAGTCACAAAAGCAACGCTATTTGTTTCAGTCCTCGGCACTCTAGGCCACCAACATTTTACTAATTCTAAGGGCACCATGAAAACACCAGCTCTGAGCAGGCAATCTGTCAAAGCCACACTCTGGCCAGGATAGACAGAAGACTGAAAACTTTCGCTGATAGAAACAGAGAAATCAAAGTAAAATCGATGTGCGTATCTTGATGAATGTGATTAAAATGTTCAAAGTGGCAGTGCAATTAGGGCAATAAAGCCGTGAGCTGGCCTATTTCTATAAAGAGTTCCTCTCGCACAGGCTGCATAATAACATTCTCTGAAATGTTAATCCAGATTTATTTATATAAGCCTCCCACCATTCAATATACTGATAATGAAGATACAATGACATTCCTTTTTTAATTTTGTTAACGTTGCTGAATACATTGATATCTTCCATCTCCTTTCAGCCCCCAAAAATAAATGCCATGTAATCATTTCAGCAGTTTGCCAGATCTTTTAGAATTGCTTTCATAAAGCATAGCCCAGAACATGTATGCAACATGTATCCTCTTTAACCATAAAGGTACTGCTCTTCACTCGATCGTGTTTATCTAGAAAATCGATTTGCCCAAGCGGCGATCTTAGGTTTATGTCTGTGTTTATGACATAAGGCCACTCTCTGAACCTAAGGAGCGAGTTCGTGCCCACGTTAAACTGGCCGTTGTATATTTTTATCCTGGTTCCCCGGCAACCCAGAGGCGTATTTATCCAGCTCTCCGTGCTGCCCTTCACCTGGGACCCTGCCGACTTTGCCGGTCTGTGAAAATGGAAAGTGTGCGGAAACCCCCGCACTGTGGCGTTGGCCTTAACTTATCGATTTGCTTCGGCCTGGGCACTGTGAGCCCCGACCGCTTGCTTTGACACGTGACAGAGCCCTGAATACAGGGTGTTCCTCTCAAAGTACATCCACAAGCCAGAATTCAAGTCCCCCCTGACACTGATGGCATTGATTCTTTACACCTCTAACCCCTCTGCATCTCTTTCCTGCTGTAAAAATGCAGGAGAACAAGTGATCTGAGATTGAAAGAAATACAATAAAGAGAAATGATGGGGGATTTTTACATAAATCACAAGAGGTCACAGGTTTTTTTTCTTTGAAGATGTCACTTGCCCAGCAGTATGCTTCCGATGTGGTCATTAAAGAGTCTATCCACTGACCTGTGCAGCTGAATAAGAATCTCCCAACTTAACCCCTGTTGCATTTGTCTGAGGGGGGCGACAAAAGATCCCAGACTTTTTGTTTTCCTTTTCTACTGCGCCGTTGTATTCATTTCTCTGACTTCATCATTAGTGTGTGTAATTGAGCAAATGCTGCTGGTAACATTAGGGACTGTGTGTGTGTGTGTGTGTGTGTGTGTGTGTGTGTGTGTGTGTGTGTGTGTGTGTGTGTGTGTGTGTGTGTGTGTGTGTGTGTGTGCATGTGTGTGTGTGTGTGTGTGTGCATGTGTGTGTGTGTCTATGTCTGCGTCTGTGTGTCTCTACACAGTGAATTCCCCACTGCTGATGGTTGCAGATAGGCCCTTTCATTATTTCTGGCATCGTCCTGACAACACAGCAGCACAGAGGCACTGGTGACCTTGCCAATGGGAGTCCTGCATTAAACACTAATTAGGATGACTTTGGGAGAGCCACACTACAGGAGTCAGGGAGGGTAGACAGGGAGACCACTGGAACAAAGACAACGAGAGAGAGAGAGAGAGAGAGAGAGAGAGAGAGAGAGAGAAAGAGAGAGAGGGAGAGAGAGCGAGAGAGGCAGTGTATATGTGTCTGTGTGAGAGAGAGAGAGAGAGAGAGAGAGAGAGAGAACAAAAGAGGAGAGAGAGAAAAAGGAAAAGAGAAAAGAAAAAGGGAGAGAAGCCTTGCACTTATCTCAAGCAAGGACAGGAAGAATCTAAAAATAGGCTCGGCCAAATAGCCAGTATTTAAGGATGCCTCTGTTCAGTGATGTTTCTGTAGTTTTCAGGTAATCCCACACTTCCACAAAGAAGGCAGTGCTTTACTAGAGGAAGGAGAAACAGTAGAAAAAGCAAAATTCAAGAAAGGATGACTGGAGGTAAGAGAAGGGGGAACAGCAAAACTCAAGAAAGAAGGGACTGCTTTGAAGACTTTAATGGGAACAGACTGATGCAGGTCAAGTGGAAAGGCCACACTTGTCATCCGTACATCTGGGGACGACTCGGATTTGCATGACATCTCCATGTTGTTTTGCATGCGCCGTCATCTCTCATGAACCCTCAGCAGGTTCCGCGTTCAAGTTTCACGAACAAGTGACTCACTGCCGCTCATGCTCATAACTCCAATAAGGCACGCACACGCACACACAGACACACACACACACACATGCACACACACAGAACACATACACACATGCAGACACACACAGACAGACAGACACACACACACACACACACACACACACACACACACAAAACACACACACACACAACACATACACTCACACACACACACACACACACACACACACACACACACACACACACACACACACACACACACACATCCCTGCACACAAAGCACACACACACACCTGGACACAAAACACAGACACAGACACACACACATACACACACACACACACCCACACACACACATACACACCTGCACACAAAGCACACACACACACCTGGACACAAAGCACACACACACACACACACACACACACACACACACACACACACTTTTAACATGAACACACACTGATTGGCCCAGTGTTACTGAGCCGCCATGACAGCTGTCAGACGGAGGGACAGGAATAACTGTAAATGGTGGTACCTTTAGTGCTGTGTTTTGGCACGCATCTTGAAAAGGGTGTGATGAGTGGTAGGGGGTAGTGGAAGCAGCAACTACACCACCTCCCCATCCCACCCTCTCCCCATCCCTCCCTCCCTAACCCTCTTTTCCTCCCTCCCTCCCTCCCTCTCTTCCTCCCTCCTTTCCTCTGATGAGCCGCATGCCTGTTAGAGCTTCACGCTGGATGGACAGATGTTGTGGAGGAGAGGCTGGGGCGCTGGCGGAGGGGAAAAGCCTGTACGCAGCCTCTGATGGGCCAGGGGTAGGCACGCCACAGCTGTTCTCCCCGCAGCCATCGCCCCCTTTCTCTATCCACACACACACACACACACACACACACACACACAGCCACTCAGCTTATTAGTGAATAATATTTGTCATTAGTCGTGTGGAGCTTTAGTATATATAAGGCTTTCCCACATGGAGGATTCAGACACACAAACACACACACACAAGCTGATAAACCCCACAAGCATAACACACACACAGACAAACACATACGCACACACATACATATGCACATACACACACGCATGCACATGCACACACGCACACACATACATACACACACACACATACATGCACGCTCACACACACACACACACACACACACACACACACACACACACACACAACTTCAAGAACTCGAAAAACTCAACAGAACAACTCAAAAACAATGTGAGGCAAAAACTTGCTGTTGTCTGTTGGTTGATAGGCAGTGATGCTGAAGTTTTGTAAGTTTTGTCCCTTTATATGGGCTTGTCAGTCCTGCTGTGTGTTTGGGAAAAAAAACAACTTGATACTCTCCACTGGTTACAGTTTTTATTCATTGATAGCCAGAATGTGTTGGGTTTCCTGGGAAATGGTAATGAACTAATGCTCTGAGGGCTTTCTCGGGCTTGTTTTCTGTTGGTGAGTGTGAAACGCTCTAATGACTACTGGTAGACCATGACCTAAGATGATTCACAGTTTATTCTAGGTTGCAACATTTCCACAATGCATATTTTTTTAGTTATTCTGCTGGAACTACGCTGTCAATTAAATTTTCATGTCTGTACAGACATTTATGACCTTACATAATTTTTAGATGCCAGGATTCATTTGAATAATTGAATAACACAGACTGTGTGCTTTTTCAGGCATTTCTGTGAACTCTGGGCTAAAAGGTCTTATTAGGTATCCTGTATGAACTATTGCACTCACATACACGAGCTGCCATTTTTCATAAAAATCATGGTTTCTTCTGCAATATAAGAAAATAGACGAAACTTTATCTATTACTTTCATTCTTTTCCCCCAACATATATTTTTTCATAAGTGTTGTCAGACTTGTTTACACAGTGGTGGAAAATGAAACGTTTGCTTTTTTCTTCCTTGTCTCTTTATCTTTCTTATCCATATTTCTTCCACATTCCTCTCTGTGATCTATGTACACTCACATATAAGGAGTGAAAAGACATAGGAATTTAGGTGACTTATCTAACCCAACTATAAGGGCACAAACCTAACAAAACTAGCTCAAAAGATTCAGTAATGAGCAACCCGGATTTAGAAGCCACAATCTTGGACCACATACTCCAAATTAGCTGGTTCTACCTGTACAAATAATACAGGTGATTTCACTAATTAACTCCCTTACCTGGCTAAAGAACTGTGCTAATAATAATCATCTTATATAGCGAATGGCTGAACCAAATGCCTGGTACTGGATTATAGCTTCTGAAGCTATTATTAAAAATACATTGTTACTGTGCTGGTTTGTACTCCCTTTTCAACCACATTTGGACACAAACTGGTCCTACTATTCCAGACATACCAAACCACAGAGATTCTTTTCCACAGCAAATTCTTTTCCACAGCCTGGAACATCACTGGTTGAGGACAGAGGTCAGATGACGAGGAAATGAAGGGGTCATCTACGGCAACACTTACAGTGACCACAGGCGGGAGTGGGTCGATAGCGTAGACAGCAGAGAGGTCAGAGAGGGCCCCTTCTGATGACAGACGTCAGGGCTATGTAGGCCTGTGGGGCCCAGGCGAGGGGAGACAGGAGGGGTGAGCGCAGGTCAGGTTCATTTGTAAGCTGTCAAACAGGGGCGCCTGGACAAAGATCAAGAGTGCGCTACTGGGTTGTGCCGATACCTCCTGGGCAAAAAGAGATTGTGTTTGATGTGTGCAGAGTAAGAACAAAGAACAAATTATTCAATTTGGACATGACAGGTTATCTGACTTTAAAAGGAGGGTTGAACACCTTTAGGTAAATGAGTGCATGAATAGAATGGAGACAGCATTTATTGTCAATTAAAAATTTAAATTCTCTTCATGCCAATACTGTTCCAAAGAAAGTTAACACCAAACCTCTGATGTTGCCAAATAAAAACTCATAATTATTATTAAGACAACAGCTGTCCTCTGGACTAATATGCACTTCAGAATGTAATTCATGCAAAAAAAAGAAAAGAAAACTTTCTGACCAAAAAAAAGTCTGTTTATCACAAAGATGTGGTAAAAAAAAGAATTGGAGCCATTTTGTGCTTCTGTACATGGTGTGCCTGGACAGAGGGAAGATTGGTCACTTCATCTAGAGCAGTCTAATTCCCTTCTGTCTACACCATTTGGGCCTGACAGTGTGACACAAACCAGCTTCTCACACCACAGCCGCAAAAGCAATTTTCAGCAGGAATATTTTCATTCACCTAAACATGATTGATGAGGACCATATTCTCCTAACCTCACACAACAACGTCTGCTTTTATTTCTCTCACTTTCCATCTGTCTCATTTTTTTCCTCAGTCTTCTGTTTCTCATTTTTTTCCCCTTGCTGTTGTTTTCTGGGACGTCACTTATTTGTTAGACAGTGAGAATGTTATACTTTTGTTGACTCTTGTTTTGTTGGAGCCATTTTGGCTGGGGACATAAAGATTAGTAACACATTAACATTGCCAATGTATTCTGTACCCAAATTGGAGTGTCCATGTTGTAAAATTAATGACCATTCTTGGTTGCTTAATCAGGGTGCTTAATCAGTGGGTGTGTTTTGCATAGATTCACAACATCCTACCACCTAATCATCAAACTAGAACCACCGTCTTCAGATGAAGTATGTACCCCACACTTTTTGTGATGGATTAGTGTCCTGTACTTGTTAATTGCATATATTACAACAGGATACTTGGGTAAGACAATATGTGGCAGTCAACAAATTGTTTCTATTATTTTGTTTTAGCTATTACCTCTGACAAGGGAGGAGATGTTGTTTCCAAAACAACTGACGTTTTAATTTTGTGTCAGTAAGACCCATCTCTTGCTGCTACATGGCTCTAGTTCTCCTTAAGCAAAGATCGCATTATTAATCTAGTAGCTGTTAAATGATTTAATTGTGGTTTTAATTAGGAGATGCTCTTTTCGTTAACCACAACATGGGATGCCTGAATTCTGCAGCAGCAGGGGGGTCACTGGAGGGGAATAACACTGAGAATTCAACCAAAAGCTTAGTGTATCAATAAAAAATTCAACACATTGGTTGTGATCTGACGTATAATGGGAATCAAAAAGAGGTCATCAGGAAAACACAGCTCTTATTTCCTGAGAACAACATTGGTAAGGTGCCACAAAACCATTTTCTGTTTCACTAGCTTAGAACAAGATGACATCCATAAATGACAGTTGAACTTATTTATTCCTACTGTACTATCATTAGAGAATTTACTTGTGCTGTTAGAACACAAAAATGCAGCATGGAAACAGGGGTGCAGCCATTAATTTTGGTCTGTATGAAGGAATAAACTTTTGGGCCCTCTTGATATCAATAATAATATTATTAGTGTCCTTGAAAGGCTCCCTGCCAATGCTGGGCCTTTAGAATGATCCTAAAGTTTCCTCACTGGCTATACCTCTGCTTTCAAATATGAGAAGTTTTCTGTTTTTAGTAGAACCGAGCTGTGACCTTAGCCGTGACTGCGGTGGACACACCACCAACAACAACAACAAACCTGCCCTGAGGGACCAGAGCTCAACGAGGGAAACGGTTAGTAAATGAAGCACTTCTGATCCATGGCACTTAGCTCTGGTTTCAAGCTGGTGGTCAGGGTCCACCACTAACAGCCTCTGCCACTTAGGCAGACCCCTGGCACCAGTCAGCAAACACCACATTTCTCCTGCCACAGCTTGGCCAGCCAAAAGCAGGCCAGCTGGTCACAGCCCAAGGACACACACACACACACACACACACACATACACAGGCACGCACACACACACACACACACACGCACACACACATACACACACACACACACACACACACACACACACACATACATACACACACACAGGGAGAGAGAGAGAAAAAGAAAGAGAGAGAGAGAGAAACAGAAACAGAAACTGAAGCACAAGGCTTTCTTAGCTGATGTAACTCTACTCTTGGGTAAGCAAGATCAGCCAAAAGTCTTTGTCAAAGTCACGGGTTAATGGATGCTCATGAAAAAGGGGTTGATAACAACCTTATAACAACAACCAGTTTTCTACAAGTAGTTTTCATCAATATTTAAACCCAAAACTGAACTCCCAGTTGCATGTTTGTTTTTGGCTTGTATCCATGTCTTCAGCTATTGTTGGAAAGAATAAGTGAAGGCAGTTGTGTTTGGGGGAGGGTTCTTGGTCTACTTTGTGTGTGTGTGTGTGTGTGTGTGTGTGTGTGTGTGTGTGTGTGTGTGTGTGTGATGGTGGTGGGGGGTGGGGGGTTGGGGGTTGGTGTGGTCTTGCTCTGCTGTATGTGTGTGCGTGGGGGTGGGGTTCTTGGTTCTTGGTCTGCTGTGTGTGTTTGTGTGTGTGTGTGTGTGTGTGTGTGTGTGCGTGTGTGTGTGTGTGTGTGTGTGTGTGTGTGTGTGTGTGTGTAAGGGGGTCTGCTATAGCCAGCACATTTCTCACATGGCCAGTGCTTCATTCTTATGAAAAATGGAGTGGGTGGAATGGAGGTGGTATGTGGACAGGCACAGTAAGCCAGATTGGGGGGCGTGTAGATGATGCTGGAGCTCTTTTGATCACTGAGGGGAGAAACAGGATATGACAGTTTGTAACGTGTGTGTGTGTGTGTGTGTGTGTGTGTGTGTGTGTGTGTGTGTGTGTGTACGTTTGTTTGAGTGTATTTCTGTTTCTGCATGTATATATGTGTAAGTGTATATGAGTGTCAGCATGTGTGTGTGTGTGTGTGTGTGTGTGAGTGTGTAAGTGTGTGTATGCATTTGTGTGTGTGTGTGTGTGTGTGTGTGTGTGTATGTGTGTGTGTGTGTGTGTGTGTGTGTGTGTGTGTGTGTGTGTGTGTGTGTGTGTGTGTGTGAAAGAGAGAGAGAGTGAGTGTGGGTGCATGTGTGTGTGCATTTGTCTATGTGTGTGTGTGTCTGTGTCTGTGTGCATGTGTGTCTGTGTTATGAGCGGTGGGGGGGGGGGGCTGTGAGCTGGAATATCATCCCCGTGAATATTGGCTGTTGTACCCCGTCGAGCAGACGGACAGTGTGGCGCACAGGTGTGACACTGATCCAGCGAGACACCTCTCCGGGGTTTGATCGCAACACACACAGGAGAATGTTTGAACTGCTGATGAAAGCTGAGCTGCTGTCCAGGGTCCTGAGGAACTGTCCAAGGTGCTGGAGTAGTCCCTGACTGACGAACACACACACACACACACTCACACACACACACTCACTGGCAACACTCTATTGACTCTACTTGTATTTACAACATGCCCATAACTTAACCATGAAATTTATCAATACATAGCAAAAATTATTCATTAGTATTCATAATGTATTGAATGATATGAGAAGGACCATCAATATTGACAGGTTGTAATTGACTTTTCACAGAGAACAATCATTTATAAATGCAGTGGGGGTGGCAAAATGACTGCATAAAAGAGATTTAGCTGTATGCAATGACAATGTATATTATTTATTAGTTCATTGACTTATTCATATAGGTTAATTAGCAATTACGTCGTAAAAAAAATGTACACTTCATTCTTTCATTTTACTTTAAAGTGAACGGAAGCATAAAATGACCAGGCTTATGTTTACGCAACCATCTGGAATTATTTTAAATGATGGAACAGTTTGACCTTTACAAAGTGTCCATTATGTCCATGAACTGTGTTTTTTTTTTCTCTCTCCCACCCGCCGTTGTCGACGAGAAATGTACACACTTTACCACTTTACCTCAGCTGCTGAGTGAAACAATGACATGTGCGGTAAGTGGTTTGCAGGGGAGGCTCTCGGGGAATGTCCTCGCTGCTCTGCTGGACGGTCTGCTGAAGAAGCGAATCCACTCTCCTGCTCTCCACCAGCGGCAGCAGTAACAGCAGCAGCAGCAGCAGCAGCAGTGGCAGCGGGGTGCTCTGGCAGCCATAATCACCTCTCCTCCCCTGCCTGGTTGCCTGGCCAGCAGCCTAACAGCTTCTACTTAAAGCCAAAGGCTTATCCTCACAGCACTCCTTTACCCTGCTCATAGGCATGTGAGATAATCAGAGCTGACACAAACCCCATCGCGAGTGCGTTTCGACACAGCTGAGGGTTTTTAAAGTCCCTTTTATTATATGAAATTGTGTATTGACTTTCCAGCATGTGTGCTGATGGGCAATAACTCCATATTCACTGAGAGGATTTTTATATGGGAACATATTCTTAAAATGATTCCATTCTGACCTCGATACAGACGGGCTCTTGTCCTTGTGCTGCACAACAGAGGACTCTGGAATTAATGAGAGAGGGGGGAAAAACCTTTAGAGGCCATGTTTCAGGATTGCCTTCTGCACAGAAAAACTTAAAGCAGCTTTAATTAGACACTTTAATTAGATGTTGAGTTTGGTTGAAATCAGGATTAGGATGGAGAGAGACCACAAATACCACTAGAAATTGCAATCTGTTCACACTTACTGGGTAGAAATAGGGCTACGGGAATGTATTGAGGGTATGGTCACTCTAAAGACATTTCCCCCCTCTCCCTCCAACACCTAAGTGTCAAACGGCATCATCCAACCTGTGGTCTTTGTAATGACATTTAGGCTCGAGCACATCTCTTGACATCCGGCAAAAGGCAGGAGAGAAGAAGAAGAAGAAGAAGGGAAGCAAAGCGATAGAGGAGGGATGAGAGAGGAGATAGAGATGGATGGCATTACAACTCCTTCACGGGGTGATGACTGGGTGGAGAGCTGATTTCTGCAACCAGTCAGCGGTGACTGATATGTCCCACAGCACAGCGCTGCCATCCCTTTATCGGCTGAGAGGAATTGAAATGACAAACCCTGAGTGTGGTGGATTAGACCGGCTGTCATGATTTAGTCAATTGGCCTCTCTGAGTCGAATGATAAGACGTGCAGCCAAGGCAGTCCTGTCTGCACCGTAGCTATGTTAAACTGATACACTTGAGCATCTCTCCTTCTCTCTCTCTCTCTGTCGGTCATACACACACACACACACACACACACACACATATGCACACACCAACACACACTCTCTCTCTCTCTCTCTCTCTCTCTCTCTCTCTCTCACACACACACACACACACACACACACACACACACACACACACACACCAGGACAAGTAAAAAAAACTCACATCTTATGTTATGATTTCTTTTTCACTCTTGAAGGCTGTTTCTTTTCAACAGAAGCAGCATGTATAGAAAATGTGGTTTTCTAGACAATATCGCTGTGATGAAATACTTCAGATCTATCTTAAGGAAAGTAAAACACTCAAGTGAGAATCAAAAAGTACAACAAGTAACAAAAAACAATGATCTCTCTCTGAATCCATTGTTTTTTTTTCTTCTGTGCCATATGGATACTTTTGAGCAGATGTTCCTTCTTAAATTACCATATCTTACAATGGTTCTGCATATCTGTTAGATGCCCCTAATACACAACAGCATACAGTGTGAAGAGGACAAAAAAAGTGATCTCAACCAATGCACTGAAACCGAAAAGAACTGCAGGACAGACAGGATGTGTGTACTACTGAGCAGCTTCTGTAGAGAGGCATGCGTTAACAGTGAAATGTCCATGCAGTGCTGGGGCTGAGATACAGAAACAGTTTCTGTATTGCATTTGGAGGTTTCCAGGAGATGCCTTAATTTTCAGGTTTTGATTTCCAATATTTATTCCAGCCTTAGTCAATCTCAGGTGTTTGGCACTCTGGGGAGGTTTATCAAAATAGTACTTATTTTACTGTAAAACTCTACACACCAAGGTGTTGTCGAAAGCCTGTAACAACACTAAAAACATATAGTATATGGATGATGTTACTGGCAGTAACTTCTGTAAACAAACCAATAACGTCACCTTAACAAATATTTACCTTTATACCATGTCTTCACTGTTGTGGTTTATGCTGTGCGTATTGGGTCTGATGTTGTAGACTGATCATTTATTCCACCTTGCAGGCATACTTCCTGTATTGATCAGGACTGAGCCGAAGAGAAAAGACAGTGAGAAAAGACGCAATTTGCATTTTTTATTTTCAATCTGTAATCTTCGTACCACCTGATCAGATTTTCATTTATCCTCATCTGTTAACCATTGTTTTTATTCTCTACAAATCATAATTGGATTCTGGTTTGTAAGGTATGCCCGTGATTAAAACCTATTCAATACCTTCTATATCGAGTAGTGGGGATCCTGAATCAGAGTCTGAGACAGACAGATGGACAAACAGACAGACAGGTAAGCAAGCAGGCATGCAGGCATATAGATAGATAGATAGATAGATAGATAGATAGATAGATAGATAGATAGATAGATAGATAGATAGATAGATAGATAGATAGATAGATAGACAGACCTACATAAATACATTTATCATAGATAGATAGATAGATCGATAGATAGATAAATACCTTATTTATCCCAAAGGCAATGTAGCTGAAGTGCATGAGAATGAAAAGCCCCTTTTGGTAGCAATATCACCTAGCACCTAGCAACAGCAGCGGAAGGAGAAAAGCCTCTTTGTAAGAGATTTGACCCACTAGCAAGTCTGATCTAAGGAACATGGCTCGATTTAAAATGCATAACCCACCACCACTGATGATATATGACTGACTGACAAAAGCCTGTATTTTGCCCGAGACATCACATCTGGGCTCCTCATAAGAACACATTTGTATTCAGGAAACACCCCAAGCGCCCTGTAACATATAGTCTATGGGTTTCACTGTGTTTGTGTAAAAATTGAAAAGCCTCCCTAGTTGTTTTCTGGTAACTTCAGATTTTCTGGGGAGGGGGGTGGTGGTGGTGGTGGTGGTGTTGGGGGGGGGGGGGGGGGTCCATAGTATATATTGATCTTTTTTCTTGAGGGTCCTTTTTTCTGACCATGAAATCAAAAGGGAGTTTATCTTTGTCAGTGTCCCTCTTGCCCCAGACCTTGAGGGTCACATATGGCGGTCTGCGATCCATTATTGGTGGCAGATAGAAGGAGACCTTAACGTGAGGAGCAGACGGCCATTCACTCACATGTTTCCAGGCCGCTCCACGGTGCTGGCAGGCAGGCAGGCAGGCAGACAGGCAGGCAGGCAGGCATGCGGGCAGGCTGTGCTGTTCTGGGCTGGGTTGTGCTGTGAAGGCTCTCCTTGAAGGGTGCCCTGACCTTCGTTTTCAAGTTGCAACTCATTTTTTTTTCTTCCTCTTTCCACCAAAAGCGGTGGCATGCGATGGTGTACACCTTGATAGATTTGGCTCAAATCGCATAGAGAAACACATCCATTGAGCCCACCCCCCCCCCCCCCCCCCCCCCCACCACACACACACACACACACACACACATGAAAAACAGAGGGAAAGAGAGGAACGGGGCTGCTGGAAAAACAAGAAGGGGACCAATTGGGCCATTGGGAAGGTAGTGGATGACAGCCAATTACAGATGACAGGATCAGATTGTGTGTGGCCCCTTTGCTGTTCAGAGACACAAGTCCCCAGACGTGGTGCCACAGAAGAGCTATGGGCCCACTTCCCTCGCTTTTCCCTGTGTGTGTGTGTGTATTTTTCTGTCTGTGTGTGTGTTTCTGTCTGTGTCTGTGTGTGTGTGTTTCTGTGTGTGTGTGTGTGTGTGTGTGTGTGTGTGTGTGTGTGTGTGTGTGTGTGTTTAGTGTGTGTGTGTGTGTGTGTGTGTGTGTGTGTGTGTATGTGTGTGTTTAGGGTGTGTGTGTCTAGTGTGTGTGTTTCTGTCTCTGTGTTTCCTTGTCTCTCTTCCTCTCTTTTCCCTGAGAAGTTTTCATGAAACGCTTGGCAGGCAGACTGAGGGGCTAATCCTGCTGTTGACAAGACCGTGGGGAATTGGTCTGTGTGTGTCGGATTCATCCTCCATAGCTGAAAGTCTGTGATCCTCACAGCAAATGCCGTTCTCTTACTGAGACAGTTTTTGCCTTTTTGCCAACCCTGGTTCCCATTGTACTTTTTCACAGAGGCTTGAGGAAGGCAGATGAAGACACACTCCCTTTGTCCACAAAGAGCCATGTCCAAAGGCATACTCTACAGAATGAATATAATTATATATTAAAAAAAAAAAACAGGCCGCTAGATAAACAGCAAGCATATGGCTGAAATCAGTTATGCAAACCAACACTGGTTCCCTGGTGAGTGAAGCTCTGTTTTAAACCCCAGTGTGTATAATGTTAAATATGAGAGCTTCATTGTTGAAGGAGCTCCTTTATGTCTCAACAATGAAGAATAGAAGAAAAAGGCCCTCTGACAGAAACCATATCTATCTCACCACATGAAGCGACCTAAACAGTAGATGTAGATTAAAAAGTCTTAAGTGTTCCATCACTACATGCCTTTATACTGAAGACTAGAGGTCATACATTAGGAACATAGGGTGAATAAAACACTTTTTCACTTTCAAATCGAGCCAGTGTTTACCCTGCCTTGGCTACATCTACCTCATGCAGTTACAAATTATGTGCCAAGTGATGAAAATGGCTCAGTTCAGTAATTGTTTAATGAACGCAATTTCATGTAATGGATATGGTGTGACTTCAATAGGAACAGCCCTCTCTGTGTCTTAATTGAATCAAGTGGCACCGCAGAGTAAGAACAATTTTAGCCCCATGTAGTTAAGACTCCACAGTGCAGAGACTATTTGCTGTTCTTTGTGAGAACAATGTTGTGTTGATACTGACAGACTGAGGGCAGATGGTACGCTACCCGGTTTGAGTATGTAGGGATGTACTGTGTGGTTTTTTTTTTGACTGCATGTTGCCCTATCCTCAAGGCCATTTAATATTGTCGAGTGCCTCTCCACACATCCTCTCCCCGCTTCCAGGGTCGGTCGCTGACACTGCGGTGAAGCAGCGAGTACTGAAGATGTCCTTCTGCAGGCTCTAACACCTAAACCACTGAACGCTTGCCGCTCTCCCCAGAGACCCCCCCTCTTCCCCCTCCACCACTACCACCACCACCACACACACACAATATTGCTGAAATCCCATTCTTCTAACAAACATGATAGATGCTTCACGCTGGTAATGTGTTGGCCTACTGCTGCCTTCCCCTGCCCCACATGAGTATTTGTATATGTTCTGGTCAAATGTACAAAGATGTAAAAAAGAACAGCATAGCTGTTTATTCTTTCAGAGATTTATGGCTGTTTTAGCAGCGACCAATACAAGATGATGTTGTGTGTGTAGCCATAAAAAAGCATATTGACCCCCTCCGCCAGCAGTGAAGCTCATCATCCGCGGATCTATTAACGTCAGTGCGGAAAGTTCTGGCACGTCTCCATTGTAATCAGCACATTAATCACAAACGCCTCGTGTCATCACTCTTGTGCGCGCCCGGCATAAGTGTTGATAAAACAATCTACTATGCATGTTTACCTGCTGAGGTGAGCTTGTCTGAAACTCCCATTTTCTCTCATTATTACTCTGCCTGATAAAACATGCATTCATTTAACTCCGCAATTGCTGTTGTGCATTGTCTTCTGCCAAAGTTGTAATTTCTAGTGGGTTGAAAGGCAAAGGATTTTAAAAAGACTGAGGAGAATGAAACACTCTCTCTCTCTCCCTCTCTCTGTCTCTCTCTCTGCCTCTTTGATTTTTTCTTACTCTCTTTCCTTGTTTCTATCTCTCTCCCTCTTTTTTCATTTTTTCCTACTTCCTTTCTCTCTCTCTCTGTTTAAACATTAATTAGAGTCCTGTTGTCCTGAAAATGTGTGTTTGTGGTGTGCTGTGAAAATTTTACCTTCTAGAAAGAGTCATCTCAAGTGCTCTCTTAAACATGCAATATCACTTAAAAAAATGAGTCTGAAATGAGCTTTGAATCTATGTAACACCACTTTAAACCAAGGAAGCTGAACCGAAACAATTTTCCTTCACCTACTGCAATAACTTCTCAGGGTGCTCTATTGGAAATTGTAGGCTGGGGGAGAACTGACTGACATTTATTTTTGGCTTCTGTGGAGACTGTCGACCACTTATTTGATGTCTTAGGTGGCTAATGCAGGTGAGGTCAGCTCCAGCCCTGCCGGTAATGGAAAACAGCTACCGCTTGGTGTCAAAATTTCTCAATAGATCCGACCCTTAACACATCTCTCTAAAGAGCTTGTTCTTCTTTTATCCGCTAACAATGAGTTTCCTTTTCCCTCTCTCTCCCTCTTCTAATTTAAAAAACACACCACTATCCTCATCCGTTCCCTGATTCTCAAGCAGGAAATGGACTTCTGGCCTTTAATTATTGACATAGAAAGGGACAGCACAACGTGTTCCTCTAATTGAGGGTACAGATTTTATTTTCCCACAAATAGGCATACAAATAACTTCTTCTCTCTTTGTCTCTTGCTTCTTCTTCTCTCTCACATACACACTTTCTCTCTCAATAAATCTTTTCCTCTCTCTCTTAAACACATGCTCTCTCTCTCTCTCTCTCTCTCTCTCTCTCTCTCCCTTTACACATAGAAAGACAGACAAGCACAGACACACAGACACAGACACACACACACACACACACACACACACACACACACACACACACACATAAACACACTTCTGCCTTTTTCGCCAACTGAACATTTAAGTGTTCTTATGTAAAAAGTTCACAGCACTATCAATCCTTATTCTTTGCTGTTGTAGTGCCCCACCCTTTGCCACTTCACAGGGAGCAGACCACTTCCTTTCAGCCGAGATCAATACAGTCAAACACTTCAGTCTGCAAATGTTATGGGAGCAGAAGCAGTGAGGAGCGAGACTTGCCAATAAAGCCTTTCAAAATATTTGTATGGCTGCCAGAATCCCTTCCTGGCCTCATTCATCATCAACATGGAGCACAGAACACCAGTGGGCTCAAGGAATAACTGAAAATGAAGATTGTTTGAAGAAGTTTATCTCTCCTGCTAACGTGCACTGCAGGCCTCAGTCACTTCATTTTCTGAAGAAAACTGAATGGTGTACATGAATAAAACATCAGTGTTTTGAGACATAATTATTTTCCAAATTGCAGACTTATAAAGTGTGTCTGGGAAAACAAAGACGCATCTATTCCTGAAGGAACAGATTTTTATGAGGAAGAACAGAAGGGGCTTGGTGTTGAACTGCATATGTAAATCCGCAATGATAAATTAAGATCTGATTTTGGCAGCCAGTAAGTAAAGCCGAACATATGCCTCGGTTGACTGATGTAGTATGCAAAGGCAGTGGAGCGATTTGTGTGTTGTGACATGGGTAAGTGAAACTGTCAACAGCTTCTGTTTCAAAAGACTACATAGAGTATGTGGCAAGAATTCTACTATGCTCTAGGGGAAGATTCAGCTTGGTGGCAGGCGGCCTGCATTCAAGCCCTCGAGAGAGATCCCAGCAGCAGAGCCCTCCCGAACAGCACACCTGGGAATGTATAGACATATATATGTGTGTGTGATGGAGAGCAAGTGCTCACTTTCAAGTGCACACTATGTGCCTGTGTTGGAGGGTGACCTGGGGTGTGTTTTCCACGCAGTGTCTCGTCAGGTGGTGTGCAAGGGCTAAGCGGGTGCATAAAAAGTGGGAGGTTTATCAGTCCTGGGCACCGCACAGATGTGTTGGGGATCTGTGTGAAGACGTGCATCCCATTTCCTGGACAGGTTTCCACAGATAGATATAGCAGCGGATTCCCATAAGGCTCATCTTTCTCTCTGTGTGTGTCGGGGCTTATCACACGAAGACCACACACCACGGCAGCGACTGTAAAGAGACCAGCCTACAGCGCAGCATTTTTTAAAAGAGTCCACGCAACCTTTAGGTTAAAAGACTGGGGGTGACCTATCCTCGGCTCATTCACTTCCTCATTCGCGCCACTCCAAAAGCTCACAAAAGACCGGGGGCGGGCGAGTCAACAGAAAGGAAAAGGTCACCTCAAACAAGTGCTAACAAGATTAAAAAATGTAGCACGATTCACCGTGACAACGCTTCATCCCCTAAAAAGATGCTGCTTGTGGAGACTATTGGGGAGGGGGGCTATGGGGGTGGTGTTGATCAGTGACCTTTGACCCTGTTAGCTGAAGCAGGTGCATTTGAATCTCACAGTCTCGCCCAGTCAGGTAGCTTACCATGCCAGAGGCCAGAGTACCTGCCGTAATTGGATATTGCCTCCCAACAGTAGGAGAGTAAACCGACTCAAGGTGTCAAAAGCATGATAATCAGCTTAGTGTGACCCAAATGCCTTGAGTAATTCCATTATTCATAATGACAACTTGGATTCATGTGAAGGAAAATAAGTTTCTTACAAATTCCTTCATAACTGCTTCAGGACCCTGTTGTAAAGCTTTTTTTTAAAAAATCTCTGAATATTTTTTTCTGTGAGTTAAAGGGATGTGCTATTTTGGCAGTTTGCCCCATTTTTACCATTTTTGTTCAATAGCATGTCTAAACATGCCTTTTTTCCTTAATGTGAGGATGTATTAAGTGGCCAGTGTGTGTGACCAGACTGAACTGGAGGTTTCAGGGGCTATTCACAACATTTGGTGTATGCATGATTGGTTAAAAAAAATAGCCTCTGTTTCTATTGCTGTCTCCTCTTTGCTTACATACAATTTTTGCAACTGAGATTTTTTTTTTTAGAAAATATGGTGGACTACTGCAATCCTCCCCTATCTTGACAACTCCCCTCCTTTTCCGTGAGCACATACACAGTACTGCAGGGCATTTTATTATCTTAATGGATGCAGGCTGCGCTGGCCTGGAACCGATTCTGTAAACAAATTGTGATAGGAAACCTGGGGGAGAGAAGCCACGTTTCTGAGATTGGGGAGATGTGTGTTCTTCATTTAGTGGCAAAAATAGACCCGCCAAATATTGTTTTCTGATACGAAACGGTATGTCATCACCGATGCCGCCTCCATTCACTCATGCAAAACTAAATTAAATTAGTTGTTTTATCTAAAAACACATACATTTGTCATATGGAGAATATGGCCTCACATTGCCTGCCAGGAATAGGTTCAATAACCAGAGTCTGGTTAACAGGTTATAAAAATTGTAAGACTTCATTCATTGGTGGTTTTGAATGTGAATATTGCCTATGCTTTACATAAAACATGCTAAAGTGTCCTCTTGGTAAACAAACTGTATCGATAACCTATCCTCTACATTTGTTTTTAACAACTGTATTTAATGACAAAATCATGATAGGTAAAGCCTTTCTGATCATTTTACCATGGGAACAGATCTCAAAATGCCACTGACATAACCGCTATATTGGTAGTCATTGCTTTTTTGTGTAAACAGATCATGCAGGTCAGCTCAAAGGGATCGGTGAAGTCTGTGAGAATGTTTATGAAACTGGAACATTGTTATGACAATCCTAGTTACGTTTAGTAGAACATATTGGTCAAATAAGTCGATAAAAAAGACTGAAATGAATTCCTTCTCATATCGGACACTGTCTGTAGCAGATAATATAGACTAAAATAGAAAACTTGAAGATATTAATTTAAAAGGCAATTCTAATACATGCATAATTACTTTTGTATTGATTTACCTCTGAACACTACTCCAAAAATACTTTGAGGTTGGACATTGTTCATAAATCCTGTATTGTTTTGGTTTCTTTGACTTCTCCTACGTTACTTCTCATACATAAATAATTAAAAAAACATTGAACAGTCGTGTTGTTTAATTTTTAATGAGGCATAAAATAAAAATTGGTGGATCTCTGAAAGCAAGGAAGGAAATGTCAAAACTAGAGAATACCACCCTATAAATAAACTACCTGCCATGAATTTCTTGGAAAATCTCTATAAATAGATTTATAGGTTTCTCTTCCTTTCTCTCTCCTTCTCTCTCTCCCTCTCTCTCTGTTTCTCTCTCTCTGCTTGTGTGCATGCACGTGTGTGTGTGTGTGTGTGTGTGTGTGTGGGGGGGGGGGGGTGGCGGGGGGTGGTTCATGAGTGTTGATGTGTGCATGTGTGCATACGTGTGTAATTGAGTTCAATAGATCCAGTAGATCCCATCTGTCAAACAAAACACTGAGTGGGTCTGTGGGAGAGGAGAAAGGCAGAGATAGCCAAAATGCAGCATCAGCCGCTCCCCCGGGAGCCATTGGAATCATCCCTCTGAGTGTCAAAGCCTGCAGAATGGAAGCAGCCCTGTAGAAAATTTGTACAGTCAGACAGTCCTTCAGCATTGGTGATTTCCCTGGAGGTTGCTGGAAGTGTTGGTGGGGAATGAGAGCAGGGAAAGGAAAGAGGAGAAGACTGGGATGGATGTGTGTTATGGGAGGTGGGGGTGATGGCCAAACGGCGGATATTTCTCCCTCTGGCCAGTGTGACATCCACAGCTCAGCCTTCAAATCACAGCAAGAAATCCCTGTGATGACAGCTGTGGTCTGTTCAGCATTATGTGTGTGCAGAGAAGATCAGCACTTGGAAAAACCCAACGCAAGGGAAGCCAAAATAGCAAGACTTCCCCTCCCTCTTATACCACTTCCCTTTTACTTCTGCTTCTTGCCTTTGGCTCATTCACTTCACAAAAAAACTGTCGAGAGAGAGAGAGAGCCTCCTGTGCGACACGACGCTGCGAAAGGTTAATACGTCGCCCGTGGCTGTTGCCTGCCAGATGACCGGGCTCCCCTGGTTGGAAACGTAACCATATAACAATGGCGCCCTGCACCAGGAGCCGAGCAGTCCCGTACCTTGCAGGCCCATGAAAAGGAAGCAGATATTAGCTAACATTTCCCTTCCACAATTGCTGCTGACAGCCCGAGGCCAGATATCTCCCTGCTCTCCCAAAGGTTAAGGGGAGACGAGGCCGCCAAGCAGATTTGCAATTGAGTACAATCAACGACGAGATAAAGGGAGGATGGGAGTAGTGCTCTCTGTTTGGGGTAGACTGAGTCTCTTCCAGCAGTCTGGCAAGAGAGGAGAGGAGGGGAGGGGAGACGAGAGGGGAGAGGAGAGGAGAGCCGAGGGGAGGGGAGGGGAGGAGAGGAGAGGAGAGCCGAGGGGAGGGGAGGGGAGGAGAGGAGAGGAGCCACTTCTAATGCTGTCATAATGCACTCCAGCCTGCAGGCAAGGGCTCTTTGTGAGGCCTAATGTAGTCTGTGCTACTAAAACCTACTGCAAATCCTATTTCTACTCTCCTTCCTGGGGTTGTTGTTGGGAGAGAGGGAGGACATACTGTACTGCATGTAAGACTACCCAACATGCACCCCTTTCCACTGTATGTGCTGCACTGTACAAGGTGAAGCATGGAATAAACATTCTGCATGGATCTAATTATGTTGTACTATTAATTATCATGACATTATATAATATGTTATGTTCATTAAATGGTGCAAGTTTAAGTAAAAAAAAGACCCACGTAGCACGTTGCCTTAATGTTTTAGAAATCGATTCTACGCCTTTCCTCTTTCTATTATTATTCACCCTCTCTAGCTCCATAGTCCCCAGTCAACCCATATTCATGTAAACAAGTGTATGCAGGTACAGTGAGAGTAATAAGTATTTGATCCCTTGCTGATTTTGTTGGTTAGCCCACTAATAAAGATATGAGCATTCTATACTTTTAATGGTAGATGTATTTTAACATGGAGAAATAGAATATCAAAAAGGAAATCCAGAAAATAACTTTAAGAAATATATTTTAATTGGTTTTTATTTCATTGAAGGAAAAAAGTATTTGATCCCCTAGTATGCATTAAGTGTTCTGGCTGTCACAGAGCAGTTAGACACTCCCAATCAACTTGTTACCTGAATTGAAGACACCTGTGCTAAGTAATCACCAGTATGAGTGACACCTGTTCAGAGAATCAGGCAATCTGACAGATTCCAAGTTCTACAACATGGGTAAGACCAAAGAACTCTCTCAGGACCTCAGAAACAGGATTGTTGATCCGCACAAAAATGGAATGGGGTACAAAAACATTAGCAAGATGCTGGGTGTTAAAGTAACAACCATTGGCGCAACTGTCAGAAAATATAAAAAGTACAACATGACCATCAACAGGCCTCGATCTGGTGCTCCACAGAAGATTTCACCTCGTGGGGTGGCAATGATCATTAGAACTGTCAACAATAATCCTGCAACCACACAGCAGGAGTTGGTGAATGACCTCAAGGCAGCTGGGACCACAGTCACCAGGAAAAGAGTTGGCAACACTTTGAGACGGAATGGATTAAAATCCTGCAGTGCCCGAAAGGTACCCCTGCTTAAGAAGGCACATGTGGAGGCCTGTTTAAAATATGCCAATGATCACCTCAAAGATACTGAAAGTGATTGGGAGAAGGTTCTGTGGTCAGATGAGACCAAAATTGAACTATTTGGCCTAAACTCTACACGTCGTGTGTGGAGGAAGAAAAATGCAGCCTATGACCCAAAGAACACTGTGCCCACCATCAAACATGGAGGTGGAAGCATTATGTTTTGGGGGTGTTTCTCTGCCAAGGGCACAGGGCTACTACACCACATCAGTGGGAAGATGGATGGAGCCATGTACCGTGCTGTCTTGGGGGACAACCTCCTCCCCTCTGTCAGGAAGCTGAAAATGGGCCGTGGTTGGGTCTTCCAACATGACAATGATCCAAAGCATACAGCAAAGGCAACAAAGGAGTGGCTGAAGAAGAAGCATATTAAGGTCATGGAGTGGCCCAGCCAGTCTCCGGACCTCAATCCTATTGAAAATCTATGGAGGGAGCTGAAGGTCCGAGTTGGCAAGCGGCAGCCCACCAACCTGAATGATTTGGAGAGGATCTGGAAGGAAAAGTGGGCCAAAATTCCCCCTGATATGTGTGCTAACCTTGTGGTTAACTACCACAAACGTCTGATTGCTGTGGTTGCAAACAAAGGCTTTGCCACCAAGTATTAACTGCTTTTGGCCAGAGGGATCAAATACTTATTTCCCTCAACGACAAACAAATGAATTAAAATATATTCTTGAAAGTTATTTTCTGGATTTTCGTTTTGATATTCTGTCTCTCCATATTAGAATACATCTACCATTAAAAGTATAGAATGCTCATATCTTTATTAGTGGGCTAACCAACAAAATCAGCAAGGGATCAAATACTTATTACTCTCACTGTATATGGTGAACAGATTCTGTTATTAAGAAGATGAGCAATCAGGTAGGAAATCATCTGATTAACATTAAGGTAATGAAGGGAGGAGGAACCTTTGCCAACAGGACCTTGTTTTTGGACAGGACAGGCCCACCTTAACAAACATATCCCATCCCACTTCCTGACTAAATCACAGTGCTGGGCTCCTGTGGAAAAGGGCACCCGGCGGCAGAGTGACATTTTGGGAGCTTGCTTCCGTCTCCCACTCATGGCTGCTTTGGGTTCTTTTTGCTGTGGGAGTAGCGACTCGGCCTGACTGCTTCACTGTCTGGCACTAGGGATCCAAAAGGAGACAGCGTAACCCCCCCCCCCCCCCCCCCCCCCCCCCCCATTGCCCCCACCCCTGTGTAATGTGTGTGTGTGTGTGTGTGTGTGTGTGTGTGACTGTAATAGAAAGTGAATAAGTAAGTGAGAGTGTGTGTGAGAAAGTGTGTTAAGTAGATGTTAGAAATGCAGTGTGTGTGTGTGTGTGTGTGAGAGAGAGAGATAGAGAAAGCGAGCGAGTTTTAGTCATATTTAATTTACCTAGCACTCTGTGATTTTAGCTGTCATTAATGTCTTGAGAGTGGTATTGCCATGGTGCTCTGGGGCAGCTATATGCTTTGGCATCCGAAAGTAGATTATCATGTCTGAGAGGGTATGGCGAGAAGACCACAGCCACTTGTCCACTGCATGTGCCTTCTCCCCAATTCTACATTTTAATCAGGCTGTAGCTCTGGGCTAAGTTTGGTCATGAGTCTTCATTTTGTCCAACAGATGAGAGACTAATTTCTCTGCGGGATTCCTCATCGCCTCATCCTCGTTATTAAATCCACTCTAATTTCATTTATTCGACCGCGTTTCTCAAGACCCCCCCCCCCCACACACACACACACACACACACCCACACCCACACCCACCAACATCACTTCTCTCTCATCCAGCCTGCTTTGAACGTTCTGAGTGGAATTACAGTGAGCATGGTTCTTCAGATGAGTCATATGACCTTCAAATTTACCTTTATGTCAGAGGAGCCTCTCTGGTGAGTAAACCGAGTGATTTGTGTGCTCTGACTATTTATATCTCCTTATATGGTTTACAGTTATCAGTAATACAGTTTCGTTTCCGAGGTTTAATGCTAAGAGCTTTGGAACTAGTGTTTCAGCACCGACTATATGCACAGACTTGGATGAAAAAAAAGTACCATGCAACCACTGGCATTATTTTTTGCAATAAATTGTGATTTGAACTTTATGTGCTGATGTACATGAACTTCACCAGAAGTCCAAGAGGAACTAAACTATGCCTCTGTCTAACATCTTAATATTTCCACCACCTGCTTAGACATCCTGGAAGGATTGCAGTTACACAAACAGACAACGCAAATATACACAGACACACAGAGAAAAACCCACACATGCATCACACACACACACACACACATACACACACACACACACACACACACACACACACACACACACACACACACAAACAAACAAACAACTCATTTTTCTCACTAACAGACTACACAAAAACTGCATGACATGGATTTACCTCTGTAATAACCTATCTCTGAAAAATGTCACAAGTGGTTGTGGGATTTCAGAGCTAAGAATAGGAGTGAAGCACTGAGAAGGATCCCAAATCCATGAGACATTTACCTTTAACAGTCCATGAATTCATGCACACAAAAAACCTTCACAGCGACAACACACACTTGAAAGGAGATAAGACACCAGTTTAGTGAACAGATTACAGATTACAGATTACAGATTCCAGTAAGATGTTTACGAAAGCCATGACGCCATGGTGCCACTCTGACGTCCACTACTCTGCAGATGTCAGGTCTGATGTGGTTATATCGATAAAGCCCACATCAGATGAAAGGTGGTGGTGGTGGTGGCAGCTATCGACAAGATGGGCGACTTAGACAGGCAAAGAGGCCCATATAGCAAGAGGAAGGAGGAGGACCAAAAGCACTTTAGGAGTCCTCCGAGATTCAGCGAAGACAGGACAGCTGGCAGATACGACCATCACCCCTGCCAGGAGTCTTAAACTCCTTCACTCTTCCTACAGCATCACTATACATTTGTTGGAGACAGTGATGAATAGAATAAAGACAGGGGCGGATCAGGCTGGATTGAGGAAGTGGGGGGAGGGAGACTAATGCTGTGAAGGAATAGAAAACGGGGCAGTCGGGGGTGGGGTTAAAAACATTAATCTTACATATTTTTTGCTGTAAAAAATGTCTGTGTAATCGCTGGTAGAAGAGATATGATGACTGTGTCAAAACAAAATGTAAACTTAGCTACTAAAGCCTGGATAGTTAAAACAATACAAGTAGCAAGAAGTATTCAAATGTGTCAACATTTTCAAGTTCGTCAAGTTCGATTGGACTATTGCATGGTATTAACATGTGGACTCCACACATGTAAAGAAATCAGAAGCCCGTGTATTTTAAAGGTATTTAGGCCTTTTTGTACATTTTGATAATGTACAAAAAGCAAAAAGCTCTCAGCAGTAAGCACTGTTGGGTGCAATATCTGCAAGCTGGAGAAACATCATTCCACTCTCAACAGGACACCTGCAGGATTTTTTGCAGGTTTAGTATTCTTGTGGTCAAAAGGATAGTCAGAAGAGTAGCCAGAGAGCCAAAGAGCACTCATTAAGATCTGGGGTGTGCAACATTGAGAGGCCATGGTGGTGAAATAAATTGTGTATAGTTTTCTCTGTAACAAACGTACAGTATCTGCTGCCTCCAAGTCTTTTTTGAACTCTTTTTGAGTAGTCTTTGGCTCTTGAGCTGCAACAGTAAGGTTGCAGATGTCTTGAAAGAGTATTTTATCTACCACTACATATCTGTGCCAGACTTCAGCATTGGAAAACCTTTTTGTAGTTCACCAAAATTCAGCAATGGAAAAGTTTTTTTGTAGTCCACCATTTTACTTTATTATTGATAACATTGTTTTGGGCTTTAAAGTCCTGAATTCTTTACATGTCTGAATGTCTTGGATGAATACGAATGTCGGGTCAGATTTCATGTCATAAATCAAATCGGACATATGGTATCTTTACATTAAAAAAGGCTTCTTATGCACAGTATCTTGGATGCAATTTGTTTCTGTAACTGTGTACAAAAACTTGTTAAACACACAGGGGGTGGGGGGGGGGTGGGGGTGGTCTTTGGATATTAAAATATAATCCTGGTCTATTTATGAACAGCTGAATATGCAATTAAGGACAATGTATTCGAGATAAAAGACAGCTGAACAATGCAAACATTAATGTTAACTTTGTAAAATTAGTCCTGGCATGTGTGATTAAAAACAATTCATCTTGTGTTTGCATATTGACAGCATGTAACAAAGAAATCAACACTAAATGTACTGTCCAATTAGTATCAGGCATTGTGCATCAATGTAAAATGTGCACACAGGAACATAAATTAAGCAGAGGACGCAAACAGGATGCATGGCTAATGAAAGCCAGCTTTGTATCTCCTATATTTTCGCTGGCCGAACAGCTGCAGTGAGCACTTCTGCGCCGTCTCTAGCTGAATGATGGCTTCGGCGGGAGGGAGGCAGCCAGGGGAAGAAAAGGAAGGAGAAGGAGAAGGAAAGAGAGAGAGCGAGAGAGAGAGAGAGAGAGAGCGAGAGAGAGAGAAGGAGGGAGAGCTCTGGACTCACGCAGGAATAATAGCTTTGCACTTTGTTCTGGAGTGGCTCGGTGGAGCCGGTTCAACCACCACCAGCATAGCTTATTACAGCCCCCCCCCCCCCCCCCCCCCACACACACACACACACACACACACAAAGCAATGGCATTTAGAAATCACACTGTAAAAACCATGGCATAGAACCAACTTCAAAAAACATTAAGTAAATATGCTGTATGAATCTAACTACATAGCACTGTCAAGTTAAACCAATGTAAAAAGATAAACATAAGCATTTCATCGACTGCACAGAGTGCACATTTTGACATCAGAGTAGTCATAGTTACAGTGAGTTTATTTATAGTGTTTGGAAGCAGGAATCAATGGTTAAACTAATCAGAAAAAATCATATTACCACTAATATAATAGCAGTAAAATGAACATATTTGCACAGTGACCCCCCCCCCCCCAAACCCCCCCACACACACATGCAAAATCGACCACTTCAGCTGATAATTTCTTTTTTGTATGACTGTAACCAATTACTGGCATTTTAGATGAATATGTGCTCAAATGTTCAGCAGGGAAATTCTAAATGGAATATCTAATGCATATTTTATTCTGTCAAACACATTGTGTGGTCGTGATGATCGCTATTAGTGATTTCTCTTTGTCAGTTATGATGAAAAATGATCCATGCTGAAGAAAGTGTTAAAGCTGCCACACCCAAGGGCATTGTCCTCGGTGCACAGCACATTTAAGATGTACGGTCACACTGGTGTGTCGGGAATGCTGGGACAGCATTTAAAAGTAAAAAAAAAACGTTGGGCTCCATATAATATAATATAGAATTTTAGAATCTTACACTGGTGTAGAGTGCATTCTTTTGTAGAAATTCAAAAACCCACACCTTTAAAGGTTAAAATACAAAGGTGTTTTGCAATGCCAATGCCAGAGCTCTGAATCACAACAGCTTGTTTAGTTTTAGAGTAACTTACATTATCCTGATCCATGGGAACAAGCACTTAATTAAAACACTGACCTCTCTGCAGCCCCTCATTGAGTCATCTGCCCCTATTGACCCTGGTCATATCAATCAGGACTGTCACGCAAACTCATTTAGCTTTTCTCCCTCGTTGGGAACACCTGTCCATAACCATTGATCACCGTGAAAAGTAAGGTCATCGCAAACATTACTAAACTGAGCCATCCCAGGTGCCTCATAACAGAGGGGCCTTGTGCGGCACCTTCGGAGAGTGGGGATGTGACAGGCAAATTTTTGTAAAAAGAAAGTGACACTGGGCCTGTGAAATGATGCATCACACTGCGAGCGAGAGACTGCTGGATTGAGAAAACAAGCCTCAGCATTCTCCAAATAAGCCAAGCAAACATGGCCTGTTTACACAGGATGATGGCGTTGATAACAGCCACTGTTTCAACAACGGATGAGAATGCAGAAAAAAGGGACATATTTTTCCACCAAATAAGGACACTGTTACCTCCAAGTACACCAACCAACTTTAAGCTTAGGTTCCAGAGATGCATTGGCTGGAATCTATATCCAAAGAACACAGGGCATCAAGGTGCAAAGGAAGATTAACACCGATATCTTGGAGGGTATTCCATGAAGCCAGTTTAATCAATTGCCAGGAAAAGTTAACTGAGTAGTCTCTCTGTAGTGATACACTTCCTAAGAGAATAGCCCTGTGTCTTTGTTTTGCTAGGAGAATGAGGCCATTAAACCCATCTATTAGGAGGTTTACTAGTCAAAGTTAAAGGGAGTCCTTCCGTCAAAAAGCACTTTTAGTAGCTTTATTTACAATGTGGTGGGTCACAACAAGCAGTATATGCACGCAGCATTCCAAGACGTGAAATTCGATCCTCATGGTTTTACTGGTCATTGAAGGGTCAAGGCTAAACCTATCTACGTCACTAGGTCGTAAGCCCCGCCCAGAGCCATGTATGGCACGCTCACATCCATTGAGAACAGTGGACAGAAGCTAGGTGCACGAAAGACAGTGAATTTGCCCAATCAGAGGTGCCTTATTGACACGTCATGGATATTCACGAGGGACACCGGAAAAGCCAGTCGTTCAACCACTAGACCTGTTCTAGCTTACAGAAAACGGCGTCAAACAAGAGAACTAGGACATCATTTTTCACAGAAATGACGCACAATGCATTCAACCATAGTGGCAACACAGAAATATGAATAAAAATAACGATGGAAGGACCCCTTTAAACTATCTGGGTCCCTAATCCACCTATTCTAATCCCTAAACCACCTATTTGAAATACCCTGTTGTCTTGTCTTGCACATGTATTTAAGGTCCCCCTGCACAGTCCAGGGCCAGGCTTGCACCCATGACCTCACAGCAACTCTGGATTGTGAGGAAGACTATCATGCTATCATGTGAGCTAAAAGCCACTCTATTAGTTATGTCAGTAGAGTATCGGTGACAGGAGGGAGGTTAACTAACATTCTAAAAGCCGACCTATGCAAGCTAACATCCGGTACACACACAGGTAAAGCGTATGTGCGCAAGTGTGACATGACATCTACTCTGGAGCTGCTGCTGAAGTCTGCTTGTTCATCACACCTCTCACCTTCCCCTCTCTTCACCGTGCCTACACCGTTTGATCCCTCAGTTTCACACGCCTGCCCTCAAAATCTTTTAAAGCTATTTATATTGAGCCCTGTGAGTGTTTATCCTGCATGACCGGGCGTGTCACCGCATGGAGAATTTATAAAAAGAATTTATAGAACTCTACCCAACAACCTTTGTTTTTTTTCCCCCCGTCCTTCTCCCTTGTGAATTCAGCACAACTCCTTGTCCTTCATTTTTACCCTATATAACCTCTGTGTTCTCTATCCAGACTTGCGGTGTCAGGCCGGGGCGCTGCTGACACTGACAGCGATGCGTGGGTGGAGATTTGGGGTGCCGGGAAGGTGCACTGTGAATCCAGATGCCACAACAGCCAAAGACACTTATCAGACCACTAGTCAAGACCAAGACCCTTTTGCCATACAAAACACATCTGAAGCCTTCACTGTAGCTGTTGCAGTCTGTGATACTTGTCAGAGCTACACAGGTCTTCTGACAAGTTTCTGAACAAGTCTTTCTAAATAAAATGAATGTTACCGTGTTCTGAGTTTGAGAAGGTAAATAGCATCAAAGATCGCCAGGCTAGTTGCTCTTGTTAGTCAGTCTTAACAAAATATATTCCTGTTGTATGGAATCACCTTAATGAAATTTTCATCAAATAACAACCTCAGAGCAAACAACAAACAAAAAAAAACTGTCTATGCTTAGATCCTGACACCATAGCATATTCTATAAACCTCGTGTTCATATTTTCACCAGTGCCAAAATGCATTTGGGACCATTTCAGATCCCAGAGAAATATATTCATTACCATGCAAATTGGTTTGGGAATCGTTGACTAAAAGCATTCGACATACTTCATTTGAAAGTCTGTAAATGCAATTAATGGGACCTCATTCACAAGAAAGTGAATTGCCTGCAGATAATTGTCATTGTCTGGATCCCATTAAAAGTTTCCCCAGAAAAACTGCGTTCTAAGGGAAGCCTCTCTGTCACGTCGTTGCTGACACGGGCCTCATAATGGGATAATAAACCTCCTTTCATCCGGTGTGAATAGAGCGATACTCACAACAAAGCGCTGAGAAATGATTTCCACCATGATTTCTGAGAGGGCTGTTCAATTACCAGCCCCCGAACAATCTATGCAAATGCCTTAAACAGTGCTGATGACATCCACCCCTGTGAAATCCTACGCAAGAACAAGAAATTAAAGACAGTGTCAAATAAATTAAGCGAAATATCAGCACTGCTGCAAGCGGAGGATTCTGATGGGTGCCCCAATGACACACATGTGCATACACACACACACACACACGGAGTGCCCCAGTCACGCACACACACACACACGCGCATGCACACATGCACGCACATACACACACAGGATGAGACACTATATACCTGCTCAGCTGCCTGTTAATGAGACAAGAACCAAGTGTCTGCTTTTGAGTTGTGTTTATTGATATTTTACAAATGCACATATTACAATCTTCAAGTACAGTAGGAGGGTTAAAAAGCCTATCGTCTCCTGGAATACACACACTCACACTCACTCACACACACCCATGCAAATCATAAATACATTGTGCATATTGAATACCCAGTGTATAACTCATGTAAAAGTTAACTTTATTTTCTGCATCTGACATCTGAAAACATTATTCTTTGAGAAATTACAGAAGCATTTATATAAAACATACATATAGCAGCAAAGGTCAAATGAAAGATAATATCTGTTGTTTTGCTCACATACCATTGTTGATTTAAAAAAAAATCCTATTACTGCCTAGAGCATTCTTTTTGTGTGAAGTTTCAACCTTTTGTAGTTTATAGATGTTTTTTTCTGATAAGACACCCACTAACACGGCAAAAGTCGTTAGATCTTATTCTGTTGACCCTTGGCACAATCCTTGTCGGTGCAATTACACTTGAATTAAACATTAAAGATTACATTGTCTTAGTCTGAACACCTATATAGATTTTCATGTTGGAGTTTGGAGTTAAAAATTCATCATACTGTATTCCCTTCTGTACACCAACAAACATACAGTATGCATGCACTGGGGGATATCCCAAAATCAGCTTGAAGTAGCTGAAGATAAGATCTTAAATGAACAAGAATTTTATATAAAGTTGCACTTTGTCCATTTACATAATAACTAAGTTGTATGCAATGGTGTCCTTATTGTAGACCAAGACATAATGCAGCACTTACAAAAGTCTATCAGCAGTACCAAAAGCAGTACTGGGCAACCTCGCTTCAAAAGATACAGTCCAGCACCACATATCCCAAATCGCCTGGCTCTGTTTTTGTACTTAATACAGGTGACTTCACTAATTAACTCTTCTACCTGGCCGAAGAGTTGTGCCAGTTGGAATTAGCTGATTTAGTGAATAGCTGGAACAATTATGTGGTATGGGATCTTGGCTTGTGAGGGCAGGTTGCCCATCACTGCAGTATAGTTGGTGAGCCATTGTGTGAGTCATAGCCACAGTTTCTGTTCCATATACCACCACTCGCTTCCAACAGCCCTCCAGCAACACTCCCTACACTGTAAAAAGTGCTGTTTAGAACCAACTTTAAATATCACTGCAACATCCTGTTTGGATCTTTTTACATTGGTTTAATTTGCACTATTTTTTGTCTTATGCTCTTAGTTTGGCATCATGAACATGTGGTACTTAAATAGTGCAAGTTACATAAAGCAGTGTGAAAAAAAAATCAACACACTGCCTTTGTATTTTTTCATGTTTTTTTTTTTTTTTTTTTTGAAGTATTTTTGAATTTGGTTCCAGGCAGCACTTTGTACAGTATAGTTGCTAAGCCATATTGCCATTGTGTGAATCATACAGTACAGTAACACATCAACACAGTGTGAGCTCCCACTTCATACACCAGCACCAGCAACCCTCATCCAAGAGCCCTCCGGCAACACTCCCTCCCTGCTCCGCCAGTATGAGTCTGTGCCCAGACAGTGTTATTTGTCTGCTGGACCTCTCCCCGTGAGCCGCACACTGGCTCTGTTTCTCTCCCGCTCCCCCTGATTGCCTTGTTGGGGGGCCCACTGGCACTCAGGGCCATTAGCTCACACACAGAAAAAGTCAGAACACAGCCACAACAGCCTGTGTGTGTGTGTGTGTGTGTGTGTGTGTGTGTGTGTGTGTGTGTGTGTGTGTGGGTGGGTGGGTGTGGGTGTGTGTGTGTGTGTGTGTGCACGCGCTTGCCACCCCAGCACTCAGGTAATCAGACAGCAGTTTGGGTGCAGTGTAATAGCAGCCGACCATTTAGACGGAAATAATTATGTGATATCACATTATAGGGACAGATGGCATGTTGTTGGTGCTTCAACATGACCTGCACCAGGATGTTTTAGTACGTGTCTGAGCATGGGATATGGGAGAGCTATGTTAACATTAATGAAAATAGTGTGCCGTATGAAGTTTGCAAAATTAATGTTTTTTTTGTCTGGGGTTTTGAAAGCAACAGCTTTTGCTGTGTAAAATCAGCGCTGCCTTGTTCATAAAGAGCATTTTGCGAAGAGGGTATTCTTCTTAGGCAATAATTTTGTAAGAGGAGGTGATTTAAGGTCCCTTGATATTGAAAGAGAGATAATGGATTTCTTCTGAGTTGTAAATTATAAATGCATGCTGGGAGTTTTGTATAAACCTTGAGATATACCCGCTTTCTCTACAATTACTTTACAGTTTCTCATATTAACTGATGGATGTTCCTAGCTCATAACTCGAATTCAATATTTCAAATATGATTGACAGATTTTAAGAAAGAAGAAAGGCAGTCAGTCATGCAGCCAGCAGTAGTTATATATATTTTTTTCTCTCTTGAGTTCAGAGCATCAAGAGGATCTTATTTCTAGGATACGGAAATGACACGGCAGCCCAAAGTGCCACACACTGAGTTCAAAGTCAAATACGTGGCCCAATAAAGAGGAAGTGGTCTGGGCAGACAGATCAAAGCAACACTGAAAATAAAGGTCAGCTCTCAGAAAGCAATCACATCAAGAACGTTGGCTGCCTAAGTGCTGTCTTACAGGGGTAGCACTGCTGAGAATGGGGATGGATAGGGGGAACAGAGAGGACAGGACTGAAATGCACCCCAGCTCACAACTGCTGTCTGTCTGAGCTAATAAGAGATGCAGGGATGACATGGGGGCAATCCTATAGACTAGGAGACACTCTGTGTTCTACCCAGTACCCCCTGCACTGCAGGCATCTTACTGTACCAATTCATATTTTTGCTGCGTAAACAGAATGTGAACAAATATTGTGTGGTGGTGGCACCTATTGTGGAGTCTGTTGGATTGTAATGGGCTTAGTTTAAATGTAAGCTCCTTTTTCCATTGATGTCTGTACCTGAATGATAACCTTATGCTGGTGACAGCTAAGACCCCCCTCACATATTTATTTTGTGTACCCCCTACAGTTGATCCAAGTACCCCCAGGGGTACTCCACCAGTTTGACAACCACTGCTATAGACAAATCTGTGTTGTGTGTGTATCACAGGAGTCATCTCAAGGTGTACTATTTTTCAGAGAAACTAATATGACAGAAAACTAAATGGACATTTAGTAACCTGAAGTTATTTATTGTTTGTGACAAAGAGCCATTTTTTTAACAGCCATTCCACTGTTGTGGCAGGTTGACTTGATGATGTGGCTAACAAGCTTACAAAAAGTCTATAGTTAATGATGAGAAAGAACTGGGTATAATCCGATCATGTGTTATTTGTAAATACACTGTTTGATGTATTTACTCACACAAGCTATTATCCTCTTTTCACATGTTTGGGGACTATTGCAGCACTCAGAATGAAGAAAGAAAGAAAGAAAGAAAGAAAGAAAGAAAGAAAGAAAGAAAGAAAGAAAGAAAGAAAGAAAGAAAGAAATATACAGCCAGGGCTTGTGGCTCTCCCTCAGTTAAAATGACTACACGGGGTGTGGAGTGAGTGTGTATGACCCAAGCCAAGGCTGCTGTACCTGAGCTACTGCCAACTTGCACCTGGGACTGAGCCAAAATATGAATCTGAGCTCGCTAATTCACCCTGAACTCATGCACCATTTTCCATTAAAAAACATAAAAGGTACCATAATATTAAAATCCTGATGAAGTAATATGCTTTCAGCTTTCTTCACTGTCAGAGAGATAGTTACAGAGATGGATGAAATGATACAACTACGTTCCACACAGGGGACATTGGGGAAATTATGCATCCGTATAATCCACTTCTTTGTCTCGAAAGTATTCACAAAAGAAATGAATAGCACATTTTATTATTGCACACTTATGATGGAGAAATGGTCTGTGCCCTAGGTTCAAAACCTTACATGAGTCAAATTGCTTGTCTTTCATCCCTTTTTTCGGATTTGAGTCCTAGTTAGTTAGAAATTTGGTTCTAAACCTATGTGATTTTATGCACAGCTGCAGCATGCACCATGGTCACATAACACAATATAAACAGTGAAAGAGGACATTTAAATGCCCCCCACCCAACACACACACACACACACACACACACATACATACACACACAGACACACACTCAGAGAGAGAACAACTATGCAAAGCTACTGACACACAATATCACTCTGGAATAGGAAATTTCTTCAGTACATGCGAACTACGCACTAACTTCTCAGTAAGTCAGGTGTTCTATGCAGTCTGCTTCTCACCCAGTCTCGACATCTCGGGGAGCACTCGGAAGTTGCGGCATCTCGTAGCTTCTTGTACCCCAGCATCTGTAATCTTTCTATCTAGACAAAAAAAATTGACCAACCTCTACTCTCCCCTGAAGGATATCGTCACGGAGTGGAACTTCTTTTCAATCCTCCGAGACAATGAAATAGGATTTTATTCAACCACATCAATATCGTTGCAAAAAGAGAAGCCAGAGATTGTATCGTTTTTACAGACCACCTTGGTGTTCGAAGGGCTTTACAATGTTGCGGTATAAATGATATAATCTGTAGGCTACAGTTCTGTACATAAAATATCCATACGCTAAGGTGGACTATGTACAAACTAAAAATCGACGTGTAAATCTATGTCCGTGCAGTCGTTACTTTAACAGCAAAGCTAAAAGATTAAAAAAATCATCGCGGATTTACACGTCTTTTGCAACCACACGTTGGATAAGAACAGGCTCGAGAGTTTTTATCCCCAGTTTCGAAGGATGTTTTTTGCTACTGCTCTAACAGATCGTCCACTGGAGAGCTCTGTGATGAGCAGTTCATTTTGAAAATGTCTTTATTCGGAATTACACGTGGAAAGTGGCGTTTACTGAAAGGCTGATTTGGTTTGAGACTAAAAAAACGTTAATTTTCAATGGCTCCAACTTCAAGGTTGTCTAAACGCAAGGATGCAAAACCGTGGCCGAAAATGTCTTCAACTTTCTGGGCTGTGGTACTGCTGACCAGTCTACTTATTATCTACTGTGGTGAGTATACATTGCTGGCAATGGCAGATAGTAATCAGCTGATACTGTGATGCATGTGGAAAGGACGTGATCCGTGATAATCTTAGATGAGTTGACATCTGATTGCTATCATGCACACTCTCTCACACACACACACACACACACACACACACACACACACACAGAGAGAGAGAGAGAGAGAGAGAGAGAGGAGAGAGACAGAGACAGAGACAGAGGTGCCTGCATCTTTTTTTCCAGTGTAATAGTCACCCATATTATCACATTCCAGGCTGATTTCCTCTCGTCTTCTCACTCTCATCTGCAGACAAACACATGAGGTTCACAGTAACCAACCTCTTGGGTCATCTCCTGTAATCTGCCAGTTTAATTCTTCAGTGTTGTAATTGGGCCATTAATAAGACGCATTAAGAATATCTGTACTTCATTAAGCGACTACAACTTAATTGATTAAGTTCTTTATCTATCACCCTTGAGACTTACAATTACTGAAAAATTAATAAGAGCAAGGCAATGCCACTATTTGAATAGTAACTTCAGAACCATATGTTTTGTACAAAAGGTTTATTATTATACACACCCAATACCAGATAATACAAATGCATTAATTAATTCATAAAATATTTGCATATTGGCTAGACCATGGCTCCTAGGTTCTTTATGATGAAATTTGAAGAAATACGAGAACAGATGTATAATACATGACTGTCCTATTCAAAGCCAGAATAGGTTTTCATCTTAATCTGTTGAGTGATAAAATTGGATAATTTTTATTGGGTTTGTGGTGACAGGAGGATTTGTTCACTGTTTTGTGTTGAAAGTTGCTGGTTCAGTATGCTCCCTCTCTCTCTCTCTCTCTCTCTCTCGCTCTCTCTCTCTCTCTCTCACACACACACACACACACACACACACACACACACACAGAAAGAGTGAGACAGACAGAGACAGATGCAAAGTGAGACAGACAGAGACAGAGAGACAGAGAAAAATGCACACACACACACACACACACACACACACACACACACACACACACACACACACACACACACACACACACACACAGCACACAGAGGACTAAAAAGGCGATTGGATTGTAGTGTTTTTAATCTGGGAATGAATGAATGGGCAGTGTTGTAGCACAGAGGGTGTTTAATCTCTGCCTGTGCCGTGTGCCTGTTTAGAGCTGCATCTGCCTGCACTTCCCCAGTAGCCTCCCTTGCTGAATGATTGATCCGCTGCTTCCGTCCAATAAATGCCCTGGCCCGTTTGCTCCGGTCAGCAGTCTCACAGATTCCAGCTTTGCTTATTTTATTTCATTTTTTTGTATTTCCTGATGTATGCTTTTTTTCATATATATATTTTTTACTTTATGTCTCTTTTGTATTGGGCAAGTTCCCTGAACAAAAACAATCTCCCAGCTTCTAAAGTTTTGTCTCAGTGTTGTCCAAGTTGTTCTCTGAGAGAGTCTTCTTCATGTTGACTGCTGACCAATGCATGACATCATCTACTACTGAGTCACTGTCAGTGCCGTACTGAGCGTCGTGTCCCTTCTGGCCTTCCGTAGACCTGTGTGGGGGATTTATTTAGGCAGAGGAAAGTTGCAAAGACATATGGCTGCCCTTGTTTATGGGTTTGTGCTATTTTGAAATGTGAATAATGCTCTAATGTGGAATCTCATAGTGTGTGTGTTTGTGTGTGTGTGTGTGTATGTGTGTGAGAAAGAGAGAGAGAGAGAGAGAGAGAGAGAGAGAGAGAGAGACAGATAGACAGACAGACAGAGAAACAGAGAGAGAGGGAGAGAGAGTAAGTAAGGGAGAGAGAGAGACTGTGTGTGTGTATGAGAGAGAGAGAGAGAGAGAGAGAGAGAGAGAAAGAGAGCGATAGGGAGAGAGTATGTATGGTGGGTCCAGGGTGGTCAGAACAACAAGTGAGTGTTCTCAACATCTACTATCTGTGACAGTGTGACGCCAGGACAAAGGAAGCTTATTGAAATTGTCTGCATTTATAGCAGTAACTTATAAGCTACGTGCCTTTTAAAATTAGCATCTCATTTAAAGGTCTGTCTCCACCAAGTACCTCCTGCATTACCTAAGAGGTAAGGGGATGGAAAAAGGTAAAGAGGGAGCAAGAGAGAGAGTGAGAGAGAGGGAGAGAAAGGAAGAGAGAGAGTAAGAGAGAGAGAGAGAGTGTGTGTGTGTGTCTGTGTATGTGTATGAGATAGAAAGAGAGACAGACAGCGAGAGAGAGAGAAAGAGATAGAGAGATAGGCAGATTGAGCATGAGAGAGAGAGATGGAACTGCTCAGCTTCAACCACAACAGCTTATCCCATATAATATTGATGGCCATGTTACTCCTTTCAACATGGTGATTAACTTTAAAGTTTACACAGTTTATATCAGCTGATTATTTTGAAAATTACAAGGAGAGAGCCAAGAGGAGGGGAAAAGCTTATTCTGTGCACTGGCTCCCTCCTCTGGTTGCTTTTGGATTTGTGTTTATATGTATTAGTTGCATTTTGGGATGAATTACAATAGTATAGTATTAATGAGATTAGCAGTGAAAGCTTTAGATCGTACATCGTAAAATTGATTCCTGCTTTCTGACTGCCAAGACTGTGCAGACAGCAAACAGACTAATGGAAACACACCCCTTGTTGTCAGCTGGTCAGAGGGAAGATTTTCAGTGATTCCAAGATGACGAGAGACCTCACAATGACAATGTTATGGCATGTTAGCATGACTAGACATTACATTTGCTTTTCATACACCGAACGCATACAAAAAAGCACAAAGATACAGTTGAGCCCTTGTCTCAGTATCGTTGACAAAACACAGCATGTCTTAACAGGAAAGGCAACACCTTTTTATGTTCTCTTGAACGGATGTGATGGGAGACAGAGCTATTGGCCTTAGGTGTTAGGTGCTGTGTTATTTGCGTAAGTGTTGGTGGGAGAACAAAATGTACACAACTTATGTGACAAAACCAGACAGAGGGGGTAGAGTGAGTGAGTAAGAGAGAGAGAGAAAAAGAGAAAGAGAAAGAGGGAGGAGGATGAAAAAAGGAAAAAGAAGGAGAGTGAGCGAGCACGCACTGTCCATCTCTCCAGCTGCTCCCCCGCAAGGTCAATTACAGCAGCAGATGAATCATACCTGCTCC